>OX276335.1:238895909-239301909 GCA_946251815.1 Dasysyrphus albostriatus | reverse complement strand
AGTAGTACCTCGTGGCATGATGGTTAGTGCATAGTTCGATTCCAAGCCGCTGCCACATAAAAACAGAAATGATTTTTTACGAGGTACTGCCTCTTGCGAGGAACTGACAAATCCTCCAAGAGTATACTTGTCATGAATAAGTGCTTTCTCATCTAGCCGTTCGGACTCGGCAAAAAATTGTAGGCCCCTCCATTCCTGCCAAAAATACGCACACAGGAATGGTTGAGAGTTGTAAGTCACTAGGCCTTGGTTCTCCACGAGCTGTTGTTGCCACCAAATTTATTTATTTTATTTTTTATATACTTTTCTTAAAGATCTTCTTATGCTGAATCCGAATCCAAAGTGAAAGTTGCTCTAACACTTCACGTTTTTGAGATATTTCAGCATAAACACGTCAAAATCCCGTTTTTTTTAGTTCATTTGACGTTGAATAACTCAACACTAAATGTAGTTTTTAAAAATTTCTAATAGAATCTAAAAGAACTGTATTTCATCTTCCTAAATCATTTCAATTTTTGTCGACATTTTTTTTCTTTTCAAAATAATAAAGTTTCTAAAAAACACTTGGGTAAAAAATGTAAAAACTCGTTTTGGAGACTTAGCAGAATCAACAATCAAATGACAAAAATTGTTCAAATTTGAAACCTTTGAAGTTTCTTGCCTACAAACTTTTTCTCTCAGAGCAATAGGTATTGAAATAAATTAATTTAAACAAAATAAAGACTGAAAGGGGGTGGGGGAAGCGCTGAGAGGAGTAATATGCCAATTCTGTTTATTATAAATAGTTACATATAAAAAAAGGGAAGTTTGAATTTTGTCCGACCTCCCTATTTACTCAGTGCGCACTGTGCAGCTGTACATTTTTTTTACCAGGTCAACTAAACCTAAAAGGGATATATTCTTCAAATCATCATGTTCTCCAAAAACCAATCTAAAAAAATTGTACGTGCAAAATTTTTCTGAAACCAGGGGCCAAATTACCGCATCAGTTATCGAGCAATACGTGACTGAATTATAAGAGTTTGGCATTACTGCTCACGTTTCGAAGTTTGGCATTACTGCTCACGTTTCGAGCAAACTAGTATACTTAAATTTGAAGTGGTTACTCGTTCATTCGATCACTGACGTGGAAATTTGGCCAAAGATTTTGTCAATCTACAAAAGTCAAATCTGTCATAATTTCAAAAAATTATTTGAAGGCGAAAAAAAAATAAATTTTGCAGACCAGTTTTATTTAACTCTGAAAAAAAGTTTTCTTAAAGAACTTCCTTAATTATTTTATTTAATAGGTCGAAGCTCCTCAACATAAATTACGACATTGAGGTAGAACCGGATGAAGTTATTGCAAAATTTAGCAATTCGAGTAACCAGAAGTCTAATGTAAATACATAAAATAAATAAATTTGGTGGCGCAACAGCTCGTGGGCCTAGTGACTAACAACTCTCAACCATTCCTGTGTGTGTGTTATTGGCAGGAATGGAGGGATCCTACAATTTTTTGGCGAGTTCGAACGGCTAGATGAGAAGACCTTGTTCATGACAAGTATACTCTTGGAGGATTTGTCAGTTCCTCCCAAGAGGCAGTACCTCGGGAAAAACATTTCTGTTTTTAGGTGGCAGCGTCTAGGAATCGAACCCAGACATCGAACCCTTCGGCATGACAGTCCAACGCACTAACCATCATGCCACGAGGTACAACAATTTAAATAAATAAATAATTTATATGTATAAAAAAGCGTATACTTATCATTGAATGAGGTACATATACTATTCCGAAAGTTCACCCCTCCCCCCCTTTAAATTCAACTCTGGATCTGCCCCTGTTATAGCAAAGAAGCACTATTTTTTACAAGCATGCGTTATTCTATCCATGGTGAATGCTTGAATGCCGATCGTATTTTTAACCCTTAAAACCTTAGTCCTAGTACCACATTTGATGCATCAGAATATAAAAAGCAGCGCCTTTAAGGCAATTTATAAAAAGAACCAATTTTTGATGCCAAATAACTTTTGAATTATTAAAGGTTTGGGAAATTTGGTTAAAATTAATATTGTAGAGAATTTCATGAGCTATCTTTTGTTCTCAGAAAATTTTTTGACAGACAAATAACACTGGTCTGCAAAAATTATCTTTTTTTTTTGCCTTTAAATAATTCTTCAGAATTATGTCAGATTTGACTTTTTTAAATTTGAATCTGGTTTCAGAAAAATTCCATCACGTCCGTTTTTTTCAAATGAATTTCGAAAAAAACTAATGGTTTGAAGAAAAGAGCCCTCTAATACTACGTTTTCATTAGGCCAAATGAGATTTGCCATACAAATATTCACATTTCGCAATAAGATAATTTCAACCAAATTTGCAAGAGTTTTGGTTGGAAATTAAGTCAAAACCTATTGAACACACCCAATTGGCCACAGTTGGATGAACTCTGAAAAAGATTTTGTATGAAAATGTCAAAGCTCAATGGAAGTAGCAAGAACAAAACAACAACAAAAACGGCCAGTTTAAATTCAAAAATTAAATGAGATGTCAAACGAAACTACCAAATTACAAATGAAAACATTTTTTCTGTGATTTGCGAAATTACCTCATTTTGGCTCTAATGCAAACGTAGTATAAGATTAGGTTGACCGTAAAAAAATAAAACTATTGTGCTTATTCAGCTCAAATTTGGAATTACCGTTTTTGACTCGCCTGCATTAAGTTCGCCGTAAATGACTAAAATTTGGAAAACTTGAATGTCACTCAATACCTTAGGCAAACATTCGCCTACATCTTCGATGTCGAACTGCTATTCTTGGTGATTTTGAACAGAGTCGCAGTTTTTATTTTTGAAAAGTCGAACGTTTGAGTTGAATCAAACGTTAGATTCGGCGAATCGCAAGTCATAATAGGGGTCTAAATATGATTTAGAAAGATGAAATACATTCCTTTCAGATCTCATTAATAGTTTGGCAAGGACATATTTAGTGGTGAAGCAATCATTCAAATGTACCCAAAAAACGAGTTTTTAACATGTTTATGTTGAAATATCTCAAAAACGTGGCAGAGCAATTTTGACTTTGGATTCGAATTCAGCATATCAAAATCCATAAGAAAAGTATTGTTTTGTTTGAAGACAATCTTTGTTGAAGACCAGTGTAATTTCTAAGATGAATACGAAAAATAAAAATGTTTCGTTCTTGCCGCTTGGGATTAATGGGTACTTTTTTTGTCTCTTCATCACTAGACCATCCTTAATAAGGATGTCCAGTTTCAAAACTGTTGAATTTATTTGGAGGTGAAGGCATTTTTTCCCTTCACTGAATGGACTACAAATGCCAAACGCATTCCCTTCATTAACTGGATTACAAATTCCAAACCGAAAATGCTACTTAATTCACCGATGCCCTTCCGACGGAATGGTCAAACTGGTCACATTTCAATAATTTGGTAAAACTCAGAAATAAATTTAACAATTTTACACTTAAAAATTTTTTGTTAAAAATTAAATTTTCAGTTGAAATAGATAAAAACATTTATTTTTTTTTTAAAAAAGATTAAGCCGGAAAAATTAAAAAAACCAAAAAAAAAAAATAATTAACAAATTGCGCAACTTTTTTTTAATACTTCTAGCCCTTCAATGAAATTCCTTAACCAAATTCTTTTTCTTTGAAAAACTGTAGGAAATAAAGTAAAATACAAAAAGCAAACATTTATTTTTAAAGAGTTGAATTTTTGATTGAAAAACGTAAACAATTTTCAGAACCAAACTGAAAAACAAAAAACAATAACAGAAAATAACAAAATAAAGTAATAATTTCAATATTCATAATTTTGATAATCAATTTGAGAAATAGTGCTGAAATGCTTGGAATTGGGACACTTTATATCTATCGAGACAGCTAGCTAGTAGCTATTGCACAATTGACGAAGGATGATCAAGATCCCACCACAACCACCAGATCTAATCATAATTGACAATTTTTGACAATGATTGGAAATTGAAATTGAAAAACATGAGATTTTCAAAGGAAGTGGCTTGAAAAAGTTTTATTGGAAGAACGGAGTGAAATAAGCCCCAATGAAACCAAAAAATTATTTGAGGCATTTCCAAAACGCATTAAAAAAGTTATAAGACACAAACGAATCCTTAGACAACTAAAATGTTACTGGGCCATTTTCACTGTGAGATGCAATTATTACTTTATATTGTTATTGTTAGTTTTTTTGTTTTTCAACATAGTTCTTGAAATTTTTTAATACAATACTCTATTAATAAATTTTTCCTTTTTTTTATTTTACTTGATTTCCTACAGCTTTCCTCACTTGAGCAAAACAAATAGAAATCAATAGAAAATTTGTTTTAAAACAAAATGTTTTAAGAGTTAAATTGTCAAATTCGCCATAGTTTCCAAGTTATACCAAAAATATTGAAAATCGCCCAGTGTGACTATTCTTTCAGAGACACATGGGTCAGCTTTGCAGCATTTTTGGTTTTAAGCATGCTTATGGACCACACAAACGTGGTTAACAACCAACTAGTTTTATATGAAAAAAAAGAAGAAGCTCATGGAAGAACCAATCCACTATATGTATAGGGTTTTTCAACAGTAAGGTTTGCCATTTCATGATGGAAAGATATACGAGCCAAAAACGAGTCGAAATTATTAAAATTTACTACCGAAATTCGGAGTCAGTGGCCTCAACATTAAGAGCGCTACGTCCAATTTATGCAATTTATGGGCGTCATAATCGTCCTAGCAGATCAACAATTGAGCGTCTAGTGGAAAAATTTGAATCCACAGGCACAGTACAAAATGTTCCCGTGCCAGTGAGACAATGAAGTATCCGTAGTGTCGAGAATATTGCTGCCGCTGAGGCTTCAGTTGCAGTTTCAGTCTCAAGCGTTGGGCATCTCTGTGACGTCGTTGTGTCGAATTTTGAGAAAAGATCTTGGCCTACATCCTTACAAGGCTTAATTGACGCAAGAACTGAAGCCGCTTGACCACCAGAAGCGTCGTATGTTCGTGAATTGGGCTGAGCAACAACTTGAAAATGATTCGGATTTTCGGAATGGCTTCGTCAATAAACAAAATATTCGGTATTGGTTAGGCAGCAATCTACTCGTACTCCATGAGTCATCATTGCATCCCGAAAAAATTACGGTTTGGTGTGGTTTATGGGCCGGCGGCGTCATTGGGCCGTACTTCTTCCGTGATGATCAAGACCGGCACGTTACTGTGAATGGGGATCGCTACCGTTCAATAATAACCGAATATTTTTAGCCTCAATTGGATGATATGGACTTGGAGGACATGTGGTTCCAACAGGACGGTGCCACAAGCCACACAGCGAATGTCACAATCAATTTGTTGTAAACCAAGCCAGTGATGATTGATGAACTTCGTACGAATATCGAACGTGAAATTGCAGCAGAATCGGCTTATTTATGCTTGAAAACCGTCGAAAATTGGGTTCAGCGCCTGGACTTCTGCAAGCGTGCCCGTGGGGGCCATGCAAAAAAAATCGAGTTCCATACATAATGGCATCAAACGTACTTTCACAGAAATAAAGAATTTCATTGATATCCAAAACCGTTTTTGTTTTATTTAAACAAAAAATTTATAGCGCTCTTATTGAAAAACCCGATACATAATTTTAAAATTCGTAATAAAGAAATTCTTCAAAGAGTTTGACATTTGACTTGAGAAAATTAAGAAAAATTAAGAAACTCTTGAACTCAAATAACAAAAATATAAAAAGGATTATGAATAAATATCCTTGTGATGATGGTAGACAGAAAACTGCTCATGAAGAGACTTTGGTTACTTGATGTGTTGTCTTAGTCTTCCCTTGAAGAGTATCAAGAGATCCTTTAATGTTCTTCTTCGTCATTTTCGTCTTTTTCTTTTAATATTAAGTCCTTTTGTTTGAAAGTTGAACAAGCATAACAAATATCAAAATAATGAATCCTTTTTCCATATTTATTTTTTCTGTTTGGTTCCTGAGGTTGAATAAGAGGAAGACTGCTGCTTTTGCGAAAAAAAAACTGCTGAGTTTCATGGCTACCGAACCGGCACTACTGGCCTGGCCTTGGTCTTTCAGTACTCTCTATTAGGTCTTTATAAATATAAATGAGTCTAGGCCAGGGTTAAATTTAGAGTTTTTTTTTTGCTTAACCAAAGAATGCAGAAAGGAATGAAGAAAAAAATTCGCAGTTGTTGTTATTATTTTTCCTAGAAGAAACGTTTTCTGGTTGTGCGGTTGGATGCAATTTAACTTTTTCAAGAACACCATCAGTCAGTCATGTTTCTAGAAAATTTTGGAAAGGAGGATATCCTATTATTTTCCAGCATACCTACTTCCTGTTATTTTGCTGTCCTCATTTAAAACAGACAAGCTGGTCGGTCTATGGCGTAGAGAGATGATGAAATACGAGAAACAGAGATGAAATGGTTGAACACAAAATATTATTTCAAAACGAGAAGAAATGGTAAACATTTTGGTCAATGAATGAATTGAGAGGAGACCATAGTGTTTCAAGTTTTTTTTTGTCTGTCTGCTTTTTGTATACAGTTTTTGCGTCTTTTTATTTAAATTTGAAATTAATATTTAGACACATTTTAAATACGGTAAAAATGAATAAATACATTCATAATTCATGAGTATAAAAAAACAATTGATGCGTAGTTAAATACTGAAATAAGAAGGTATGCAAAGCAAGAAATGTGACACACCCACCAACAAATCAGAGGGATGCTTTTAAAAGTGCCTTATTCATAAATAAACATTGGGCGAATGTAAAGGTCACTCAAAGCTTTAGGCATTCCACTGATCCCACAGTTTATTTAAAAATTTCTTAAATTTTCGGTCCAAGATGTTTATTTTTCGTACGCTTGGTTCTCCCAGGTTTAAATCAAATTCTACAGCCTAAAAATAAGAATGGATTTGCTTCAAATATGTCCGATGAAACTGAAAAATAAACGACAATACGGGCGAGCAGAGCATCCATCATAAGGAAAAAGAATAAATGGATTTTAACAAATGAAAAACAGGAGAAGACTCACAAAGCATTACTCTGAGTAGCCATGAGGATACATTTTTTAAAATCATTTACAAAGAAAAATAAAAAAACACTTAGCCTTCCTTCAAGCTAAATGCAGATTTATTTTTATATTCTAAGATCAAAGAAAGTTCTTCATTACCTTTAAAAATCACTTAGTAAAATAAAAATAATAAAACAATTATTATTAGCGCTGTTCATTTCCTCAAAACGTATTAATTTCAATTCAAAAAACAATTTACAAATGAACTTTGATATTTCCCTGCTAAAATTTTATCATCTGTTTGTGATGTTAAGGTGAAAATGTATTAACTCTAAGCTTTGAGCTATGCGTTAATTAGAATAAATTTTCATGAAAGGTTATTTATGTTTCTAATTAATTGTTCATCTGCAAAATTTTAATATCTTGATGTGTATTCTGGGGAGGTTGTGGAAATTCCCTATAACCTTATTTCATTACTAAGGGCTTATTTCAGTTTTCACCATAAAATGTATAAGAAACTTCTGAGCCTATCTTTGCTGCAAAAAAAATATGTTCGACTAAGTAACAGGATTATAAAAAAAACATTGAAAAGTTAGCAACATCGTGGCATAATGGTTATTGCGTTGGACTGTCATGCCGAAGATCCGGGTTTGATTCCCAGCCGCTAACACCTAAAAACTGAATTTTTTCCAAGGTTATCTCCAAAAGTATACTTGTTATTGAAAAGTACTTCTCACCTAGCCGTTCGGACTCAGCAAAAAATTGTGGGTTCCCTCTATTCCTGCCAACAACAAGCACACAGAAATGGTTGAGAGTTGTAAGTCACTAGGCCCTGGTTCTCCACGAACTGTTGCACCACCAAATTTATATTATTTTGTACTGAAAAGTGACCAAGTGTCAATTTAGTAGCAGTTTTTCGAAAATGGCCATAAGCATGTTTATGGCCATTTTCGAAAACGTCAAATCAAAGTCAATTTGATCGTTAAATGATGGTCATTTTTTGACGCAGATACTGCGATCGTCAAATATGCAATCGTCTTGCTTGCACAAAATCAGATTGATCAACTTGAGTCAATTTACTTGCAAACGCATTTGACGTTTACGAATACACTCTCTGAGACCTTTCAATATTTTGTTCGTCAAGTCGATTTTTTTACTGCAAAGCTGCACCGCAGATGATGTTTTGGAACATGTGACTTTAGCAGGCTGCATTATCGAACACAATGTAGTAAAATTTGTATTTGCGCTTTCGAACAGAAGACTTTTGCAGTTTGCGTTCCAAGAGCAATCTGCAAATGCATTTTTGACGCAGATGACGTTTTCAAACACGGCCTATGCCAAATATATTTATTTATAAGATCCCTTGAACGTCATTTGATTTTTTTTTTGTTTAAATCTTATATTCACTATATACTCAAAAAAGGAAAAGGGTGATGTTTTATGAAGAGGGTGGAAGGGGCTTAGTTTATGTCTTTTGCAAATATTACAAAAATTGTGAGCTATTTTGAATTTTACGTTGACCAGAATTGTGACTAAGGTCAATATAGATTTTTAGAAAAATGTGCACAGACATTACAAAATCAGTTGTCTTCTTTTTAATGTACTTTTTTTAAAGTTATTGTTTAAGCTGGAAACTATTTTTTCCTCAATCTTATCTTAGGGGAAGAAGCTTCTCTAAAATAAATTTTTCATTGTTAAACAAGTCTTTAACAATTTTTTTTAGTTTTAACAATAAACTTTTGAATTTGGAATTTTAAGAAATAAGATTTCTCAATTGGCCAGTTTTATTCTGCGTCATATGTCAGTGTCACTTCGCTCTTTTTTTTTTACTCATACGAGATCCTCTGAAATCTCAAAAAGGAACACATAAATAAACTAGCTAACTAACTACGTTAGAAGCAGACATTTTTCAGAAGTTAAACTGACATTTTTCCAGTTTATGTCGCTTTTGGTTGGACGTTCGGAAAATACCTTTTCTACTCGCATTATCCCTCTAACTACTCCAAAAGCCTTCGATTGGCTGTTTGGAGTACTTGTTTCTGAGTCTTTTTTTGTTCTCTATTTCAAGAAAGAGTAGATTTTGAATAAGTTTTGAATCGGAGGCGGCGAAAATGAGTTTGGCTGTTAATGAGGACAAGACGAAGTATATGCTATCATGTCAAAAACGGATGAGAATCTGCTTGGGTGCTTTGAAAGGAAAATTCTTCGGGTGATCTTCGGTCCAGTTTGTATCGATGGAGTATGGAGGAGAAGATTTAACAATGAGCTCTACGAAGCTTACAGCGACATCGACCTAGTCAAAAAGCTGAAAATACAGCGGCTGAGATGGCTGGGACACGTGGAGCGTATGAACGTCTGCGCACTAGCCCGACGAGTCTTTGAATCCACCCCTGGTGGTCTGTGCTGCAGAGGAAGATCCCACCTAAGGTGGCGCACACAAGTGGAGAGCGACCTCAACCAACTTGGAGTGCGTAACTGGAAACAGTTAGCTAGGGACCGAGCTGGCTGGAGGGGCTTGTTGGTTGAGGCCGTAGTCCATCCTGGACTGTGAGCGCCATCAAAAGTAAGTAAGTAAGTAGATTTTGAATAAAACTTTTCGCCGGATTACTTGTCAAAAGTAATAAATGCTTGAAGACGCCATTTTGTAAAGTGGCGTCATTTAGAAATGTGTGATGTTTTATAATCGATTTGAATCAAAAAGGAGTGAAACAGTAAAAAAATCCAATCGAAAACGACATAAGAATGAGTTATTTTTTTGAGAAGTTTTATCGGGTCATTAGGTTAAAAGCACTTACAACAAAAAACTGTTTTTTTTTTTTGTTTTTACTAATTTGTTTTTTTCATTAATTGGTTCAACCAGCTTTCGAAATAACTTAAAAAAAAAAGTCGATCTTTTACGAACTATACAGTGCTCCTTAGAAATTCAGTAAAATACCGCTCAAGATCAAAAAAATGGCGTGTGTTCATGTGGTTGGTTTAAAAAGATATTTTATCTTCGAAGGCACTGTTTCAAGTCAAAAATTTAAGCTTTGTATTTCAAGTGCTTTGAATATACCAACTGCTATAATATGATATTGCTCCCCATTAAAACCAAAACCCGAACCCCTCCTTCTCTTCTTTTATGACAGTTCAAGGGATTCTTCCCTCAGCTCATACAGTCCGTAACATTTAGATAGGCTCTCCTACATATATTTTATATTATAACTAACTGTTTTTGGCACTTTTTTAAGAAGTAAAGATGCGGAATTGTGTATTGAATCACATGATAAGCTAGGCTTTCTGAGACTTATATTTTTGTTTATTAAAGAAAGCCTTTTTTTACTAATTTTTTGCAGTTGAACATATTATAATAGTACATTTTAATGCCTCCATTATTTTTAACAACTTCAAAAATGTGAGCCTTTAAAGTTTTTAGATATTCTTAACTTGAGGACTGACCCTCACCTTCATTAACTTTATTTTAAAGTCAACTCAACACATTTCTAATAATGTTCAAATCAAGAAAGTGGGGTGTTAAAGATAGTTACTGTTCTGGTTTGGCTTTCCAAATTTCAAATAAGGTTAATTTACACCTGCTGTGTGAATCGGTCCATAATTCTGCTGAAAATAAATCAGCAGTTGTCAAAAAATATTTCTGAACTGCAGCGAGGATAATTCCAATAAGGTCTTGTAGAATCTCGTTGTCAGTCTATAGTTAAGAAAGACTAGATTAATATTGTTATTAAGATAGACCTAACCGAATACCAGGACTTGTCCCTCTTAAAATCAATGACGCTTAGCATGATACTTGTTTGCAATCTTCTAAGTATTTGGTCAATTACTAGCTCTTCTAAATGTTTCAACTATTTTGTATTGTTTAAAAACCTTTGTAGAGTTTTAATAACCTTTGTACGGTTCTAAAAACCTTTTTAGGGTTTTAATTTCATAATTTTTTAATTATTATAATGAATGAAAAATCTAAAGTTTGTTGTGAATAAGTATTTATTGTTAACAATATCGTTTTAACTTTATTGTTCACAAAAAAAAATGGCTACCCCAAGGATTCGAACCCTGAACCCTTCGGTTCGATTCTGATGAAATGTTGCTACGAAACTTTTTTTATAAATATTTAACACTAAAACCTATCGATGTCGATATCGAAAACGCTATAAGCCTTACATAATGAGGACCCAGGAAAAATTGTGGGGTGTTCGTAGCGATAAATAATTTGAATCGCCATGCATTTTTAAACTGTATTTGTCTATAAGAATTCTTCCATTTAATTAATACAATCGAACTCAGTTTCACTCTGAGAAATTGTTTGTTGAATTTGATTTTTTGGCTGACTCTGGTCAATTTGTTTTAAATGAAAAAGCTGTTATGACATTGATTTGATTTTTACCTACAAATTTTATTCAAAAAATCTTTAAACAAATTTTCAAAATCGTGAAAAATTTCCAATTTGATTTTTTTCGAAATATTATGAGATGACATTACTTTTTATGGATCAAACATTTGGGGTTTGAGTTTGAAATGTGGCTAAAATGTTTAGCTACAATATATGTGAACATTTTTGCAAGAAGATTTATAACAAAGTAAGCGTTTTTTTGATTCAACGTTCACATCAGTTGCTTAACAAAAAACTAATTTCCACATATTTTAATATTTTACAGATATTTTGTTAATTTCTCAGCAAATATTATTATTATTATAATTTTCATACATCAGATCTTTACCTGTCATAAGTAAAATAAAATAAATTCAATACTGTATACAAAATTTGAAACAAATTTTAGATTAACATCAATAGTGACAAGCCACAAACATCTCACTGTCATGGTTGATTCTAAATTAAATATTTACATATTTTTTTTTTTAAATAAAAAGAAAACCAAAAATAATAAATTAAAAATAAACCACTGTCCAAAGAATATTGAAGAGGACAAAATTTAGAAGTTGTTGAAACAATTTTAATTAAAAAATTGTTTCATGGGAAAACTTTTCAAAAAAAATAAAACAAAATTGATAAAAAAACAAAACCAAAACCTTGTAAACACCAAAACAAACCAACAAAAAAAACAAATGTAAAAGTCCACAAAAGAATTTTCCGGATGTTGAGAAAGAAAATTATTTAGGTATAGAAAATTTCTCTTTCTCTCTTGCTTAAATATTTGAAATGCCTATGAGTGATAAATTTATTTGCATTTAAATGAACAACATTGTCCATGAGGAGATCCGTCAGTCGTCAGTGAAGTTAAAAAAACTTGTGTGAGAGTATTTTTCTTTCTTGAAGTAAAAAATATTCACAACAGAAGATGTCCTTTTTCTTCTAATTTTCTTTTTTTTTTTTTTTGTTTAGTAAAACTTTGTATGCCTTCTTCATCTTTTGGAAAGTAAACTTTCATTTTTTTTTGGGAAGTTTATCCTCTGATGGTTGACAGATTGGCATTTTTGTGGTAGCTTGGATATTTATTTTTTACAGAATTATCCTTTAGCTTGTCACGTATTCTTGAAATGTATAATAGTTAAATTGGAAAAGTTTTTTTTTTTCTTAAGTTTAAATGATGATTGTAAGAAATTTGTGTGAATGGGAATGGATGTTCTTTAGCTAATATTTTTAAGTGGTTTTTAAGTAGAGGAATATTACTTTAAAGTTCTATAATAGGGCTACATTTTTTGTACTATGGTATTTAGTGTTTGACGTAAACAAGATGGAAATGTAGCACGATTCAGAAATAACTAAAGCTCATTTTACTCAAAGGAAATAGTCGCTTAGTACAATTTCGTTTGAAAGTAACGACTGTTCCTATTTTGTTGGTCATAGCTGTTGGTTATTGGTTTTTGAACTTCTTCATCATAGTACCTAAGGATTAAAACGAAGTTTTACGGTTTTTTTCATTGGTGTGTTTTTAAGCGATTCCTTAGTCTAGAAGGGAAGAAATTTTCATTTTTCTTAAGTTCACTGATCGTTTTTTTTTTATTTATTTCCTTAAACACAATGCCATTGATTTTGCTAGAACATTTTTACGAAGGTCATTAGCAAAATCCTTGCACTAGAACTGTGTTTCAAGATTGGCTAAATAAATTTATATAATTGAAATTGATTGTTGACCAATTCAAATTTTTTTAAGAAACAAAAAGTTCTAAAAAAATTTAGATAACTTATATTAAGGTTTCTATTTCCACTCTTTTCAGTTTCTTCCACTTTAATTTGAAAATAAAAAAATAAAATTGTCCCCACTCTTGTACTCGATAACACCTCTCTTTTAGGCTGATTTTATTCACTTTTGTTCATTTTTGCTAACAAATACAATGTTGGCCAAATTTGGTGTTAATTTCAAATGCATGTCGAAAGCTGTTTTTATTAACTACTTTAAACCTTAACTCAGTTTGAAGCATTGTGTTCCCCCGATTTCAGCTAGACGCTCTTATTTAACGAGATACATACATTTGGTGGCGCAATAGCTCGTGGAGAAACTGGGCCTAGTGACTTACAACTCTCATCTCAACCATTACTGTGTGCGTGTCTTTGGCAGGAATGGAGGGGACCTACAATTTTTTGCCGAGTCCGAACGGCTAGTTGAGAAGCACTTATTCATGACAAGTATTTTCTTGGAGGATTTGTCAGTTCCTGGCAAGAGGCAGAACCTTTAGGTGGGAGCGGATGGGGATCGAACTCAGACCTTCGGTATGACAGTCTAACGCACTAACCATTATGCTACGAAATATTACGACATAATAAATTCTACTCTAACCACTATGCCAAGAAAAAACCTTTATTACCCTGTTGTTTCATCTAGCATAGGCTCTGCAATTCAGATGGCATTTCAAAGAATAGCTTATTAGAAGTTAAATTTTACTAAGATATTTTTAAATTAGTTAAAATCGTTTGAAAGAAAAAAATAGGTTTGAGTTTGAGTAGCCTGCAAAATATACATCAAATTGATATTGAACAACACATGATTTCAATGAAAAACAACAACCTAAGTATGTCAACACCATGATTGTAGTCCGGAGTTACACAAACATAGCTATAGTAACGTCAAGCTGTTTTTGAGAAAAAATTAGCTTACATTTTCCATAACAGATGTAAGAATTTATGGCACTTGTATATCTACTCCCGTTCTAAGTGAAAAGGTCGTAACTCTATTTTTAACTTCCTGTTGGATTTTATTGTAATTGGAATTGGTCCGATTTGTCGAATCGAAAATTTTGCAATATCTTCACGTTTCGAGCTCCCTAGAATAGGAATCCATCATTTTTAGAGAGATGTTTGTTTTTTTCGTTCACTATACAAATCTCAAGAGCGAATAAAGATATCGACTTCCGATACATTGTTTTGTTTTTAAATAGTAGTTTCAATACGTGCAGAAAGGACTTTCAAAAGAATTCAATGAGCTGTTTTATTAAATTTCTTTGTTCTCGAATATCTCATGAACAAATGATGCCATCGTCTTCGGGTTAATTATTTTCTACGCATATTGACACAATAAAGAATTGATAAAATTATAAAAGCATATCAACTTACAGCTTCTAAATAAAAAAAACTGCTGAAAAATGTTAAAATGTTGGAAGTAGTTTTTCGAGTATCGTTATTGGTATCGAGTATCTTAAGAAAAAATAAAGATATTTGCTTCGGGGTTATTTTATTCTATATACTCATTATATATAAAATATTTGATAAAATTAGTAAAAATATTCAATAAACAGTTTTTTTAAGTGAAAAAAAAACTACCAAAAATTTTCGAAATAATTTTTGTTTGCTCAAATTTCCTGAGAACAAATAATGATATTGGCTTCGGGGTTATTTTATTCTATTCACTAGTTTGAAATAAATAATTGATAAAATTTGTCTTTTTTGAGAGAAAAAAACTACAAGAAATTTTACCAAAAACTTTCGAAATTTCTTATGTCTCAAATATCTTGAAAACAAATAAAGATATTGATTGCGTGGTTATATTATTCTACATACACTAATTTATAATAAATAATTGATAAAATTTGCAAAAATATTCAACATTTTTATTTGAAAAAAAAAAAAATATAACAAATTTTATCAAAAATTGTCGATGTTTTTTTTTGTCTCAAATATCTTGAAAACAAACGATTGGCTTTGGGTTAATTTAATTCTTCAAACTAGCTCATAATTGTTTTATAGATTCTGTAAAATAATTCAACAAACAAAGCGAAAAAACTACAAGAAACTTCGCCAAATATTGTTAAAAAAATTTTTTCAAATATCTTTCACTTTATTGCATATTGAACACCTGAAAACTTTTTCGATGATCTTGAATTGGCGATTGGCCTCTAGCTTCCGAGGGCATTAATGGAAAATAACCAGTGTGGGTCGCACCCAGCTCCTTTTTTTTTATTTTTGTGATTTTTCTTTTTTTTGTAGGTTGTTGAGCTACTAGATATTATACATAGTTGATTTAAAAAAACCGTATCTTGCTCAAAGAAGTTGTAAAAATTCAACCGCACGAGAATCTGTCATATAATATATATTATATATTTTTTTCTTTAAATTCATAAAATATTAAGCTGCTGTCGGTTGCACATTTCCAAATAAGCTCCTAGCCAAAGGATTCTTTTTTTATATACGACCTTTTGGCTTAGGGGTGCAGGATAGGTACGGAGCGGTTCTAAATCCCGCAAACCGAAATCTCGAATGACAAAATATAGGGCATTACTGCGAGAGTTTATCCGAAAAAAATTAAATAGAAAAAAGTCGATCAGGAATTCTTGATAGATTTAAATTTTTTTTTCAAAAAGAAAATGTAGCATACAAATCATATAGAAAATTATTTACAAATAGACTTTCGCAATACCGATAGTCGACTTTAATTCTATTCGACTTAGAGTCTATTTTGAATAGACTCTCGCAATAGCAACCATAGCCTTTTTTAATCTCGAAAAACGAAATTTCGCAAATAAGTAGTCCTGCATTTCATAATCTCACAATCATTAAACCTCGCTTAAAACAATCTCATTGACATCTTGCACAGCAAATTTCTAAAATATCAACAGAAATCTCGCTTATAAGACTCTCGCAAATTTAAATCACACAGTAGCTTTCGCTTTAAAATCCTGCGATCCAAATAAAGACACATGAAAACGAAATCTTTTTGTTTGGCTTGTTTTGCTTATTAAAAAACGAATTTTTGTCATTTAAAAAAACTACCCGAATTTACAACTGGTTATAAATGTCTGTATAAGACCTAAACTAGTTTTTATTATACGTAAAATTCTAAACTTTTCTTGTTCTCTGGAATATAAACAATGAGGCTTGTTTCGGTTCGGTCTGTATTCCTTTCGTTTTCGATTTCAGCTTTGAATTTTCATATTGGCTTTTATTCAAATATAATTTTTTTATTAAAAAAATATCAACAAACTTCAGGAAGATTTTCAATTCAATATTAACATAAAAAAAGACCGAAGGAAACCTATTCCTGTCGAGGGGACGTTTGGTGCTATTCGGTTTTTCTATTAGGTTTTTATTCTTCCCGTTTTCATCTGTTCTTACTTATCAGGTCCGACCAAAATTGAACCCAATACAGACCAAACCGAGTGAAAAAACCTAGTTAAAACGTAACAATTTTTTTTAAATTTATTAAAAAATAAAACAAGAAAGACCTAAAGCTTACGGTCCTTAATTAGCCGTCAGAAAGGTCACGAGAAAGGATATAATTTATTAGCAAAAATAAATTTGAAAAACAATACGGTTTTAAAGTCGTTAGGCACACGATTTATTTTGCAGTGTCAGTTTTCGGATTTTTAGCTTAGAAGATTTTATAGTTGCTGGATTGTTAAAAGCGGTATTTCTTGATTTCGAGATTATGAAAAGTAATATTTTCTGATTAAGAGATTTCGTAATGCGAGTTTTCCAATGCGAGTAATGTGAGATCTCGTAACCAACATCTCTAGCCAAATGACGAGGGATTTAATAGGAGTTTTTTCTTTTTTAACTCCGAGCATAGCACTGAGCTTTCAAAAAAAGATCTGTGTTTCTTTTTTAGCTAAGAGCACTCAAAGCGCTCAACTAATGTTTCATTTTGGTATCGGATCTAGCTCGGAGTACTCTCCATGAGCTCAGAATAAAAGGAACGAGCGAATGAAGTAAATAGCTGACTTCGATCTTTTTTCACTCAATTTACATTGACACTTCAATACTTCAATTTCAGTTCACATTTTTTAATTTTTTCGAGTTTTTGATTGGGCAGCTATCCAGATGATAATTAATAGTCAGTACTTAATTATGGTGCGTAGAACGCATCGCAATCGTATGACAGTTGAGTGCTCAGATGTATTCCAAAATTATATCGGAGAGCTCTGGTCATACTCTGCTCAGAGCTAAAAAAAAATATTTATTTAAGCTAGGTTGAATTGGTTGTTGAATTGAGACTATAATTGCCGAATATGTAATGTGGCTAACCAGCACGTTACGTCTTTTAAGAAATAACGTTATAATTATCTCATATTAATTTATTTATATTATGAACAGCAGACGCCTAATTACCTCATCACACAATATGTGACATAATTTTGTGATATTGGAATTACCACTTACGCTTTGAGCAATCTAGAATACCAAAACTTTAAGTGGTTACTCATTTGGTCACTGACGCTGTAATGTGACCAAATGCTACTACTTTGAAACTGTATGGTGTACAAAATGTTTTTTGAAAAATGTTATTAAGAAAATTTAATTTTGGCTCAGTAATTTTTCTAAATCATGGAGAAATTTGATTACTTTTGTTTCAGTTGTAAATTGTTTCTGCGACATAAGCCAAAATATTTTTTTTCTGGTGGGTTTTGATGCTCTGAACTCGAGTCTGAACTTAGAATTGCTCTAGCACGTCAAATTTTTGAGATAACCCATTCTAAAATATCTCTAAGAAAAAACGTTTTTGTTAGAAATTGAAAATTGAGCAACTATTATAGACCCAAAAAATTAAACTTTTTTAAAAAAATGTTGTTGGATTTTTATCAATATTTGCATTTTTCTCTTGGAAGTCCTCAATTGAAATGTATGAGTTAAGCATATTTTTGAATAATGTAGTTAAAGGCCAAAGCTGACAGCTAAATATTGATTTCTCCAAGATGAATTAAGGGGATTGAAATATTCAAAAAGAATATTAAATATAAATTTTTATGTATACTTCCGATTGACGATAAAAATTTATTCGAAAAAAATTACTTCGAGAAATAAAAAACTTAAAATTTGGCTAAAAACGCATATTTTAAAATTTTATGTTCAAATATCTCAAAAACGTAACGTGCTAGAGTAATTCCAAGACCAGATTCGAATTGGATGCATCAAAAACTAGCAGAAGAGTATATTTTAGTTCATGTTAGAGACAAAAATTTAAATTTTCTCAAACAGTGCTAGCATTTTTTTAAAGTTATAGGTACACGGGTCAGTACATACACATACAACATACTTTTAATATACGAGTATATTTTATTCTAACAAGACCAAAATAACAGTAGATACAGAAATATGGTGTGTTATCTTTCTTATCATTGAATACTCATTACTTTGTTAGCAGTTGACAACCATTGTTCCTTTTCTACCATTCGATACACTTCATTGATATATGGCATCGATGAAAAGTTGCAGAGCCTAAAACATTTTTTTTTTAAATTTTCATTTGACACCACTTTAAAGTTTTACCAACCAATTGAATACAAAATTCCTGTGTTTTTTCTCATTTTGTCAATACTTTTCTTAAAAGTTCGCTTTTAAACAATTCAGCTCAACCAAGAACAATTTCAAAGCATAAATCCAAACATTTAAAAAAATAATATTAAGAATAGTTCCTTTCTTCATTTCCTCAAATTCATTCGAAGTACCAACGTACATTCCTCCTTTCAATTTATTTCAGAATCATCAATTCAAATTAAAAAAAAAAATGTCTCTATTGAACATACCTTTTTGCTTTTTACCAGTCAGCAGTCCAAGTAAAATCTTAATCCATTGAATATTTTACATAAATTATCTCTAAAATGCATATTTTCTCGCCGAAAATTTTAACTTTAAACTTCTATCCTATTTCAGGATGACCACTGAACAAAAACTGCCAAAAAATCAGTCGCAAACTCAAGATTCCGATTGTAGGACAAAAATTGAGGTTATCGAACTCATTTTGTTTAAAAGTCGGTGGGAATTATTATCGAGGTCAACTTTTATTGCTTTTATTTTAAATCAATTATTCATCTCCCAAATCGAGGGCAGGACAAATAGGTACAAATGAAAAATCACGCTCTCACAATTTCCCTTCGAAAGCTGAGTTTAAAAAAAAAAAAACATTTTTAGCAAAATCCAGTTTTCGTATTTAACTTTTCGATCAGACGACACACACTTGAGCTGAGCGTTGAGAGATTAGTTCCGAGTGTGTCGAATCTGCACATGCATTGACACAGACACTGCCACCCACATTCACTCTGGTTGCAGTTGAAATTTGACAATTGATGGGATTAAATTAAACGGAAAACGGACACAAAAATTACTCGCGTCTCTACAACCCGCAGTAAGCTTCTATTACAGAGCAATTGACAAACCAATTAACCGTCCTGACCGTGTCGACGTTCATGCGAATCTAATTAGATACCGATTAAGCCGCGCGAATTCCCCATACACACCCAGCACACGAACCACACAATATTGTACAAACACCCAATCCAACCACCTCTTTAGGGGAGAATGGGCCGAACGAGCTAGCGAGCGATAACAAGAACGAGAACGAGGGGGCTTTTGGTGCTCTTATCAAAAACCTATTCACCTGGCAAATTACATCCACCGTCAAGGACGAATAATTTCTGCTTCACACCTTTTGCGGTAATTTGCATATCCCCGTCCCACACAACGAATCAACCAAACCACAACCGAGCACTTCAAGGACTCGAAAGGATTCACTTTCTTTTCGGTTTCGTTTCTCCCCTATAATCTGCTTATTTTATTTGTTGTCTGCGAATAATTCGGGAAACAGCGTTGGTGGTGGGCGAGAAGAAGATCTAGATGTTTTATTTATTTTTACTTTTAGGTTTTTTTCGTTTTGATTTTGTTAAAAATCGATTCGCAAACAGAGAAACGACACACACAAAAACAAACAAACGACAACGCAACAAACAGAGAACCGTTATTCCGCCATAATAGACAGACACACAACACTCCGACGCGGATGAGCTAGAACTGAATTTTCATGAACATTTCTTGATTCCGTAGGTAATAGGACATTTTTTGGGGCCAAAAGGATGCGGTAGCGGTTGGTTTGATGTGTGTGGTCGAATGTTGTGTAGGTGGGTAAAAAGGGAATTTTTAAACAGAGGCTCAGTTTTTGTACCTACTTGATGCGCATGTGATTGGAAAAAGAGATGAGAGCTAAGAACAGTGACAGTGATGCTCTCAGAGAGAGAGAGGAGAGCTGGCATCTGCCATAGAAGCCGGCTAGAAGATGGATGATTCTATATTAGAGTAGGTCATTGAAGAAAATTGCATGGGATATTCTGTTTAAAACGATGAGAGTTTTTCGAAATTGAAAATAAGAGTTCCAGAGAAGTTGGAATAATCTCTTAAACAAAGATGGGAAATTTTGAGATTTATTAAAATAGTGGGAATTTTCGCACAGCTGGATTTGAATTTTGGAATCCTAACGTTCAAGTCTTTGTAAATAAATACAAAGTAGCGATGGTAGGTAGAGGTATTTTAGTTATTGATTAAAAGGGGATTGATTAAACAAACGAAAAATAAAATTAAAACCCTTCAAAGATAGAGTAGAAGAGTTGCCATATTGTTGCCGAATAAAATGTTGTGTTATAACTAAAACCCCCGCAGTTGCACAGTGGAAGCCTTAATCGCACGTTTGGTTTGAACTTTAGTTCTGAAAAACAATTAAACTGAGTTCAAGTTTTAAACGATACTCTGAAACAGGGGAAACAAAATAAAAAACACATGAGATGAAGGTTTGAATGTATATCATTAACAATTTAAATGACCTTTCATCAAGCTTATGATAGACTGGAGTAATAGCCATTTAAGGGTATCGTAATCTTTTAGCGGGAAGGTCATTCCTATTAATATTTTGTTTAAAAATAAAAAAAAAAATACGATGTTAACATTAAGCTCGAGGACCTCACCGCCCAAACTGAAAAAGATGACACCATTTGGTGGATAAGTTTGTAGCCACAGCCCCCCCGCATAGACAAAACGGCCTCAGAAGCTCGTAATAAATTAAAAGTACAAGGATTTCCTGGCTAAGAATTAAAACAAGCAACCTGGTGCTCCCCAAAAGTGGAGCCTTGAACGTGGACTCAGATGCCCATTTCATTGTTACGACAAGACTAAGAGCTCGACTGTATATTGAAGAGACCTTGCTAACCAACCGATATTCGAAATTGTTCAACATCAGCACACCAGGGCCTACAAACAGTACCTGAGTGAGAAGCTCTTCGAAGTGCCAACAACCAGTGGTCCTTGTATCAGTTATCATCGTAGTAGTAGGCGAAACCAAAATAATGTCTAACAATAATACTCGAAAAAGAAGCGGTAGTTTGGTGATGAATTTGTGCAGCCGAAAAAGGTGACAGAAGATGCACATGCAGCGTAAAACAAGAGCAACAAAATGGGAGTATCGAGCAGAGACTAGAGGGAAGAAGAAATCCTGAGTAGAAAGAAGAGATTTGTCAAAGAAGTGTATCTTGATGATGATATCGACATCATCGGCTGCCTCTTATATAGGCCCTTATAGTCTTTCAGAAGGCAATTGAAGGCAAAACTTGTTGGCCTTGAAGTAAACGAGGACAAGATCAAATATAAGCTATCAACAAACACTCAAATAACTGTCAACCGGCTAAGACAAAACGTCACTTTTGATAGCAACTATTTTAAAATATTTATGAAGTTTATCTACCAAGGATTACACAATAACCCCACAACCGACATCTTGGTAAATATCCGATGAGGAAACCGGTGAAACTTTGGTTTGGTGGAAAAAATGGGCTCAATACTCCTCCCACGCAAGACAAAGTGGAGGCTTTAAAAAACCGTAATACTTAAAGGCCTTCTTAATGGCGCCGAATGTTGGGCGATACGAAGAAACGAAAACCTGATACTGGGCTCTTTTCAATTCAAATTCTTGGACTTACTCGTATATTCGGTCCTGTTTGTGAACAGGGCAAATCGAGAAAAGTTACCGAAAACCCTATATAATATTTATCAAGACGTGGATTTAGTCCAGAAAATCAATTTACGTTGTCTACATTTGGATAGACACTTAAAGTGCTCCAGTTAAGAGAGTTTTTGGATCCCAGCCCTCAGGCTCGAAAAGAACAAAAAAACACCGAACCTACCACAGTCTAAGGATCAAGCTAAGGTGGATGCCAGAGAGCTTGGTCTGAATAACTTGAAGCAGTGTATTTGGGATCGTAGAAATTGATAGTTCCCTTCTCTCAGGTTGTGACCCTTCATAGATTGGGAGTCGGATAAGTAAGTACCTCGTTGCATAATGATTAGTGCGTTGGGCTGTCATGCTGAAGGTCTAGGTTCGATTACCAGCCGCTGGCGCTGGCACCTTAAAACAGAAATGTTTTTCCCAAGGTACTGCCTCTTTCGAGAACCTAACCAATCCCCCAAGAGTATACTTGTCATGTATAAGTGCTTCTCATCTAGCCGTTCGGACTCGGCAAAAAATTGTAAGTCCCCTCCATTCCTGCCAAACAACACACACACAAGAATGGTTGAGAGTTGTAAGTCACTAGGCCCTGGATCTCCACGAGGTTTATTTATTAATTTTACTAAGTAAGACCTCGTCATTTTTCTTATGACGAAAATAATTTTTCTGTTCGTGGACTTCTCAAAACTACGAATTTTATTTTTATATGAACTTTGAGAGAACTTCAGGTTAAATTAATTGAAATTCGTAGTTTTGGAAAGTATGCAAACAGATTTATGAAGCTAATGTCGAAATTGAATGCCATTTCCACGAGTTTGTCACTAATGACAAGAAAATGGAAGAAATTATAACAATTTTTTGTGTTAGTCGGTAACCATCAGAAATTATAACAATGTGTCACTCGTACAAATGTGGCATAAGTGTAATGATTTCTTACACGATGTATGAAATAATACATCTTGTGGGAAAATTGAGAGTTAATTTCAGTAGGCAGGTTAGCTAATAAAAGTGGACTGAATTTCTTCTTAGAATAAATTCCCATAGGAAAATGTCCCTCTATTAAGATTTCATATCTGCAGAAAAAAACTCAATATTTGTTGACAAACACAGAAAGATGCGAAACCAATCTGTTACGGATGTGACACATAGGTTACTTTGTAACTATTTACTCGGCCTCAGAGCAAATTTCAAATTCCCTTTTTAGTGTGTTTAGGTTGTGTTTAGATCTGAGATAGCTTATCGAAAATAAAGCCAAAAACTCTAAAGTCGACTAACAATAAAATTGCAAATACAGGTTTCCAATTTATGACAGTAAAAATTACTTCTTTAGCAATAAACTATGAAAAAGTAGTTCTGACTATAAAATTTGTAATAAAAATTCAAATTTATCATGTTTCCGCTTTTTAAATTGCACAATGAAGCTCTTTTTTAATGATTTTTGTCTATTTTTCAACCGGGGTTGATATGGAATAGATTTTTGTTTACTCTTCAAACTTTTACAAAAGGAAAAACAAAAACTTTTACAATATCTGCCCAAGCACTAAATTATTCCCCTTTGATAACTTTATATTTCACGAGCTCGTTAAATTAAACAAAATCAAAAAAAGTAAAAAAAAAATTACAAAACAAAACTTTTTGTTTTATCAAAAAGAGATTTTCCAGCCTCAAGGGTTCACTTTTAACGATCCAATGATCCAATAATAATAATCTCTTTTTGCATTGAATATATAACTTATGTAAAAATAGCTATAGCTGGTTTGCTTTTCAAATTACTCATAAATTTCCCTGCCATCGTTGTGTTATCAATGATATCCGGCCGAATTCTCTCAATAAATTTCCACTAAACCATTTTCATATTTGAAAAGACGCAAAAGATAATAATAACAACAAAATTAAAATGCCCCAAGGCTATATACAATAGATATTATGTAGGTTTGTATATTTTTAACGATGCGATGGTTGGTTAGTCCGTAAAAAAGATCAAATTGTATACTTATTTGTTTAAAACAAATAAACAAACAAAAGCAAAGCAAAGCAAAGCAACTGTGTGTTGCCTTTGGGTGCGAATCATTAAAAATTAAATGCGTTTTTCTTGTTTTAAAAGAGCCAACACCACAGGACCACTCCGACTTTCCCCCCCCGATGAGAAGTTATAGAAGAAATATATTTATATAGGTACAAATTCTCCAAATCTCCCCAATCTAAGGTAAGTTCATAGAAAACCCTCCAGGTGGCTCCTTGAGCAACTTCATAACAAAAACACCAACCACCCCTGATTCTATATCTATGTTGAACGTATTTTCACCCTCATAACAGCAAAAGCCATAAAATAAATGTCTTTGTTGACTTCATAAGGATAATGCAAGACAAACCGTTGCGGAATTGATGTCGTCCTCATTGGCAGTCCTATTTCTTGGATTATTCATTTAATCAGCGATCTTGTAAAAGGAATATAAAAACAGCCCAGAGGGGTCTTTATTTTGGTGCAGGATGATGTAAAATTTTTCTCAAAAGGATTTCGCAGCTTAGTAGGGAATCGAATTCGAATGAAGGAGCGGGTGTCCGTCGCGTCGGCGGTACCGTCGTCGGTCGTATTGAAAACCAAATGCTAATCCTCTTTTGCCAAAGTTGAATTCTCTAAGCAAATATCGGTCGTATAGCAGTAAAGGCGAGGGCGAACTTTTAGAGGCAGTTAAGGGGATGAACTTGAAACTTGTGTCCGCATAAACTGCGGACTTCTTGTGGTAGCTGTTGTGATTCTAGGCTAGTGGATAAGTGGAAATGGTATTAGGGAGAGAAAAAGGGTGTGAGAAAAAACTTTTTAGCAACCCGATTTTACTGCTTAGAAAATCTTCTTCATCATTTATGCAATAAATTTGAGAGATTTAAAAGCCATAATATACGCTGCCTCTGGATGCTATATTCTTACTTCTTCACTTCTCTAATGCTAATGCCAGAGCAGAGAAATGAAGAAGACTTTGAGTTGCGGATATGAAAGTTTTCATCGCAAAATTTTCAAATTTATATTTTTCCCCAAGAGTTTTTTGTTTTTTTTTTTCTCTACTGCTGCTGCTGCTGGTGAATTATTAAGCTGGTTATATGCGCGAGAGTATTACATAAATAATTTGTTCAATCAAGTTTTATTTTTAGAATTTGTTTGAAGGAATCTAGTTTGTTCCTATACTGAAATGGGCTTAGGATTTACTTGGGTAGTATGCCAAAGAGGAAGTCATGAGGAATAAAAATAAGGGAAAACTTGTGAGAAATTGTTTGAGAAATTGAGGCAGCTAGTCTAGGTTCATATATCTACGGGATTTAGAATTTTGATAGAAAAAAAAGCATACATTAAGTAGGAATTTCAGGTAAACATAAAACTTTACCTATCGAAAATGTGATTTTCGAATTTTTGACCACTAAAAAGTATTTTTCAATCCAATTTCATTCAAAAGAGTAGTTTGTTTGTTGTCAGTTTTACATTTGAACCGACGATAACAATTTGTACAAATAGGTACCAACATGACAATAAAAACCTTCGACAACATCGGTTCAGCCATTTATATGATAAAAATGACAATAGACAAATAATACGGCAATTTTAAAAAAACAAAACATTACAACAACATTTCCAGAAACTGAAAAAATAATGTACATAGCTGGCCGATTAGATGGCATGCGTTTTTTGCGAATGTCCCCCATACCTAAGGCCTCGTTAAAAATAAAAATAAAATTAAATAAATAAATTAAGTGGCGCAACAGCTCATGGAGAACCAGGGCCTAGTGACTAACAACTCTCAACCATTCCTGTGTGCGTGTTATTGGCAGGAATGGAGGGGACCTACAATTTTTTGCTGAGTCTAAACGGCTAGATGAGAAGCACTTGTTCATGACAAATATACTCTTGGAGTATTTGTGAGTCCCTCGCAAGAGGCAGTACCTCGGAAAAAACATTTCTGTTTTTAGGTGGCAGTGGGCGGGAATAGAACCCAGACCTTTGGCTTGACAGTTCTGCGCACTAACCATTATGTCACGAGGTACTACGCCTCATAAAAAAGGTGATATTAATTATGGAAAAATCTCCCCCGAAAGTCAGCCAGTAAAATTCTAAAATAATTTCTTTAATGGGGAGCGCCATCTTATGAAGTTGCTGGCACATACGTTTTGTACCTATTTTTTTGTCGAAATTTTTCATTATTTTTCCGTGTTTCCATCCTGAAGTAATCAAGTATATTTTGTTAAAACTCGATTTCAATTAAAAACAAAAATTGATTTGAGTTACTTCAACGTCAAACAAAGAGCTTAGTATTAAAGGGTGACATTTTTACTTTTTAATTTATTTCATTAATACCTAAAAAAAGCAAAATTAGTGGATGATTTTTAATAACAACATCTCAAATCGATATCAAATCGATCTCAAACCGATTTCAAACCGGTCTCTAACCAATTTCAAATGGAACTTGAACCGACCTCAAACTGGTCTCAAACTGAGCTCAAACCGATCTCGAACCCATCTAAAACCGATCTCAAAACGAGCTCCATCGTATTTGTAACCGATTTCAAACCAATTTCAAACCAACTTCAAACCGATATCAAGCCTAACTAAAACTGATTTCAAACTGGACCCATACCCATCCCAAACCGAACTCAAACCGATTTTTAACCAAACTTAAACCGATCTCAAACCGAATCCAAACCGATCTCAAACTCAACCCAACCCAATCTCCAACCCTTTGCTGGCCTTTTTTTTGGTATAAATCGGAAAATAAGCTGAATTTGAAAATTTTTCATCTAAAACTTGCTCTAAATTAAATTTTCTATCGAAATGGATAGTTTTAAAAATTTTATTAAAAAAAATTTAGGAGGAAAAGTTAAGAAAAAAACATACGAAAAGTAGAGACAAAAGGCCTCAATCTTTCGAAAAGTATAATTGTTATTCAAAATTGGTAGAAATACACCTATTTGAACTTATTCATTTCTTTTAATTTTTTCTAAGTTTAGGCTCAAAATCCTCTTTTTCGGTAAAATATGGCAAATTTCACACTTCGTAAAATTATTTGAACTCAAAATTTTTATCAAAGAAAGCCTAGTTTATACTTTAAAGCGAAGTGAAATCAAAGATTCAAAATGGCGTACGAATTCGTCAGCTTAGATTCCATCTGTTATTGGTTAATAGAAACAAATAAAGATCAGACTTGCAGATTATTCAATAAAAGGCCAACGGAACAGGAAGCCCGCACCAAAGGTGGGGCCCAAATAAAAATGCAGAGAACTAAGGAGCAGGCCTAAGTAATAAGTAAAGGAGAAAAAGAGACTTTATCCACTTTGTAATTTTATTATAACTTTTTAAGTTTCTTAAGGCCCCAGGAGACGCTCGAACATGGTTCGAGTGCACATATTTCACTCAAGGTGAAAATACTTCTCTCAAGATATAGAAATTTGCTCGATTGTCTTTTTGATGTGTCGCACACGTTTGACAAGGTGTGGCAAGAAGGCTTCAAATTAAAATTAAGACAAGTTCTGCCTGAAGAACTTTATAAAATTCTAAACGAATATTTAGAAAACAGACCTGTCGTGGAAGACAAGGAAATGAGATTTCAAAGAAATCGTGGTTGGGGTACCAGAAGGACGTGTATTAAGTCCAGTTCTGTTCCTTTTAATTACACGTTATGTACCTCAAACAGAAGACGCTATCCTAGCCATGTTTGCTGACGATACTGCAATACAAGTACTAGGCAAATACAATTAAATTAAAAAATGCTCTTAATAACGTTAATGAGTGGACAAAAATATGGCGAATAGTGCTCAATGAACTGAAGCTAGTCCACGTGAATTGTACGTATACATTTTTCAGGCAAATATTACATTTTGTCCATATGTTGAGATAAAATTATGCCTGCATTCCTATTTGGTATTTGGGTATTGGCTTATGAGTTTACAAATAAGGAATTGATTGAAAATGAAATAATAGCTTACTTGTGAGGCTTTCAACACAATAAAACAGCCCCAGTCAAAATCGACAAGAACACAAAATATAATTTACAAAATAATAAAAATCTAGAAATTGGAACATGCTTCTTCACAATGAGTTAAATGATGACTGATATAGACGCTTTGGAAGTTATCAATGAAATGAGCTTCTTTAACTCTTCTCGATATAAAGATTTATGGAGAGAGAAGAAGACTCTTCTCCCCTACTAGTAATTCTTCTAATTTAAAGCCTACATATTCAATCCCAACTCTAGAACTTAAACGCCCACATATTATGTGTGGGTCCGTATTCAAGTTCATCTGCTAATTTTCTAACATAATACACTCGCAAATGTAAATAATTTAGTTAATTATCAGGATGGACGCCAGACAGAGTGGTTTCCAGCTCAAACCATGCGTCCTAATATCCAACGCTTACGCTAACAAATATTTTTTTTTTTTTTGAAAAAAACACTTCTCAGGTTTTTAATTGAAATGGATTGCTAACATTTCGAAATTAAAGTCAATGTTTATTTTGCTGCTTTGTTTATTCTTTCCTATAACTTTCTGATGATTTATGTGTTGGTCGATTGCTATTGACTTAGCAAAAACAAAAAAAAAAAAAAATAGCAAAAATGTAAGCAAACAGGAATCACTCTCAAGAATTCTTGTATTTGAACAAAAACAAAATATATAAAAACAAAATAGAAAGTAACCCCTCTGCATGTAGGTAGTATCCAGATACTTCATTCACTACGCCACTAATGGTATTTGGTACCATGGTGCTTGTTTAGAAATAGAAACGTATACACAGTATCCAATGTCCTTATAACATTTTCATTAGAAAGTTTCCTTTTTGTTTTTCGCTTCTTTTTTTTCTATTTCATGTTGTTGTCACTCTGAATTGAAATTTGATTTCGAATCGTTCGTTGGCAAAAAGTTGTGGGTTCTTCTTTTTTTTGCCAGTCAAGAAACAGAAGCACTGCGACTGCATCCATTCCATATAAGCAAAAGGTAAAATGTAAGCTTTACATTTTTGTGGCATAATCGGTAGCTCTGTTGATTTTGATGTGTTTTCCTTGCTTATAGTAATGTCTTTTTATTTTTTCCATTCTCACATCGAGTCAAGTCATTGTGAGACGACGACGAGTGTTCAACTTACTCGACTCGTATACACCTACAACAAAGTTTGTTTTTAAAATGAAAATTCAATTTCCTGTTCGGTTAATTAACTTAAAACAGAGACTTAACTTTAACACATAGACATTAGACACACCTTCTCCCACAAGCGCTTCTGGCAGGACTCTCTCTCTCTCTCTCTCTCTCTCTCCCTCCGCCCTGCCTCAAACTTATGAGATCTGTTCTAGAATTTTGATTGTACATGAAATCGCTTTCAACACGGAGAGTTCCTTCCTGTTTTGCAAAAATCTTTTATTTACTCTTTGGAATCTGTATAGCAGTATATTTGGTGGAGGGATATTCTGAGATTTAATGAAGTGTAAAGGAATACCGTTAAGGTCTTTCTTCATTCCCTAAACAAAAGTTTTTGCATTCCTGTTCCTGGGGTATACAAAACTAAACTTTCTCTGCCACAAACTTTTTGAGGAAAGGGAATTTTTGTGTTAGAAAAAAGTGCAACCATCAAAGCTCAAAAGAGGGAGTGAGGGAGAAAGAAAAAGAAAAACCACCATGGGACTAGAAAATTTTATCGAGTAATTTCTGTTTTTTTTTTGTCAAATAAACTTTTCATTAAAGGACTTTTTTTCACTTCTTCTTGGGTATTCCGGTGGAATTTAAAAAATTTAAAGCTAATGATGAATAAGTGTTTTGATATACATTCCCTCGTACATGCAGGAAAATAACAGTGAAACGGAGGTATGTGTAATCTATAAATAATTTCTTTTTTCAATTCAGGTCATTAGGCTTTATTTTTATTGCTTAATATACGAATAAGCTTTTTTTAACTCCATTTTGTTTTCTTTTCAGAAATGCGAACTTTTCATCAAACGGTAAGTCAAATATTAGCCCAAAATAGCCTTATTGAAAGATCTCAACAAACAAAAATGCCAAGGTAATGTTCGTAGGTGTTTTTCAACGCTAGCAAAACCAATGCTTAAGATTTTCCATCTGTCATACTCTACAGGTATCATTTCAAGAGGAATCTGTCCACTCTATCATTTGTCACTTAAAAGGGCGAAACTTCTTCCCCTCTTACTATTTATGTTATTTCACTTACTATGTCACTTGTAGAGCTTCGTGGCGTAATGGTTATTGCGTTGGACTGTCATGCCAAAGATCTGGGTTCGATTACCAGCCGCCAACACCTAAAAACAGAAATGTTTTTTGTCCTGCCTTTTGCGAGGAACTACCAAATCCTCCGAGAGTATACCTGCCATAAAAAAGTTCTTTTCATCTAGCAATTCGGACTCGGCCAACAATTGTAGGTTTCCTCCATTTCTGCCAACAACACGCACACAGAAGTGGTTGAGAGTTGTAAGTCACTAGGCCCTGATTCTCCACGAGCTATTGTGCCACCAAATTTATTATTTTATTTACTATGTCACTTCTTTTCAAAGCCATGGAAACTATTAAATCTCCAACCTTAGAAATATTTTTAATCACCAGGCACATCGGTTTTCGTAACAAAAGTTTCACTGGTGATCCGGAGGCTCCAGCCTATACAATAGAACAAAAAGTCTTGTACTTCACTCACAACTCAGGATGTACAACGACCTCAACCTACCAGACCCTCCAGCCAGCTCTGTACCTAGCTGGAGTACCGCCTGTTGGGGTTTTCCTCTGCTATTCGTATACACCTGTCCTCTACGCTTCACGTCTCCAGGCATCTCAGTCGCTACTTATTTATAACAAGTAGGCAAATAAAGTTTTCCTTACAAGACTTGCAATTTTGCGCAAAGGTCCATGCAATGCAAGTATATCTTAACGAACTTGTAGTTTTGTGTACAGGCCCCTGGTAGTATATATTCACGAACTGCAGAAAAAATCTTCCTCACATCGTTTTAGGCAAAGTAAGATTATTGCTCCTGACTTCTTCTTTTATTGGACCCTTAGACCAGTTTTGTCTATGAGGTTCCTCTTTCAAAGCTTCCACCACCTTCTTCACGATGTTATGTAAAGCTTTTGGAGATTTATTTCATCTCTCGTCCCCAGTTGTGTTGATTCCTTTTTGACCGTTCTTCTTCAAGTTCTTCTATAGGTCGACCCACTCGTCTGTCTCTCCACGTGAAGGGTCAAATATACATCCCTTGACTCGAAATCCAATGGTACTTACGTCTTCCTATGATAGAGTTAATGGGTTCTTTTCCTGATCTCGCATGAAGTTTATCATCGTAGATTCGGTTCGTCCAGTAAATCCCTAAAATATTTTGCAGACATCTCCCTACATAATTTACGATTAGTTGTTTTCTTGTGACAGCGGGTGTGACTTCCCAAGAGCTCCATCCTTATAGAAACGCGAATTTAATATTTAATACATATATAGTTGTTTCTCCATATTTTGGACAGTATTCCGAAAGCTGCCTTGGGTTTCCCGATTCGGCTGAGACGATAAACATGAAAAATACTGAAAATTTTTTAACATCTCTCCTGGTTGTTCCGACATATTTCCTTGGATAGATGAGGAAGTTCTAAGGCTGTAATTCCTCTTTGGTCTTTTCCAACTTGATCCTTAGGCATTTGATGTATTTATATTGCAGAGTCCAATAAAATCTTCTATTTCCAGTCGACAATGCTGCATGCAATACATCACTTTTCACCAACAGGAACAGTATTGTAATATTGCCTAATTTTAAACTCTTCTGAGAGCATTCCTTTATTCAGAGCTCGTCATTTGGATCCTTCATATGAAGCCTCTAACTAACAAACAATCAATCAAAACAATTCAACTGTCCATAGCAAGTCAGATTAATCCTCTATAGAGGTCCATAAACAGCAGAAGCTGTGGTGATTGATAAATCAACGCACTGTTCCATGGTAATCCGCAAGGTGCTGATGTGGATCATACAAGATGATCGAGATTTGTCGAAATCTTCCTTGTCAGGCATCGGGCTTATTGCACTTCGTTTTAAAAATCGTCAGATAGAGTATTTCATCAAACTAGGCATTTCATCAAAATTGCGAACATTTGGTAATTTTTTTCTTCTTACAAGCTAACTTTCAGACCGCTTAATTCAGATTGTACTGGACTCTTGTGATTGCTCCTCATTTTTCTATCAATGATCTCCTGTTTAAAGCTTCTGATCGATTTATTCACTTTGCAGTAAATATGTAATTTATGATTCATTTGAATTTTCTTGTCCTTCGGAGGCATGGACTTTCAGCTTCAATAGTAGCAAGCTTAATTCTAATCTTGAAAGCATTTTTGGAAAATTTGGGTAGTCAAAAACCAAGTCGAATTGACTTCTGTATCTTTTCGCTAAAGTGAAATACATTCCTTATTCCTCTATCCGTAAGCAGAACTTGCAATGAGGAAATGAAACAGCTTTCTGTTCTTTGTATGTGCATCACGGACATAATGGAAGACGAAGCTGGAATAGATGTCAAAAATGCAGAAGAGTTTAACAATATTTAACTTTCCCCGCAGCATTTTTGACATCTACTGCAGCTCCGTCTTCCATTCTGTTCAGGCAGTTATGTGCTAGAATCCAAGCTGTCTTTTTATCGACACAATGTGTGTCACCTAAACCTTCTCTAAAGAGTGCCTCAGGGATCGATTGCTGGGCCTCTGCTATTCACAATTTTTATAAGTGAACTTCCGCGGAATTGTGTGACTGTGCGTAGCTTAATCCAATTTGAAAACAGCAAATCAGTTAAAATAAATTTAAACTTTGCAAACTCTTTTCAACCAATAAAATATTTTCCTAGATTCAGCGAGTTGAATTTATTTGAATAAGGGGATATGAATAAGGCTTGGCCTCTTTTAAAGTCCTCAAAATCCAACGTGAACTGAAAAGATTAATGCAATACTTTGACAAGTTTTTTTTTAATTTTTTTTATCAATTTAAATACACAATACTCAAATTCAAAAGCACAAAAGAATCCATACTGTTTTTGTTCCTCTCCTTCAAAAAAAAAAAAAAAAAACAGAAAAACTCAATTGTTTTCATCATTTTCTGGATAAAGATCTCATTCATTTCCATATCGCCGCATCATCGTCGTCGTCGGATTATGAAACAAAACTCCTACCCTCCATTGTGAAATCCAAAGGGATATCTCCTGTTTTTTTGTTTTTGTTCGAACCTATAACACCTCTGGTCAACATCATGTGAGTTAACTCATTGCAAATAGTATACCAACCATTTCTGTGAGCTCCCAATTCTGGGAAGTAGGTGGTGACCCCCATTTCATGGCGTATTACTGCTGCTCATAGATTTGCCCAAACAAAACAAAAAAAGCAGGATTTTCTACACGCTCGGCTTGACCCTATCCAGCTCGATTGGAGAGGCAACTTAACTCTACTCGTTGTCCTGTGTCCGCGTTTGTTCATATTATTCCGGCCTCTTTCAATTGTTTATTGATTTGGCCATTTCGACGACAGGAATCAATGAATTCGGATGGCGAACTGAAAAAGGAAAAATAAACTGCGGAAATTTGTTTTGGACGACTCCTAGTATAGGTTGGTTGGAGTACCCAGCTCCCCACCCTTCCACTATGCCCCTCGACCAACTTCTGATGTAAGCTCGTTTCAATGTTGACCTCTATCTCTCTTGCTTTTTTCGTTTTGCCGTCCTGTTCGTCGATTTAAAGTGGTTGACCAATTTCAGAAAGTCCATGCTTTCACCCTTGATAGTATCACCATCAGCTCATTGCTGCTGATGGTGTATGTTGCCGCAACCGAGAATCCCCCACCCTTCTCCCTTCAGAGAGCTCGTATTTTTTTTAATGAATGTGTAAAACTGGTTAACTTCCACATGCGTGTGATATTGTGTATACATTTCGTATTAACTATGTTCCGTCGTTCTGATGGCATTTCTGCCAAAAGCCAAACCGACAGGATATTGGCCCCAAAGGACATTCCTGATGCATATAGTACCTTCATTTTATTTGTGTCAGCGAAACTATTATTGTTATTTCTCGTTGTGGATTATTTGTTTTTGTATTTTTTTGATATTTCAACGAGCGGGGTAAGGAGTTTTTTTTTGTTTCATTTTTTTCGAAAATAGCACTGCTGTAGGATTATATACTCTGCGATATTTTTCAATAAAAACTTTATGTTTTTATCCTCAATATTTCAATTGGACAACATTTGTTCGTCGTCCCTGACAAAATATTAAAATCATCATAAGAGGCACATGAGTGTAGGATGCACAGATGATTTTCGAATTGGTATTTGTAGATTTTTGTTTTCGTTTAATCTCAAAATCTCATTCTTGTGGTCTTTTTTGGAAAAAAAAACTGATAACCTTATTTGCATCTGTTTGAACTATTTTCCCAAAAATGTGGACCAGTAAAGTATGCGGAGAATGTAAACTGAGATACCTAAACCGAAAAATTCTGAATTCCAGGATATTTCTCATTGAAAAAGCCCAGTTCGTCGATTGATAGTATTTTCTAGAAGAATAGAACCCAATTCCACCTCTTAATGATGAGACTTCCAACATAAATTAAATATGCTGATACCCATAATGAGTTGATACTGATCAGTTGTGGCCCGTTATAGAACTCCATATCCAAGGGGGACAGTTAAGGCGTGATTAACTAAGTAATTTCTTTTTAAGAAAAATCCCAGTAGCTTTGTATATTCCTCCAACAAGTTGCACTCGTTCTACTTTTGTCTTACTCCAGTGGTTGAAGTAGTACCCGGAATTAAGTTTTCACGCTGCCTTGTCACCCATCGGTTAGAGACGAAGCTGAGTTTTTATGCTGGTTACTCTCAAATCTCTGCTGCAACGACTTACGTGTCACGTGGCCTTCTTTGGCTTTTGTCATTTAACACCTCATTTTTGAAGATCCAAAAAGAATTGCCAAAGTTATGAGTCATTTTCAGACATTTTTTTCATAAATTTCCAAGTAACTTAACGATGACCGAATATGCATTCCTATTTAGCGCTGTTACGTCTTAGGACGAAAATGGTGGAAATAAAATTCTTATCTTTCTATTATTAAATTTCTATGTCAGGGTCAAACGTTTTTCCATTTTAGTTTTAGTAAAGACTTTTAATAGCAATTGGTTGATGTTGAAATGAAATAAGTCGTGTGTGAGCAGTCCAAGAATAATATTTGAAATCTGGGATGAAACATCGTTCAAATAGCCAGGTTCAAAACCAGTTTTTCTCGCTGGCCAGCATCTTTTCAACTATGTTATCTGATTCGATGGTATCGAATCTTTGCTCCAGATGTTGTCTGATGGGTTCCTATGTGCTGTAGGCAAAGGCTCCACATCTTCTGCTGGAGATTCCCCTTACTGGAAGGTTGGACTATTTATTTCCCGATCTTGTGGAGGTGAGCGTTGAATTATCCATATCCGCAGAGTTTGCTCTGGTTCACACGGTAATGCAGAGCACGTTTTTTCACAGTATACTCGTAAATCCGTGCAAATGGACAGTGGCGTATGCATTCTACATATAACCTTTCGCACGACGTGTGTGTGTGCCATTTGGATTTATATCGCAATAAAAACGTGCGGTACATTACCGTGTTTCCGTCCATTTCAATCAGCCACATTCCTGGTCAGCCTCTTCCCAAATCCAGTACCTATCCGTTTATCCAAAAATTGGTCTTGCCTTCTAAAGATAAGTTTTTTTTGCTGAAGTTGGAGTCAGTTTACAACTGCTCCAGAACTCAGTCAGCGAACACACTGCATTGTTTTTTCTTTTGGCTTCTGTGGGCTTTGCTCCAATGAAGTTCCATCACAAAATTCACCAAGTTGTTGTCTCGTAAAGGCCAAGCTCTTGTGTGTGGAGTGAAAAAGATCGAAAGCGAGGAAATTTTTGGAAAATCTTTTAGTTAAACGGGTAGGTACGGGTGTTGCTTGATTGTTCACTGATCATGTTGACTTGGATTTGGCCACCAACTTTTGAATAAGACTTGGGAGGACGACCATGTTAATTTTAAAATGGGAGAAATGTGCGCATTTTCTTAAGTTGGCTCTACATTCTGGGGTGACCCAGGGCCTCAACCAAAATGCTTCTTCCAGCCGGCTGGGTTTCAAGCTAACTCACTCCAGTTTCAGTTATTCACTCCAAGTTTGTTGAGATTGTTCTCCAATTCTGTGCGCCAACTTCGGTGGGGTTTTCCTCTGCTGCGCTGACTATCATGGGTAGATTTGAAGACCCGTCGGAATCCATACACTCCACACTCTACGTGTCCCAGCCATCTAAGCCGCTGTATTTTCAGCTTTTGGAAGCTGTTGGCCGTTGCTTCAAAAACAATGTGAAACAGGTTGCATGATAACGCGTTTCCTTGCCTCAAGCTTTTCTCGATATCAAAGGGTTCGGTGGTATTTAGGGCTGGCCACGATACCAGAAAAGTCGTGGTATCGTTTGGTATTGTAACGGAGTATAAGAACATGAAGCAAAAAGAGGTAAAAGGACTACCAGTAGAAAATAAAAATGTAATATAATACGATTGAGTTTAATTTTATATATAAAAATTTAATTGCCTTCTTGTGTTATTAAAGACTCGTTAAAGTATCAATATGGGAAATCGAAACGATACCGAGACGATGCCAGCGCTGAAACGATACCGAGACGATACCAAACGATACCGCAGTTTTTGGACCGAAATTAACCGATACTCTCAGTAGTATCGTTTGATATCGGCAGAAAATTTTAATATTGTTGTTAATTTATTACAATCAATTTTTATTACTTGTTTCTCGGGAAAGGCTTTAATGATTTAGATGACTTTTTTAAAGCTTTTTTCTTTAGCAGTGATAAGGCTTAGGCAATAATTTTAATTAAAACTGCTCACTGCCTGGCCCATCTAACTTATGCTGAAGCCCACAATTTGGATGAAATTTTCGGACTTGGTTCTCTTTAGTGATGGCCCCGCATATAATTCTTGTGTCGAATTCCTATTCGGAACTTTACTTAGACATTGTGAAACAAGCGTTTTAAAGAATTGTTAAGTCAACATAATGAACTTCAGTTAAAAAAATTGTAATTTATAATAATGGCTTTTGTCTTAAATCTTAGAGATACCAAGCGAGTTCAACTACTAGCATCAAGAACATGTAACCAATTCGTGCATTTTATTCTAGTTTGCGACTAAGACTAGACTGTAACCAGACGAGACTGATACCGATACCGGGACATTGTTATACGTGACCAAACGAGACTGAGTTATACGAGACAGAGACCGATACCGAGACGATACTGAAATTTTTCGATTTTGACGATACCGAGACGATACTAACAAAAGAATCGTTTGGTTTGGTATCGTGGCCAGCCCTAGTGGTATTCTAACCAACTTTGACAGAGCAGCGAGATTTCTCAATCGTCATCCTTCTCAATCTAACAGGTTTTTCGAAGGGATGCGACATGACTCTATATAATTTTTCTCCATCTACTCTCATGTGCTACTTTGAAATCGATAAAGAGGTTTTTTTTTCCAAAATCTGACGGAATATAATCATTTGATCGACGGTTGATTTGCAGGGCTTAAACCACACTTATTGGGGACGATCAGATCAGCGAAAGGTTTTGAGCGATCACACAATACAGAAGACAGAATTTTGTATGCGACTTTGAGGAGACTTATACCCCTGTAGTTGGCACAGGTAAGAGCAGCTCTTTTCTTGTAGATGGGCAGCAGCTTTGTACGCTAAGCTTGACTTTCTCTAATCGCACTTCATTTTGTGTTTTTGTTAGTTAGTGTTCTGTCTAACAGCTGAATCTTGCCATCTTCGCTGTTAAGCAATCAGAAAATGTTGTTTTCAGACCCTTAGCACGGACTGTGTGTCTACCAGCTACTTTGTAATAAAGTTTTATCATTTCCAAGATGGTTAAGGCGAAGTCAATTCAAGTGTCACCCGATAAATCTAAAGTTAATAATAGAAATTTAATTTTGCCACAGCCCAAAAGCAGGGATAAGGGACCAATTACATACCCAACCCCCGTTTACCAATCTTGAAAGCATCGTACAAATTTAAAATGCTAGGTTGTTGTTTTTGGCCCAAAAACGTTAAGCATAACTTGACTCTATGCAAATAATCTTATAATACCCGGGTAGCCCGTACATTTACCGATTACCTGGGTGTAGTTTTCGAGTATTATCCGCGTAGTAAAGTACCGGGTACCTGACAAATGTTGGGAACCCAAAACGTTGCTTGGTACCCATGTACTGAAAAAGTTAGCTGGTACCCGGGTCTGTTGGAAATCACATATTTTCCGTGTACCCGGTTATGTTTTGGGTAATACCCGCAATCTTGGGTTTCCGGCTACCCGCGTTCATAAGTATTGCAGGTAGCTATACTAATACAACAATCATCCATGGAAGTAAAAAAAAATATGGAAACATGTTAATTTCACACGGCACCGAGCTGTTAATAATTCCGATTATATTTACCAAAACTGCGTACTTTGGGAAAACATCATCGTTATGAGTTTCCCTTTTCATCTCATCAGATCCTTATTTAATTATATTACATAAAAGTTATCACTAGGCACATGCATGTGAAATATTCATTAAGTTGACTGAATCCTTCCCGAATATCCTTTGAATATAAATTCACAATAAATCAAAGTTTGTTTAAACTTTTTCATTATACACGTATTTGAATTTTTGTTTAATCTACCTTAATGATAATAAGGCTTGAGAAGAAAAGCCCTTATTTGGCTTTGGTTTAAGGCTAACAAAAAAAATCAAACCACAGAATTGCTTCAAGGCATAAATACAAACCACCTTAACTTCTCGGATGTAAAGCTAAATTGTACAAACAAGCACACATTATATTTATGAATATCCTTTTCCTTGTTTCGATGAGAATAAAAATCTTTATGATTTCGTGTTATTTTGTTTTTTTTTTAACTTATAAAGAAAGAAAAATCTTCTACATATTTTATCCTTTATGGGTGGAACATGGGAAAACATAATTTCATGCATGTGAGCTTGATGGGAGAGCATCCTTGAGCATTTATACTGTTTCGTAAAAAAAACAAGGGTTTTCTTTTACTTTTGTTTTTACCCTTGTTAAATGATTTTTCAAAGTGAAATTTTCAAGCATAATAATTTGATATATGTTTAGTATGATGAGGTTGTTTCCTTCGAAAGAACATCAGAACCGAAAAAGGATGTGTTTCGTATTTTAGGCTTCTTAGAATATATCAAGTTTTTTTTTTGTTGAGGTCTAAGAGAGTCGGTTGGTTAAATATCATGTTTATCTTTTGAATTGAATGGGAGTTGGTATAGGTAGTTAATTTTTGTTTTTCGTTTTATAAACCTGTCGATATTTTTTATGAGACAATAACTGTTAATTGATTGGAGAAACTTTCCCACTCAAAAAAGAAAACTTTTTCCCTAAAAACCAGTTTAGCAAATTTTTAACGAATTTATTCATTCGATTTTCATTTCAATATTTGTTCTCATTTTTATGTTTTTTTGTTCAACCTAAAAATATCATCAGAAAATCGAAACAAATTGTCAAACATTCTCCTTAAAAAATAAAAATTGAAACTTCAACGAGTATATGCATGCGGTTACCTAAAGTCTTTGTACGTTCATATACCCGTACGTCTACCGAAAAAAAAAAAATGCAACTGAAAAATTTCCACATTGAGTGGTTTTTTGGTCGGTTGAAGTTTCAATCAAGTGGAAAACTTTCTACCATACCCCAGGACCAATTTTCTGTTACGAATTTTAGCTTTTTCTAAACTTGTTCCTTCTTTTTTTTTGTTTCCGAAATATTTTTCTTGTAGAGGATCTCTTGAATGTGAAATGTTTTTCTCATGTTTCAATTTTTTTTTTTACTATTATTTTTGTTTACAAAATAAAAATAAATTTTAAAAACTTTGCATTGAAATAATAACAGAGAAGACGAAGTAGACCTCAATAGTGGACTTGTTGTGTTACGTATTTTATACTCTTGTGCAATTTCTCATCAAAGGTTGCTATGTACGTATATCCTTGACAGATTATACAACTAAATTTTATAGAGAAAATATATTTTTCATTAAGGTTTTGTCGAATGTCCTTGGGAAAGGATAATAATCGATTCTATTTGAGTTTTCTCTAAAAAGATAGTTTTATTTCTTTTTCTGAGGAATTACTATATTCTTGGATTTAGTTATTTTAAAATTGAAATAGTTTGTGGAAGAAGACAAGAAGTTATTTGGTTTTGTTACTTTCAATTTTATAGTTAAAAGTTTTTTTTTATAGTTTTTTGTTTAAAATGCAATAAAAACTTTTATATGAGTGTTGTGTGTGTGTGTGTGTATACGAACAGTTAAATTCAAAGGAATACTTTTAATATTAAATGAAAATTTCATAAGTTCTAAGGATCATTGTGTAGGGTCAAGTAATACCTTGATTTTAAAGTAAATTTTTACGATGCCAATAAGATTGAGATGCGGTGGTTTGGGTATTGGGTAAGTAACTGATGGTCAAACAAACAAACAACAAACACTTTAATTTCTTTTATTAACATAAGATTTTATTAAAGTTTTCGAAAATGTTATAAGACATTTGAATTGACTACCCTTAGCCATCATGGAGATGGTAAAACTTTCACTTTATCGCTTTACACCTACTTTCCCGCCTTATTGTGAGTTTCACGTGAACAGCATTCCACGCGAAAGAATTGACATTTCACTTTCGCCTATTGTATGTTTCACCCGAAAAACTCCCCTTTTGGTGAGTACTCATTTCACAACTATTCGTAGTTAAGAGCTTTAATTGTCTTTTATTTTTTGACGGCGAACGAAAGTGAAACAGAGGGTTTACTGACTGGTGCTTTTGCGCAAGTTTTTTTGGTTTATTTTAGGCCAAGAGAAGTTCAGGCTTAATTTCCGGGGGAACAAACATTTTTCGGGCGAACTATTTTCCATATGAATCTCATAATAAGGCTGATTCTTTTTTTCCAGACGGCTCGTTATCGTGGCGAAATCTAAGGCAACTCAACTAGTTCATTAAACAACCAACCAATATCTACCTACATCAACAAAGTCTAAGTTAGGTCAGGGTAGTTGGAGTGATGATGCGGCAGTCCGTATCATTTTATCAGATTTCAGTGGATAAAATGCGCTACCTAGGATATGGGGTTGTAGATATAAGAAAGGTTAGAAGAGGGAGTTTGTAGAAATCTTGGTAATCGGGTGGCTCCCTCAACCTTTCTGAATCCTGAATTAATTTTAGAATGTTTCATATAGTGCATACAGTTGAGGTCTACTAAGCTTCAGTAAATACTCATTCTTGTATAGAAATATCTGGTCATAGAATCCTTGAAACCCGAAAAGTGTCAATGATTAGGTTAGGAAAGTTGTGCACAGCACGGAGGAGGCCATTGCATACACAGGGGCCTATTGGTCCATTGTGATCGCCTTACGAAATAAAGGCAAAGATGCTCCTAAGCTGCTGCTTCAGATAGACTGGTTCGTTTGGGAACCAGCCAGGACTTTCTATAAATTTTTTTCATATTTGCCATTGAGATCTGCGATAGATCATCCAATTTTCCAACAAACCTGTTTCCAAAATAACAGAGGTGATTTGTTTATAGGTTTGGACAATCACAGAGCAGATGTTAAATGATTTCTATTTCTTCGACTTCCTGACAGCTCCTCCAGAAATCGGGTGCGAATACATCCATTATAGAGATAACCTATAAAAATTATAATATTCTTTTTACTCAGCGATAGAATATACCGAGTCCTTTTCCCTTTTCATTAATTCTAAGCCATAAGCTTCTAGAGATAGTGCAGTCGTTCCTGGTCGTCCAGGAGTTATTGATTTTCTCTTTCGTTATTAGGCTTATTTTCCTTTTGATTACACCGATGGAGATGTCTGATCCTTTATCTGATTGGATTCTACTGTTTCTATTTGATACTCACCCTTTCCTTGCCACTTCATCTTCTATATCATTCCCTTCTATATTGCTATGTCCAGAAACCCAGCAGAAATTGACTTGGTTAGTGTTGCAAATATTATTCAGATTGCCTCGGCATTTTGCTACTGCCTTGGATCTAATAGTCTCACTGGCTATTGCTTTGATAGCACCTCGGCTGTCCAATATAAATGTGGTCTCCGATGAACTCAGTTTTTTTTTTGTGTACCATTTCTGCCGTTTTTTCAATAACGTAAATCTCAACCCGAAAGACACCACATTCATATGGAAGTTTAAATGATTCTCTGATATTAAAAGCTTAACAGAATAACCCCTGTTCCTTCTTCCAATTTTGACCCATTGGTGTAGAAGGGGATACCTTATTCATTGATAAGTGAGTTGGAGTCCCATCCCTGCCTTTTGGGTACTTGTTCTAAATAGAGAACAAGTGCCAATAGTTAACCATCTACCGATAACGGCTTTGAGGAAACTATGTTAAATTCTACTATTTTCTTGCTCCAGTGGCATATAAGTACCCAGGGTACTTTTTGGCTAGTCTAATATCTTCTAAAAACATCGCCGCTATAAGTTAAGTACCTACCCGCTGCGCCTAAAAACGGCTCTGTGAAATTACGCTAAAAATAAAAATGTAGAAAAGCCCAAAATTCATAAAATGTTTTTCCTAGGAAAAAGAACCCAGAAAGTTTGGCGAAAATTCCGGAATTTTTGGTAAATTTCTTAACTTTTTTCCTTTAAAAGTAATGAAAAAAGGTCAAAATTTGTTATATGGAAAAAAATGACAAAAATAAGTTTTGGCTTCCAACAAAAGAGAAAAAAAAAGATCAGTAGTAATTGATAGTTGTTTGCTGAGTCTGTTCTGAGTGCAACTGTCAACTCACCTTGATGTCAGATTTAATTGCATTAATTATATCAAAACTTTTACTTAAGACTCTTTTTGATTTTTTTGAGTAATTGACCTTAAATTTGAATCACTATTTCCAGCTATCAAATTTGTAAAATTTCTTTTAAATTCGATCAAATTAGGTCTAAAAATAATTTCCAGCACACATAATTTTAAAAACTAGCACTTAAATCATTTCTTATCCCTTAGAAACATTTCTCAACTTTTTGGACCATCTTCTTTAAATTTTGTAAAAATCAGCATTGGAGTCATTTTTATATGAAAGAATACATTCAGGTGCATATTTAAGGACACTTCAAACATAAACTTGACTCAAATTCTGACTTCTCCAGTACTTTATTCAATATTTTGAAATTCGGAACGATGTTCTGACCTTAATTGTGAAGCCCCTGTTCGAAATAAAAAAAAAAGTCAGTGCCATTGAATTCAGCGAACCCACATCATTTATTGTACAAAATTTCATTATAATGTATTAAGAACTGGCGAGGCGTGATTTTCGTCGCCAAAATTCAACAAACGGACCACTGTGTGGTGCGGTGCCAGCCACCCCCAGCATACACTATTCAGATCCATTGTTATACTTTTTGGACTTAATTGCCAAAAACATTTTTGACATTAGACCAAAAAAAATCTGTTTTCATACTTTTTGGGCCTAATTTCCAAAACTAATTTGGAAATTACACCAAAAACTTCTTATCTTTTCGGCGTTTTTTATATTTTAGTTTGGCTCTTTTCCAAATGTTTGGCGTTGTTTGCAAGTTTTTGGCGTATTTTTCAATTTTATATTTGGTGCTTTTTCCAAAAATTCTATGCCTTAATTTTGAGGGCTTTTTTTCCAAAATTGTTTTTGGCGTACTTTCAAAGGGCCATAAAAACTCATCAACCAGGCCATCAGGTTTGATTCTATTCATTTGAACTTCAACTTATCCAGCAGCAAAATGAAAACGACCAAAGAAGATGCCACTTGTTCCATGAATATGTTCTGGACCAGTTGGAAACTGACTGTTATTTCAGCAAAAAGATCAAAACTCTCCAAAGCTGATAGATGACCATATTGATGATAATGTCGTGAACTAAATGTAGTTATATCATAAGGTACGTGCCAAACAGCTGACATTCTATGTGAGTGATTTGAAAGCATAGTTATAACCAGCCCAATCATGAATTCCATCGTAATCGGACACTTTTACGAACCCCGAAAAAAGCTATCACCGAATCCGTTCGTAATGGCAGTTTGTATGAGATTCATCACTACGATGGATTCTGTGATAGGTTTTTCTGGATTCTTAAAATTTGTCCGATTACGATGGAATTCGTGATAGGTCTGAATACGTAGGTATAGTCGACCCATTTAATTTTGATATACCTTCGATTAGTAAAAAAAATATTTCTCACAGGCTAGGCCTATTTTTATATGAATGGATATGTTCATCAAGCTAAATTTCCGGGTTTAGAACGATTCCAATCCACATGAGGTCCACCAAATGGCTATGTATCTGCAAAAAGTTACTGTTTTGTGTGAATTGAAGGGTGACGGCCACATTGATCCGTACTTCTTCGAAATCGACAATTGGCTTGCCATCCCCAAAATACGTGATATAGATATGAACCACATATAATTCCAATAGGATTTCGTCTCGCCTATCCTCTCACTTTGTTTCTCCTTAGTTACAGCTTGAAACAACCCCAAGTAAAATTTTTCCCTCGGGCCCTGTTTAGACATTAAAAGGTTAAATTAGTGTAAACTTAAAATTTGAACGTTCCAAAAAGGGTTGCCACCTTCTTAAAAAATTAAATATCACAACTTTTCAAAACAAAATTACATATTTTCAATGATTTACAATGAATCATTGTTGAAACACCCTATACTCTCTCTCCAGCAAATTGCAGTACAAAACTATTTATTTGCAGGCAAAAATTTAAGCCATTTCCATCAACTACACACTCCTTAAATAAGTACCTACATATTTCACATAAATTAAGTCAAGTTCAATTATTTCCTCCGACCTTATAATTACAACAAATTTGTTTCACTCACTTAGACACGCATAATTACTCTTAATTATTTTCCAACACTTAAATTAAAATAAAAAAAATCTGCACTCGTTTGCAGTCTTGATGTGTTCTTTTATTGAATTTAATTACACTCAAATATTCAAATACGGCACACACATAGCTCACGCCATTGTATCTTGAGAATAAGGAGTCTTCTGTGAAAAAAAAACCTTCCCCATCTTCCTCGAAATGCCATAATGGAGGCTCCTTAAAAAATTCGAATGGAAATTAAATTGGAAAAAAAAAAATATAATAGAAAATTGTTCCTGTTTCCTCTGAGAAAAATAAAAACAATAAAAGTTACAGGAATCAACATACTCCAACTCGTAGTCGTCGCGGTGAGAAATGAAACAAAACTCATAGGAACAGGAAGTTCTGGAGGTAGTATAGTCGGGAATTGCACACACAACACACACACACTTACAATCAGATACAGAGAAAAATAAACTTTCTCGACATCCTTCGTCAAAGTTTCTTCAAAAATTCTTCCTTTGCCTTTCATCACAGGAAGGAGGTGACAAGGGAAAAGGAATTGTACAAAACATTGCATCACATTAATTCATCCTCAATTACCTCGGCATGCACACGAACACACCCACATATTATCCTTTATTATCCTTTGAAATGTTGTATAGCAAGTTGGTGATGTTTTGAAAGTGGTGAATCAGGGGGACGAGGGGGGTTGGGTGAAAATAAACTTATCATCACATATAGCATGGGAAAAACAAAGAATTTCATATCCTTGTTTCGTCGTGCATTCCTTCGTTTTCGCTGTGTAATTGCATGTGTGTGTTGCAGGTACTAGGTATATGTGTTGCAAACCAGGAAGTCGTAATTCAGCTTTAAAAAAAAACGTAATAGTTCAGAAAAAAAATCACAGAAAACTGTTTCATTCACTAAACCTGATCCTGACAAAACTCCAGACATACACATGAATACTTATACACCTACCCACTAACGAAGGTGATGATGATGATGATAGAAATGGTATAGAGCACTAGGCAGCACAAGGAATTAAGAAGTTAGTCAGTTGCACAGGTATAAGAGAATGCATCAGCTCAACAAGACAAACAAAAAAAAAGAAAAAAAAAAACATTGAAAGGAGCACTTAATTTATACGAAGTGCATTGCCCCCCTTAAGGCATAAAACATTTTCCCAAAAGGATCCTTTTGCATTTTCAAAACACTCACAAACATACACACACACACATCATACACTCTTGTATGCCGCCTCCATTCAAAGTCAAACCGCATTTGTCTCCTTTAGATGGTTTGGAGAGGCTTCCTTCCTAAGGCGCAATGTGAACGCCAGAAATTCCTGGGAAAAGTCATGCAAAAGACAACACTAGACACGGAAGAAGTTAACCAAAATAAAATAAAACCATGAGAAAACATTCGCGAAGTAGCTTCAAAATGCAGGGTCGAAATTGTTGAAAGTGTAAAATAACAGTTACTTTAAGAGCCCCCCAAATTTTTGTCAAGATGGTGGTTAATCTTCTAAGAACAAGATTGTGGAATCCACTAAAAGATGAGTACTTGTCAAAAGTCCATACCTACCAAAATTAAGCATGGTATTGTCCAAATCCAGGAAGGGGCAAATGACCCCCTTGTACAAAAGCTCAGTTAAGGCTGTTTAATTTAACTTATAAATTTTCTCCGAGCAGAGCAAAACAAAACTTTTCTAAAAAATTGCAAGTTGTTGCGAAGTTAAGTCCTTGGCTGGGAAGTTTTCGTAGGGAAGATCTAGGTAGAGAAGATTTTGTCAAATAATAGTGATTGATTGATTTCTAGTATAAAACTAGCTGGGTAGGTTTTGCTATCACATCACAACCCACCTGGAAAAATCATCTAGTTTTAAACGAGGCCCTAGAAAGTTAAACATTGATGCTATCACGGGTCTAGTAAGGGTAACTATCGATTTTCTCTAGGGCCTTGGCCGGTAAGTAACCTTTTGCCTAGAAAGACAACAAAAGCAAATAAAAAGTTGTCTCGACTGGGACTCGGCCCTGCGATCTTCTGATTACCAGTTCAACACGCAAGCTACTGAGCTATTTCGCAATACAGCTGGGTAATGTTGAAAATTAAAAACTATATACCTGCTTTAATTTGTCTTACTATTGTATAATGGGTACAAACCATTTTTTTTTTTTTTTTTTTTTTTTTTTGTATTATCCGATGGAAATCTTCAAAAGACACTCGGTAAGAATCGGTACCAAGTAGTGTGGGACTCTTACCACACTAAAACCACCGGTGAATCAGGACCAATCTATGAAAGATCGACAAATGATTTTTCTTTCTTAATTTATGAATCGCATTGTGGGAAGCTTAAGTTATAACACTTTCCCATAGCTTTTAGACCATCAGCTCATGAGGCTTGGTTCTTCTTAATCTCCGAACATTGTCTCGTACATGTAAGACGGGATCCATTTCGGAGTTGGTATGACTTTGCAGTCGGTGATTGTGTGATACAGCGTGTTGTTTAACCACTTCTGTAACCATTTCAATTTGAAGGTCACGATGCAGATCGCTGTTTCTTATATACCAAGGGGCATTTATTATTCCGCGAAGGACCTTGCTTTGGAATTTTTGGATGGGTTCAGCATTTGTTTTCTTTGTTTTTGTTTGTGATGGGATAAAAAGACTCATCCAACGAGTTTTTCAAGCGAGGGCCCCACTAGTATTTGACAAGTTTTCCTTGTTTAGATTGCCCCTACCGAAGCCTTTTCAGGGCCTTGACAAAACTTTCCATTTTTTCAAGCGAGAAAAATCGTATTTAGAAAATATGAGGTTTTTGTCAAGTTAAGTCAAAGGTTTGGAAAGTTTTCCGTAGGAAAATTCTATCCGAGGAAAGCTTGATAAATTCTTATAAGGACCTTGCTGGTAATAACTTGTTGTGTATGTTTTGTTATCACAACACAAATATTCCATCTGGAAAGTTGCTTTGCCATGTTAAGTAAAAGCCATGAAAAGTTTAACGTTTTACGGAAATCTAGGCGAGTACAACTTGTCAGATACTCGTGAGTCCCTTGCTAGTAAAAACCTGTTGAATCATTTTTTTTATCACATTACAACTTATTCATTTTCAACCTTTCGGAATGCTATACTGTAAATAAGTCCAGCATTTCGACTACTTGACTGGCAAACAATAGGTCCTAGCATAGAATTCCAGTTAGGACAGCTTTACTGATGAGGCCTTAAAAAAAAATTCGATAGTATACTTGCTTCGTCCTTGTTAGCATCAATGAAAAAGCTTGATTTTCTTCTGCTAATATTCCACAAGCGCCTCAAAGGTCATTTGTACTATAATCCCCTCATGGATTTTTCCACATTCAACAAAACTGAACACACAATTGAAGTGAGCTTCCTACTATACTCATTTTTCAAACAGGAAGATCCTTAGCTCTGGAAAATCGTATTAGCGTGTATATGGCATGTAAAACAGCATTATTGTACACTCTATGACTACACATATTCCCAGTGCAGGTACACGTAAGTAAATAACACAATCCCCGCAACATCTAAGCCCTACTTCAACTCCTCCAAAATGCCAAAGAGTCCTTATACTCTCCGTTGCTGCTCTGCTCTCGAATGCAAGTTCCTTATATTTATATGTGAAAAACCTTTGTATGGCTGATGCATGGCAATGGTTGTTTTGTGTCGTGGGAGTTTTCTTCGTTCGTTTATAATTTTTCTTCTTTTTCCTTTTCTTAATCTTCTAAAGAGATGGAGATGTTTTCTCTGTTTCGAACAGCTACAACTTCTCGAGAGTGTTGTTAGGAATATAGGTGCTGCATCTTTGCTGGGGTTTGTTTGCATCACAGTGTAGTGTAGAGTGTCGTCTTTGATTTAATTTGGAGGATTTTAAGATCTACAATTTTACAGAAGAAGGAGCTACAAGCAACACATATCGGATAAGAAAACGGTATACCTAACTTATACAATTATATGAGTGAGTAAGAAATGTTACGACATCCGGACGAGCAGCAGCAATGGTTAGAGTGTTGGCTTAAGTGGAAAAACAATTTCGAATAAAGATTTATATTTTTTTTTTCTTATTTCTTACTTGTGGCCTCCTTTTTCTTTGTTGTTTTGTAACCTTTTCAGTGAAGTAGATTTAAAAAGAATTCAAAAGTTTGCAGCAGAGGGAGTAAAATTCACCGAATAGTTGAACGGAGTGTTTGGTTCTATTTTGTTTGAGTAAATGGAACAGGTAGCAGAAGAAAGAAACTTCTTTCTATATGCATTTACCTCGAAGCTCGTACTGTAAAAAAGTTATTAAATTCAAGGATTATATTAGTTGCAACGTAGGTAGGAAAGTAACTTGAAGATTTCTTGGAAATAAACTTCAATTTATTTTCAATGTATACTTATTGACTTTTGAAAGACATTTTTGCCGAGAGAAGATTGTGGTCTGATTTTTCAAACATCGATTGATTAAAATAACGTGATGGTTTGGCACAATATTTATAATGAGATGCGCAAAACTATCTTAAACCTTTTTTTTACAAAACTCGGAATGATCTCTTTTGGTAGGATATGAACCGATTCACCTGGGTCTGAGGGTTGTGTTGTGATGTGCTTTTTGCTTTCCAGTTGAGGTTATTCTCGCCACGATCGTTCTGAAGGAAACAAGTAATTTCATAGAAAAATTACTTTAGAGCCTTTTATTGCAAAGTCAACTTTGAAACAGTTACGCTTCATGGTGGCACGATAAAGCAGGCCCAACGTCCTAATTCAAAAGAAAGTACTATGCCCCTGGTTGCACACAAAACAGAAGGCCTAACGTTCTGGTCCATCAGGTAGTCCAACGCTCCTGGTGGCACATGAAAGGGCAGGCAAAACGTTCTGGTACATCAAAAGGTTCTTATGCCCTTTGCGGCACTCAAAACAGCTAACTAAATGCTCTGGTACATCAAGAGGTACTACGCCAGGGTTACCAGTTGTCCCTCTTTACGAGAGAGAGTACTTTTTTTCAAACCAACTTGCTGTTTGATCCCCTTGTTAAGTATAAACACCGAGAAAACACTTAATTTAAAACAAAAATGTTTATTTTTATGTGGGCTATAGTTCTGTTTTATTGTTTCTTACAAATTGCTAGGAATTGTAAGAAACAATTAAACAGAACTATAGCCCACATAAAAATAAACATTTGTATTATAAAAAAAGTTCATGAAACTAGGAATAAGTTCAAAATCCTTTCAAATCTGGACATCCACTCAATGAACTACATCTCACTTCAGGTGCAAAAGTTTTCCTTCATCTGTCAGCTTATGATTTTTGCTGCTATCTGTTTGTTGTCAGTTTTTGATTCCAAAAACATGTTTTGTCCCCCTTCTTGAACACTTGGCCCCCCTAGTAAACTCTTGATGTCCCCCTTTCCATCATTTTTAAACTGGTAACCCTAGGCCAAACGCTCTGGTGCATAAGCAAGTACTACATTTCTGGTACCACACGAAAGAGCGCCAAACTCTCTGATTCATCAACAGGTTCCTACACCCTTGGTGGCACTCAAAACAGCAGGTCAAGAGTTCTGATATATCAGCAAGTACGGTATATTTGCAGGTTCTTACACCCTAAGTATTGGTGGTACTCAAACAACAGGCTTGAATTCTCTGGTAGATCAGCAGGTACTGAAACAATACCTGGTGGTAATATACCGAGTAGGTGCAACTACTGATGACACTCAAAATAGCAAGTCAAACGCTTTGGTACATCAGCAGGTATCAAATACCTCAGTTCGACTAGTCCCTACAGGAATTTAGGACGATGGACTTCAAAACTAAGGCCCCTAACCACTATCAGGGGGACTCCTATGTAAAATATTTCCGGACTCTCTCTCCTAAATTTGTAACTGGTGGGAGGAAGCTTCAAGAATGCAAATAATTTATACCCACTCCCACACTGCTCGTTTGCAACCTGTGCCTTACTGATCAACTAACCATGTTTTGTACCAACGTTCTATGAAATTCTTAAGTCCCTCTCTGCACTACTATTATTTGCAAGCACTAGTGTGGCTTTTGGATCTACAAATCGCCCATAGGAAAAATTTTCAAACTCACGCAAATTTTGGAAAAGTCCAATTAATTTCTGTCGTAGTCGACCATCTTTTTTTCGAATTCAGAGTCAAGTTTTCCAAACCTGTCGATTACAAGACTAGGCCTAATCCAGCGAATACAAAACCAGGCGAAGGCTTCGAACTCGTTCTTTCAGATTCAAAACGACAGTAAAGACCGAACTTCTTATATTTTGAATTCTTCTTAAAGAACATCGACAGGTATTTTGTCTATGATGTTCTAACCACAGCAGCAGACTTTTTTCTAGTGTTAGCTGTGGAACCTTCTGATAATGTCAAATATTTTATACGAAGGGATTCAGTCAACAGCGTTAAGTCGTTGTAAAGTTGTAAGCTTTGTAAATACACTTGTCTTGAATTTTCCATACAAATTGTGACAGAATTATGAAGTTCAAAACTTTACTACGTTTACGACGGATTTACGCTGTTCTATGAATACCCCTAATATAATGTTATTCTTCTTTACATACCCACCATTTTTGTCCTTAATAATTCCGCTATTCAATCGGATGATGAATGAATTATTTCAACATCCCCCTCCCCTTCTCTTTGAGAGGAAATGTTTAATCCTGTTTATAGTAAAACAGAATAGAATTATTCTATCTCTGAAAATAAATAATAATGAAAAAGTTTTTTTTTGTACCAAGCTTAGCGTGTGTAGTAGATATGTGTGTGCTTGCGCTTGACATAAAATTCCTAAAGTCTTGACTTTCTACTCTCAGGAAGTGCAGATTCTGACACATCCGTATCTACACATCTGAACTTTTCCAACTCCCACCTGAGATGGTAGACAATTTAACTGCGTATATTTTATTCGTCCCTAAACGATTCCAAACACAGACACACACACACACCCATGAACCCACAGGGAATAGAATACACATTCTTATAGTTTTCTGTTCATCAGACTCAGGAATGGTGCTGCTATTTTCTCTGTGTTGACACGTTTACTCTTAGCCCTAGGGATAACATTGCTATGGCAATGCCACAACTTTCCAAAGAGACACCTCCAACTTTCTGTGTTGCTGCTGCTGCTGCTTCTATTTGAAAGGAAGTTGCACTGACATGGCTTTGTTATAAGTTACCACTCATGTCCTGTCCAACCCACACACACACCATACAGCACGTCAAACTTGTCTCTTCAGGGGGATGACGACGCCGAGGACACACTATATATATGCAACATTGATGCGTTTTGAGGTCTAGCCCGTATAGTCTCAAAAAGCGATGGTGTTTTATTAAAATTCATTTCAGGACATTTTCTCCCTACTCTCGTTCTACACAGTGGTGTTTCGTTATAGAAATTCTTCTTCTTCTTTCAAGCGGATACAATATCCCTACAGAATAGCAGGACTAAGAGTATTAAAAAGAAAGAAAAAAACTTGAAGCAACACACAAAAACTAACAAACCACCCCATCACTAGCCGAAATGTGGAGTGCGGTGTAGTACTTGCAGTTATGGCCAAAAAGGATATCATTCATGAATGTCCTCTTAAATTATTTTATATTGTCCTTTGTTGTTCCATGCGAGAATAAGTGTGGGTGGACGACGACGGACAACGGACGGTGGTATAGTGCAGTCGAAGTGGATGTGTTCTGTTTATAAGTGAGTAGTGGAACGCAATAATATGAGGTACTAAATCTTAAACAAGAATCAACATAAATTGGTCTCCATTTCTTATCCGGGCTCTAGTTCTAGTTCTATATAGTCCTTTATTATAGAGGATGGTAGTAGATAGTTATTTCGGGAGAGTCCAATGATTAAGGACTTTGTTCCGTTTCCCAGATTGTAATAAAATTTCAGATAAATGTAGTAAAAGTAAACTTTAAAGTGCGTTCAAATTGAAAAAGAGGACACCATATTGGGTTAGATTTAAGTTTGTTTAACTAAGTCCAGGTTAACTCCTTGTCATTTGATATTGGTTCGTGTAGTGTTGGTTGAGAGAGTGCCCACAAGGACGATAGGAAGAGATGAAATTTGTTGTTTTCGTCCTTGTCTGCTTTATTCAATCAATTGACAAAATGTCAATATTTCAGATATATATTGGTCAGTCATCTCCATGATAAACGTGTTTTATAACAAAATAAGCATGGACAATATGGATGTGCTATTTGCTACTAAAGGTTAAGATGTGACTTTCCATGGAAGAGGTGACTGCTGATCTAATGCCAGCAAAGGCATTATAACCGCTGAGCCACCAGTTTAAAGCTGGCGTTTCCTTTAATTACCAACAATGGAGTAGTGACTTTAATGGATTCAAATAAATCAATTATAAGAAAAGTTAAAAAGCAATGGACCTAACTTCGATCCCTGAGGAACTCCACTCAATTCATTTTTTTCTTTCAACTTTGACCAAAAATAATCGTTCAAAAACAGATTCTTCTCTTCTCCAAATATAAGAATATATTTAGCTATCAGAATTATCAGTTTATTTCAAGAAGCTTTCAACTCAAAGCAAATAAAATCAACATCTCCCAGATGTGTGCTGCAGAGTCTATCAAAACAGCAAAAAGTTGAGGAAACAAATTGATAGAAGTTGACTCCGTTGACTCTGCTTTTTTTCTTATTCCCTTTTATTATTATTATATTGATATTGATTTACTTTCAAACCCATTTTTTCCTTCCTTTCAATAGAGAAACAAAATTATATCCTTCGACGATTGATGGAATGACGCAATTTCGATAGTTGATCTCCCATTTCCAAAATTAAGTAGAAAACAGAACAAAGCACTCAATCATTTCTTCAATTTGCTAAGAAAAAAAAACTACTCTTATATCGATGTCCTATATTTGTAGGTACATACCTACATATATATCTTCATATACTCCTTAAGAAAACGATAGAAAAAAAAATTACTTAAATAGAATCCACAAAACTTTTGTGAAATTTGTTAACATTCATCGTTTCCTTCGTAGTCGAAGTCGTCGTCTTTGTCGTTTGTTCGTTTAGATTCCTTCGGGTTATCAATTTTGTATGTGATTAAGTTTCTGTCGACTGCATTGGCAAACTTACTTTATTTTCTTCCCGATAAAAAAAAAAACACACACAAGTTGGTTCAATTCGATATTTTTTTTGCTGCTTCCATCCATAGGAGGATAAAAATCACAGCGGAAAATGTATTAGGTTTGTCATTTAGATCTTTTCTATTTTTCTTATTCTTTGGAGACTTCCATTTTTTTTTAGCAATAAATCGCGAAATCGGAATTGCTGCTTGACTTTTGGGAGAAATGACAGACAGTCACTTAATAAGAATTTATTGGATATCTGTATGGCAAAATTAGAGCAGAAAAAAAGGATTTTATTTTTTTCAAATAAAGGAGTTAGGTTGACCTTTTTTTAGGAATTCAAAAAGTCGTACTTATAGGATTGGTGATTTGACTTTTGACTTAGGAAGCTAATAATGAGTTTAGTGAGAAATATTGTTTTTACCAAAAGAAAATGTGTATGTACATTAAATTTAGCAGAAGAATTTTTGTTAGGAAAATCGTTGGTGCTGTTATTTATAAGAAAAACATTTGAATAAAATAGAAATAGACCAAATCATTACTTAGACCACTTTCCCCCCAAACTGATTTAAAGCAAGTTTGAATAAAATATAATTTCGTAAAAATGCTATCCGTCATTTCCGACAAAGCAAAAAATAGGGAAAATGGCTGCCTCCCAACGCAAGGAGATCGAACAGTTTCACAATCGAAGAAAACATCCGGAAGTTTTGTGAAAAAGTCTAGCAACTAGCTCCTGGCTTGAAAACCGGTACGCAGACTCTTCGAAACAGTGGAAGCCCAAGGAAAAAAATGTACTCTAGCTGCTTTTTCAGCAGCTGCTAAATAGCCGTCAGGTAGAACGAGAAATAGGACAAAAAGAGAACCCATCCAGTGTGGAAGAGGTAAATAAATAAATTACTATATTTGGTGACGCAACAGCTCATGGGAAACCAAGGCTTAGTGGCTTGCAGCTCTCAACCATTCCCTGTGTGCGTGTTGTTGGCAAGAATGGAGTGAATACAGTTTGTGAGAAAGCACTTATTCATGACCAGGCGGATTTGTCAGTTCCTCGCAAGAGGCAGTACCTTGGGAAAAAAATCTGTTTGGTGGCTGTGGCTGGGAATCGAACCCAGACCTTTGACATGACAGTCCAACGCACCAACTATCATGCCACGAGATACTACAAGATGAGGTACTCGTAGACTCGTAGAGCTCTTCAATTACAAAAGCAATGTGTTGAATGGGTGCATCCATCAACGCGTCAACCAAGTTTGGGTGGAAAAAAGCATGCCCTGGTTTATCTATCGTGGTGATCCTAGTTCCCGCAAAAACTATTGAGGCATATCTCTGATTAACATCACACAAAAGATCCTATCCACCGAACTACGTCTTAAGCCGTTCTGCTGCACTATATTTGACAAGTTCAAGTGTTGCTTCAGTCTAGGAGGATCGATCATAGAACAAATTTAACCTCTCTGTCTCAGGCGAGTTCTGGAGAAGACCAATAAATGTCAAGGCGAAACTCACCATCTATGTTCATTGACTTCAAAGCCGCATATATGACAGCATTCCTCGTCAGGAGCTCTATACGGCGATGACTGAACTTGAGACCCCGAGAAAACTTATCAAGTTTTGTCTCGGGCTGTAATACGCGATGCAAGGTGCAACTAAGAGAGAGCTCCCTCGAAGTATTCCAAGCATGTCAATGGAAATGCGATATCATCTGATTTTTTCCATCTCTTTCTGGAGAAAATAGTGCGCAGGGCAGGTAGCAACACTGAATGCACTATTTTCTACAGATCTGTCCAACTTAAAGTATGCCGATAATATTGACATCTTCGGCTGTTCCCATCAGGCCGTTTTAGAGACTTTCACGGCAATTTAAGAACATGTGACTCTTGTTGGTCTTCAAATAGATGAGGACAAGACCAAATACCTGCCCTAAACAAAGATTGAAAGATCTGTCAACTGGCAAGAACGAAACGGTCACTGTTGATAACAACAACTTCATAGTTGTTAGGGAGTTCATCTACCTAATAAAAAAAAAACTGGTGCTACTTTGGTTTGGCAAAACTAATTGGTTCAAAACGTCTCGACAAAAGACAAAGTACACGCTCTATAAAGCCCTTATGCTACCAGTCCTGTTCTATGGCGCCGAGTGTTGTACGATAAACAAGAAGGGGAACCGATCCTGGGCTCATCTTTAAAAAAAAAATCTTTAATTGACATTTGGTCATGTGTGTGATTAAATTATTTAGTCCAAGAAATCCTAGCACGTCGACTTAATTGGTACGACGAAGTCGAGCAAATGGACAATAATGCTCCAGCCAAGAGAGTCTTTGAATCCGAGCCCCAGGTTCAAGAGAACGAAGAAGACCGAAGCTCCGGTTTAAGTACCAAGCCATCTCGGATGTCAGAAGATTTGACATAGATGACTGGAAGCAGTGTGGTGGGGTTCGTAGACTGTGACTCTTTATGGATTGAGAGCCGGAAAAGTAATTAAATAAGTATGACTTGGGAGCGGTGAGTCTCAAAGTATCCCTATAATCTGGTGAGATCTAGAAAAAGAGTCTCATAATCTAGAATAATTACATTCTTGTCTTTATTTTATAGCGATAGGCCGGGTAGACTTGAAATTAATCATTTTCTCATTCGAAACATTTATTTTTCTTTCACACATGAACATTCCAAACATACCGAATGCCCCTCTAGCTAGCAAGTTGTTCAAATGTAAGTAAAGCGCTTTGGACGTGTAATAGCTTCATATAGTTCGATCTCTCTACTTGATAAAATTTCTAAAACCAAACGAGATTCTGCATAAAAATATCCTTCACAAAATGTAACTTCACTTTAAACTTAATAAAAGACAAACAACATTCCACTTGATAGCTAAACTTTTCTAAAACAAAAAAATAAACTCTTCTCTCTCACATCCTGGAAGCTTAGAAAAAAATCATATCCCATCAGCTATGATGATCCTTAAAGAAATTGATAACACCCAGAGCTAATCACTTAAAACTTAAAAAATTGCTGAAGAGCTGAGATTTCTCAAAGTGTGGCGCATTTAACCATTATGCCAACTTTTTAATGAATAAGATTTACTTCTGTTGATTTTTTTTTGTTTATTTTCGTCAAATCCTTATCCAAAAGTAAAACCTATTCAAACTCTTGGGTGCTGATATATTCTATGAGACTTTATAATAATGCCCAAGCACCGACCTGGCTGATCTGCGATTAAATCTGATTTAAGGCGAACGTGGGTTTGAATATTAAAAAGGTTAGTCCTTATGAACTTTGTGATAAAAGAGAAACACATAAATTATGTTATCAGCCATAAAGGATATTCGAGCAGAGTGTTTCTTATAATTTCAGAGAAAAAAAATACAAACAAGCCGTGAGGCGATGGTTAGCTTATACCTAATTGTCATTTCTTATCTTATCTCTAGCTGAAGTCTGTTCTCGCCTTTCTGCGAGTCCTTGTGTTCATAAAAAAAAACTTTTCACTGAAATTTACTTTCAGCATGACCCAGTTGCTTGATATGCATACAAGGTATCTTCTGTCGTTTTACTTGGGCGTTGTTTTTTTTCTTCTTCTGCTGCGCCTTTTAGAATAGAAAAATGTATACCTACCTACCTTGCCTAGTGCTGGTCAATTAAGAACACCATTTACGCGATATCAACGCGCACGCATATAAGCACGAAGTTATTTCATGCTTCACTATCGTAATTTCTCGGTGTTCTTAACGATTTTTCTTGCATCACATGTGTCCTCTAGAAAAATGCATATAACAAAAAAAGAAACACGCTAAATGTGTTTCGCATGTTAAACGGGTTCAACGTGAACAAAAGCACAAAACTGTCCATATAGTCCAGAGAGAGGAGGAAGGAAAGGAAGTTAGAAGGGGACATCTAGTGGAAGAAAAAAAATAAGTTACCGTCCAAGAGTGTATAGAGGAGTGAATTATGTTGTCAGCAGAGGGCTGCTAATGTGGCAGTGGCACTCTAGCCAAAATGTGGAATTAATTTCGCTCACGGGTGCATGGTAGTAATTGCAATCGCAACAGGACGGACGGACCTTCAAGACCTCTCATGGTGGGTTCATATGTGTCTCTCTATATAGGTATAAAACTATTTCTTTTATTTTCTTTTTCACGCTCTGTAAAGTCGATCGAAAGTCGGGTTATCAAGAAAGGTGATAGAAACATTTGACAATTTTTTGTTAGAACTATCAATATTAGAACCGAACCCTTTCATCGAAAGGGACATAGCGAAAAGACGACAAATGGAGCATCAGAAACACCAAATCGATTGAATAGAGAGATTTATTAGAAAGTAAAAGTTAAAGAAGCTTTCTGGTTGATCGTGACGATCAAGAAAACATGAGGTGCACCGGGAAGTAATCCCCTTTCAAAACAGGCATTTATTCCCATGAAGTTTTAGCCATTGTTCCGTTCTGTTTGAACCATTGTACCCTTAGTCCAATTCACAAAGAACGGGTTTATGTATATTTGAGCATAGAACACCCCGCCGTTGAATTGCAAGATTAAAGCTCTCACTGTCTCAATGTTCTTAGGTAGGTGATCTTTTGGGCCGAAAAACTCAAGATCTTTGTCTTCTCACACTTTTGGTTTGCCTGAACATTTTGAAACGTGTAACAATTGATTTTCAGCCCGGAATAATCCCATCAGGGTAGCATTGAAATTACATAATGTCTATTTAAAAAGAATGTCCCAAAGAGTGATTTCGACAAGCGATCACGCTTTTGAAATCAGACCACTCCCTTAGTTATGAACCCTACAGCTTTAATGGTGCTTTTTAGAAGGTAGACCGCGATTCAGATTACACACAATAGTACAAGAGCTAGCAACGTCAAAAAAAAGGAGGAATTTTAGTGGGAACACTATGTTTTCCCGAAAATCAGTTGCCCGTGTAACTTTGGCCCACGTATTGTATATGTATCTTTTTGACTTCAATACCGCAGCACGATATCCTATGGATTTTCTGGTGGGATTGGTGGCGGACTGGATAAAGTATTTAATACTTTTGAAAAGTACTTGTTCGTATTGTTGAACATAAATATTTTATTTTAGTAACCACATATTATTCATTAGTATTCCCACGAAAGCTAAGAAAACATAATTTCGGTTCCAAATGCTTAAAAACCATTTAAAGTTGGACAAAAATTTAATTCTTCTAAAATAATTTTAAGCTAAATATTCTTCAAAATATATTTCAATTGATTTTAAGCGCGAAAAAATGAAAATTCTATAAGAACGATTCCAAGCTAAAAAATATAATTCCTGTTTAAAACGCTTAAAACGTTAAGGCCATTTTAAGCTTGAAAAAAATTTTTATTATAAACAAATTTTTTGTTCTTCAAAACCCTTAAGACAGTTGTTAAGCGTCTAAGTAAATTTCTCTTAGGAATCACCTTAAACGCTTAAAATTATCTTAAGCGCCCTCGTCACTCAAACACCTACAAACTAGAATTCTGTTTTTATCTCTTACTGATGTTTATCCTACTACCGAGTCCTAGTGAGGACTGAATTTAATTTCGGAATTAATTTTGCTTTTATACTTTTATCTGTCAACTTCTTTAGATGTTCGTTCTTGTTGATTCTCACAGTTACAAATTTCAGATTTATATGAAATGAATGAATGAACTAATTAGTGACGTGGTGAAGATTCAGGGAAGATTTCAATGCTGATGACAGCGAAAACGATAAAAATAGCTCAAGAATTTCTTTGTCATACAGCTTGAAACGCTATTGAAGTGCAGTTCAGCTATGAAAAGTTCTCTTCGGGGCTGTACAAAGCATTGCAAAGGGAAATGAAGTTTACTTTGCTTTGAATATAAGGTAATTTTCTGCGCTTCTAAGACAAGATACTGTTGACATTGGCGCTTGCCAGACGATTTTACATACCCGAAGCGGAGCAACGGAGTCGCGTGAGGGGGATAGATGACCCAAAAAAGAGGGTTAAAATCCTGAGAACCGCAAAGCGGGCCATGCAATGTATTGTTGCTCACGAAAACTCGACAATGGCAATGAAACTCGTTGCAAACGTCATATTCATTATCTAAGAAGTGTCCCCTTTCAATTGGTGCATCGCATTATACGAAAAATCTACTGTCTTTTTTCGGCTAAACTAAGCATCCTACAGGAATCAAAGTTTACATCTTTAAACATGATTTACGGCTTAACTAAGTGTCCAAGTGACTTATAAATCCTGATTCCTTAAACGCAAAAGAAACTTTACATACACCAAACCTCGCACCCACCTCAAATCCTATAGTGAGCCCAAGCAGGCAGCATGCCCCCAGATACATACCTTACTGTTTATTCGCGTTTATTCGCCAACCAAGGTACTGTTGCTCAAGAAAACTTGACGTTGGCGCTCAATTGATGCATCGAATTATAATTGACTTTTAATCTTGATTTGCGGCCAGTGCCAGTTTAAAAAATCCAAAAAACGTCGGTCAAAAAAGTTGTTTCCAAACTTTCAAAAAAAATTCAGGTCTGCGGATTTTGTAAAAAACATAATTTAGAAAAAAATTGATCCTTTGTCCCAGTTCCAAGCCCACCTCCGTCAATCACAACCCCGCCATACCTACCATCTTCTAATTTGGAGTTTTTGTATGAACTTTTTCTTTTTACGCTTAAAAGCCATTTCGCGCTTGAAAGAATAAAAATAATTTTTAGATAAGAAAAAATTGAACAGCGCTCAAACTTCTGCGCAACATCAAGCCATCGACGCCGTCGTTAGCGCTGTCGTCTGTCACCCCAACCATACCCCTCACACCAATTAAATCACCAAGGCACAGACCTCAAAATGTTAGACTTGTGTGTGTGTTCGTTTTCTACTTTGTTCTTCCACTCCAAGCTTGGAAGAGTCTTTATTCCGTTTCACACTTTGCGTCCTTCTCCTAAAAACTTAGTGTTCTGGCGGAAGAATTCATCTCGTGTGCGCTAGCCCAACGACTCTGATTGGTTGGTGCCGCAAAACCTATAAGAATTTAATTAGATTACATCGCTATTGCTTTGTATCAAGAATAGTAGGATCGTGACGCAGAAAACGATCGACGGGAAATTGTTTTTCGGGAAAACTTCGCCAACCCCATTTTTATAAATGTTCGCTCTAAATTCTTAGATATGCGTGAGGGCAATCTGGCTGGTAGGAAATGTTGCGTTGTCCGCCATTTTGCAAAAGTGTGTTGAAAAACATTAATGAAATTTTCTCGGCTCCTATTATGCCCATAATCTCGTAAAGGCCCTATCTACATCTTTAAACTTCTGCTAAGGAAAAACCATTAAGGCCTGCTGGTCAAAAAAATGCGATGTGGCAATAAAATCAATACTTCACCGGGGGAAGAAGATCGCGGCGATCAAATTTTGTTTGTAATTTCTCACAAAAATCATCGGATTGCGCTATGTTGCCCAGACCTTTAATCGCTGATCGCAATCGAAAATTTTGTAAAATAGGGCCTTTACGAGATTATGGGCAGTATTGGACTTAGACGAATTACTTATGTGATATATGTAGGCAACCCTGTTACCCTACATTTAAGCCATTTATTCTTTCACATAAAATCAAAATTTTGTGATTTGAGACCACATTCTGACCTTAATTGCGAAGCCCTTGTTTAAAGTGAAAAAAAAAAATAGACAGTACAACGGAATTCAGCATCCCCAAACTATTAAGTGTACCAAATTTCATTAATGTGTTTATTGAGAACTGGCGTGGAAAATGGTTTTTGTCGCCAAATTTCAATAAACGGACCACTGTGCGCCACAACGTAATTTTTTAAAAACAATTATATGTAGAAGTTAGGTGATTATATTAAAGTGCTAATTAAAACCTAATCTAGTGCTTCAATCCCAACTGAGCCTTCCTCTTCAAATTTGAGTTTAAGATAGCACCACCACAAACGGAACAAAAAAATCCCATGAGGTACCGATAAAATGTTCCAGTATTGGCCTTGAAATTCACCTTAACAGTGCACCCAAAAGTTTAAAATTGTCTAAAATTTATTGCACAATGAGAAGAAAGGTAAATTTGTAATTTTGGGTCCCTGCATTTTTCAACAAGCTTGTGGAACTTTTGGTTTTTTTGGACGTCGCCCCAACCTGTGTGTAACCTCGTGGAACTTGGGGCTATAATATCAAGTTTGGGGAAGAGCATCAAGTGCTAAGCAAGAACTGCAACACTTTATTAGCTCCTGCATCATTTGATTTTAAATTTCTCTTATTACGGTGTCATTTTGACAGACGTCAAAGATCAATTTCTAACCAAATTTCCAATTTTGTTTTTTTGGAAATAAATTTGAGTATTGTCAGCGTTTTAATTAACGATCTGCCACCTGTTCCATTTTTCAACTTGTTCTTTACAGGCTTCCATGTTTTTGCTTTTAAGTCCTAGAATGAATGAACAAATGAAATGTGATTCCTGCAATAGTCACTGTATCACTCTTTTACTTGAAGTTTCTTTGCCATCACCACGTGCTAGCTCTTAACTTTCATTAAATAAACGATGTGCAGTACTGAGAGTGGATGGATACTAAAGGCCACACAACCTTTCTAACCCTTTACAAAATGTTCCATTAAAATGCAAAAAAAAAAAAAACAACAACAAACATACACAGGCACACTAGTGCCCATTAATTTTTGCTACTCACGAAAGTCTTAATCAACACGTAGGGGTTGTTTGTCTTTTTTTGTATTTATTTATTTAATATTTTTTTTATCATACCTCCCTATGTATATATGTAGTTGTGCTCCTCCAAAATGGAGATATTGCTTTATTTTTATTTTAAATCTACGTGAGTACACGTATAATCCTCGTTTGAGTTTGAAAACTTCATAGAGAAACCGTCCAAAAGCGGTGCAGGGGATTGGCTGAAGTAGGTATATGGAGATGGAAAGTGCGGTGGATGTGGTTGTACACCCCTCTCAGCACAAAACCCTCAATGTCGTGGTTAGAAAAGCATATCATTATCAAGGCGTGAATTTCATTTATTTATCTTTGAACAAAAAAAACATAGAAAAGAGAAGAAGAAAAAAAAATACCTCTTGGCATCAACATAATTTTCAATTTAGATGCATCACAAGAGTGTTAAAGCGGGATTATCCTTAATTTTTTTTTTGCTCCTTTGATAATGTTTAATAAATTATGTATGCATGTATGATTTAAATAAACGTTGATTTTAATTATTGTTAAAGGAAGTAGATTTTGAGTAGAATTTTAAATAATTTTACTCACAAAAAAACTTTCATCATAGAAAGTTTTGTCAAAAAACAAATCCTATGTTGGATACCCACGAACTATTAATGATATTGTAAACAAACATAGCTAACTCTAAGCTGTCACTTGCTTAACAGGTGGCAAACTGCATATGGGGACTCACTCTTCAGTTAGCAGCCAACTAATAAAGATCTCTTATTAATATTAAAGTCGTTGTTCTTTTCTGCATACACAACATATTGTGGCGACGAGGTATTTTTTTTTTTATATATATACATATATATAAAAGAAGACGAATTTTTTTTTTGTGCAATGGATGCAACACAATCTGGGTTATTCCTAAAAAATCAGAAGGATATTTTAGAAAGACAACAGGAGTTGATGAAGTCCCTTTTGGATGGATCGTTCAACAACAGCATATCTGCATCATCCACAACAATTAAATCATCTGCAGAGAGGATTATGGAGACACTGGCGAATGGCTTAACCAAGTTCATATATGATCCCGAGAACGGTTTAACATTTTCTGAATGGTTTGGCCGCCACGAAGATGTCTTTAATGTTGATGGTAAGGATTTGGACGATGCATCAAAGGTGAGGTTGCTGCTACGAAAATTAGATGAGACAACATACAATCGATACTCCAATCTAATTTTGCCAAAAAAATCACGCGACTTGAATTTTAATGATACGGTTAAAAAGTTAACTGAGATATTTTCCCGTAAGACCTCTCTTTTTGCTATCCGTTATAACTGTCTGAAGTTGGAAAAAGAAATCATGTGACGATTACCAAACATACGCTGGCATTATTAATAGGAAATGTGAAGATTTTAATCTCTCATCAATTACTCCGGAATTGTTTAAATGCCTTATGTTTGTCTGTGGTTTGACGAGTGCAAAAGAGAGCGACATCAGAACTCGGTTGTTGGCAAAGCTGGAGGCAGATGAAAGCAGTTCGAAGTTGACACTTTCAGACTTAGCTAGCGAATGTGAACGCATAATTATGTTGAAACATGATGTGGCACTCGTTGAAAGTCGTGCTGAGGATAGTCAGGTTAGAGCAGTACAGTACGGAAAGACGAAAGTCAAGACTCCACCGAAAAGTCCATGCTGGTTTTGCGGCGGCATGCATTTTGCCGAAAAATGTTGGTACAAAGCGCATAAATGCATTGATTGTGGACGTCAAGGGCACAAAGAAGGATTTTGTGAAAGTGCTAATAGAAGCAATAAGAAGAAAACGCATTTTAAAAATAAATTTTCCAAGCATTCAAAAACTAATTTTGAATCTAAAAGTATCTTTTCAGTTTCGAAAGTGGATCATTCAAGCAGGCGGAAATTTATATGGTTGCAAATTAATGGGTGTCCAGTTCAATTGCAGATTGACACAGCATCCGACATAACCATACTTTCAGAAGACACGTGGAAAGATCTTGGGAGTCCGAATATCCAGTCAACAAAACATTCAGCTAGGAACGCCAGTGGACAAAATCTAACATTAACAGGGGAGTTGCAGTGTCACGTCTCGTTCAGAGACACCAATTTTAAAGGTGTTGGTTACATAACGAGTATTCCGCAGTTGAATATATTGGGAATAGATTGGATTGATGCTTTGAAACTATTTGACGTTCCTATCAACTCTATTTGCGCTCAAGTGATAGGCACAACCAGTGAAATGCAGGTTTCACCAGATATTATTCAGCGAGTAGTAAGTGAGCTGAAGGCAAAGTACGCAGGCTTATTCGATGGTTCTATGGGTGTATGCACTAAGGCAGAAGCTGTTTTGCAACTCAAACCAGGAGCTGTTCCTTGTTTTCGCCAAAAGAGACCAGTGCCTTTCGCTTCACTTCCACTGATAGATGAAGAAATAAATCGTCTTGAGGAATTAGGTGTTGTGAAGCGAGTCGATTTCTCACATTGGGCTGCTCCGATTGTGGTTGTGAAAAAAGCAAGCGGTGGTGTAAGAATCTGTGCAGATTTTTCTACAGGGCTGAACGATGCTTTGGAGCCACATCAATTTCCACTCCCTTTGCCGGAAGAAATTTTTATTACGCTACAGGGGGGTAAATATTTTTCTACTATTGATCTGTCTGATGCATACTTACAGGTTAAAGTGAGTGAGGAATCCCAAAAGCTGTTGACAGTCAATACGCATCAAGGGCTGTTGCAATATCAACGACTACCTCTCGGCGTGAAGACTGGACCGGGTACGTTCCAGCAAATAACAAGCACAATGTTGACTGGTTTGAAAGGTGTAGTGCCATTTATTGATGACATCATCGTAGCTGCAGAGTCTATTGAACAGCATAGACACACTCTTGAGCTTATCTTGCAGCGTATCCAAGAGTGGGGATTCAAATTAAACTACGATAAATGCCAATTTTTCCAACCACAGGTGAAGTTTCTGGGTTTTGTGATTGACAAAAACGGCAGAAGGCCAGACCCACAACGGATAGCAGCAATTGCAGATATGCCGGAGCCCAAGAACACTACAGAGGTACGTTCATTTTTGGGAATGCTTAATTTTTATTCGCAGTTTATTGCAAATGTACGTGAAATACGTGGCCCTATGGATAATTTACTCAAGAAGGATGTGAAGTTTTGTTGGTCGAATGAATGCCGAACTGCGTTCAACAAGGCTAAGGAAGCGCTTCAATCAGAATTGATTTTAGTTCATTTTGATCCATCGAAGGACATCATAATCGCTGGGGACGCATCAAAAGATGGCATTGGTGGCGTCATGCTTCAAAAATTTCCCGATGGTTCCAAAAAGCCAGTGGCGCATGCTTCAAGGGCTCTGACTAAGACGGAGCAAAACTACAGTCAATCCGAAAAGGAAGCACTGGCACTGGTGTTTTGTGTCAAGAAATTTCATAGATGGATTTATGGAAGGAAATTTTTGCTTCAGACAGATCACCAGCCACTTTTTGCTGTTTTTGGATCTAAAAAAGGAGTTCCTGTCTATACAGCACATCGTTTACAGAGGTGGGCTTTTACGCTGCTTTTATATGACTTCAAAATTGAATACGTAAGTACTTTAAAATTTGGATATGCTGATGCGTTGTCGCGATTGATAAATCGTCAAGGTGTTGACAAAGAAGAGGATTACGTAATCGCTGCAATTCAAATAGAAGATGAAGTCAACAGAGTTCTATCAGATTCAGTCCAAAACTTACCAGTGAAGTTTAATGATCTGCGGAAAGAAACGGAAACTGATCCGATTTTGAAGCAAGTTAGGCAGTTTCTCCTTACTTCATGGCCAAAGGAAATAAAGGATGTAAACTTGAGATTGTTCTATTTCCGTCGAGAGGCTTTAAGCGAAGCAAAAGGTTGCGTATTATTACAAAATAAAATAGTAATTCCGATTTCATTGCAGAAGCAAGTGTTGAAGCAGCTACACAGTGGGCATCCAGGGATTGTTCGAATGAAGGCCCTCGCACGTAGTTATGTCTATTGGCCTAACATCGATAAAGATATCATGCAAGTGGTCAAGGAATGTCCTTCATGTGCAACATCAGCACCCGCACCTATCAAGGTTCCATTGTCTTCGTGGCCAGTGTCAATTAAACCATGGTCTCGAATTCATCTCGACTACGCTGGTCCTTTTCAGAATTCCATGTTTCTGATTATAGTGGATTCCTATTCGAAGTGGCCTGAAATTTTTTGTATGCAGTCGACGACAACATCTGCAACCGTTGGTGTTTTACGAGAAGTTTTTGCCAGGTTCGGACTTCCCGACATCATTGTGTCAGACAATGGCACTCAGTTTTCGTCTGGAAGTTTCGCAGAATTTTGTGATAGTTGTGGCATACAGCACATCCGAACAGCCCCTTTTCACCCGCAGTCAAATGGGCAGGCAGAGAAGTTCGTCGACACATTCAAGCGCACGATGAAAAAATTAGAAGGGGAGGAGATCACCACTACAGCACTGCAGACTTTTCTTCAAAGTTACAGGTCCACACCAAACGCACAACTTTCAAACAACATCACACCAGCTGAAGTCATGCTAGGGCGTAAAATGAAAATACAACTCGATCTGCTCAAGCCATCATCATTTGAAGCTGTTCAAAAAAATCTTAAGATGGAAAAGCAATTTAACATAAAGCATGGAGTTAAACGGAAGGAGTTTCAACCAAACGAATTAATTTATGCAACAAACTACCCCAAAGGCCAAAATTCATGGTTACCAGGTGTCATATTGAAACGAATTGGAACTGTTATGTATGCAGTACAAGTAGGCAACAAAACTTGGAGACGTCATTTGAACCAATTGAAGCCTAGACATTCGGTAAATGAAAAATCTGATTTTAATTTTCTTTTAAACTTCCAGGAAAGTGATATGCAGGTTCAACGAGAACAACAATCTGAAGGAGGTGATAGCTCAACAATTCCTCCAACAACAACAAAAGAGCTTACGAGGCAAGAACATCTAGCCCAGCAAAACATTTGTTCAAATAAACCCTTACATGCTGAAGTACCAGAAGACCAACCAGTTAATAATGTGTCTCAGCGTCCAGTCCGAAGCCGAGTTCCACCGAGAAGACTTGGATTTGCAGACTATACATAAGTATAGTAATCCTAGAGGGGAGATGTTGGATACCCACGAACTATTAATGATATTGTAAACAAACATAGCTAACTCTAAGCTGTCACTTGCTTAACAGGTGGCAAACTGCATATGGGGACTCACTCTTCAGTTAGCAGCCAACTAATAAAGATCTCTTATTAATATTAAAGTCGTTGTTCTTTTCTGCATACACAACATCCTACAAATCCTTTTTAGACAGTAAAACTAAATTTATGGTACAAATTAATGTAGCGCGATATAAATTTGCCACCAATTGCCACAGGAGGTATACATTCTACATACGAATATTCGTATGTCTGGAAAACCCTAGAATACACGAATTCAGTTCACTGTATATCCTGCCTGAGGATCTAGTTTCAATTTTTGTATTTTTTTTTTATTATTTTGAACAAACTACCATATGAATCTATTTAGGTGGTGCAAAATTATAGATTTTCTATACTGTTGAATATATATTTTTTGCTCTCCTCTATTCCCGCAGAGAGTATAAACACACTATATCTTTCTGTTGCTCCCTCGCTCACAAAAGGAAATTGCCAGGATGCGATGCGACGTACACTCGTCGTATATCTAAAATGAATGTGCAACCAGCACGGTAGGTGGCAAAACAATTAATATTTATTGCATAGTTCGTTAACTGTTCGAAATATAGCAGAATGCAAAATAAAAAAAAAAAATATAAAACGGGAAACTGGAACCAAATTTATTGAATAACAAATTGATATTATTTCAGTATCGCTGAATACAAAAAATCGATTCAAGGATATTTTTGGGAGATTGAAATTTTGTTTGTTGTATGTTGAGAGGGAAGAGGATTCTATATTGGATTGGAAATTGCAAAGGATTTCTTTTGAAAAAAATAATAATAAATAACAGAATATTCGAGTCCAAGGGTAAAAGCTAGCATATTTTGCATTGTTCATGAAATTCAATTTAATGGAATTTGCACTCATTAAAATTATGTGGTTCATAATGCAGCACAATTAAATTAATGAAATTTTATTAAAACTTTAATACAAAATTAAGCCGAAAAAATTAATAGTTTCATCAGTTTTCAAACAAATATTTAACAAATTATTGGAAATTTAAACAAGAAGAAATTGTTGTGAATTATTTTCTCTCGAAATGTATGTTCGGTATTGAAAAGTGACTTTTTTTCTGTATTTTCACTACAAATAGCTTCCTAAAAGCCTATTCAAATACGTTGGATTATACTTGCATATCTTCCCTGAATACTTACTTCGATTAAATAAATCCAAAACAAATGGAAATATTGCTACCATTCTAACTTTACTTAAAATGGCGTTCACAGTCCGGAATGTCATCCACCTACAAGCATCCCAGCTTTATCTAGCTAACTGCTTCTAGGTATGCTCAGTGAGCTGGCTGAAGTCAGGATTTGATTCCAAGATTTGTCGGGTTGGTGTATTGCTGTGCATTATCGTGGTCCTCAAATTGGATGTAGTCTTGGAAAGCCCTCCCCAACTAACAAAATTGCTTCGCATTTCAGACCTTAAAGTGTTATTTGTTTCTATAGCGCTCCATTTAGCCTTTTGACAGAAAGTAAATACCTTATTGGAGCATTACTGAATCCTTAAATATTTTCTGGTGCAAATTATATCAGCTTGATAGAAGCGATGTACCCATGTTTCTTTCATCTCTCTATAATGCTCTTATGAAGTAACCAAGATCTTTCACTTCAATAGTCATCCCGTAAAATTTGTATACAATCTTTATGTTAGTATTTATTTCTATATTGCTTGTATTAGTGAGTATGGTGACGCCCAGCTAAAATCGGCCATTTTATAATTTATATTCAATTTAGCACCTGAGCACATATATTTCTTATTGATGACAATGTTTAAGGTTGGTATTAATTAATTAATTAATCTATTGTATCTCTATTTATTTAACTAAAAATATGTGTTTGTTACAGCCATACTAATCTATTATTTTATATTTTTCTTGAAGAAAGTTTTTTCTTATAAATGCTTTTTGTCTCATGCGAGGATATTTTAGATAAAAGTGATTCCAATTTAATGCATTGAACTGTTTATCAGAGATTGGTGAAGCGGTTAGCGAGTAAGACAATTGGTTCAGAGAAACACGGGTTCGATTCCTCGTTCTAGCAACACGTTTTTTTTATTTAATTTAATGTGAACTTCTTTAAGACTGTTATAATTAACTCCACAAAGGTACAATAAGAGTGGAAAAAGGTCGCCTTTATCATTCTATGGAGTTTCATGCAATGGTTATATGCATAGGTTGAATGAAAACGAAAAGCATCTATGGAGCAATATAGAAGCGAAATTGTTAGTTGGGATCATTCGATTCAAAACATTGAAAAACAATTTCTCTTTTTTTTTCAGATTTTTATACGAGTATATAATATAATTTCTTAAGATTAAAATTATTTTTTTAAAACTCTTTGAAATACCAACTTTATTTAGTAAGCATATTATAGAATGAAATCGTGGCCTTGAAAAACGCTAATGCGTGGCATTGTAAGTGTCCCGTTTTGTTAAAAAAAATGTTCTGTTTTGAGCCAAATTTTAAGAAAATTACCCTTCCCGCCTAAACGGGGTGGGGGAATAGATCCCTCTCCGATACGATTTTGTTCGTATAAATCTAATCTACACAGTCAGATTATATTTTTTTCGTCTTTTATAAGAATCACCCTAACCCCATTATTAGTACCTTAAAGTGAAAACAGGGAGACCAAGGGGGTGAAATAAAAATTTGAAAAAATTAGGATTTTTGTTTCCATGGGTGAGCCATGTCTATAAGTTTCATGTGTCCTAACCCAACCATCTCAGCTATTATATTATCATCTTTTTGGTTTCAGGGCGACACTCCTTCGATACACACAGGACCAAAAATCACTCGAAGAATCCTCCTCTCAAGCTCATTTTTATTTGATTCTTTCAGGGTCCTACCCCATCCAGGTTTTGTCTATATGTATATCCTTAGTTTTACTGCTCAAATAACTTCTAAGTCCAAGGAAACAGCGATTGCCAAGATCTTGCAAATCTTGAAAGCTCCACATTTTTAAAAGTCAAAAAAATTACAGAAATCTGTCTTTAAAACTAAAATAAGAAGATTTCTAAAAAATCAAGTTTTCTTGAAAAACAAAGAAACAAAAATTTTAAATTGAACCAAATGAGTTTTTTTTTTAAATAGTAGAGTTACATAATTGGGGCTTTCGTGAATAAAATTTCCCACGAAATTTTTCCTATAGTCGAAAACTGGGACCGTGAAAAAAATGAATATTCCATGTCTACTGGGCTACCATTTTAACCAATTGTAAATAAAAAATGTTCAATAAAGCAGAATTGAAACTGAATTGGGCTACTACAGGGTGGCGCACGAATCGTGCTACAAAAATAAAACGTAATAACTTTTTTTCTGTGTGAATAATCGGCTTATTTTTTTTTTATTTTGTAGGTTACTATTTAGATTTATAAAAATGGATGCTTGGGATACGGAGAAAAGAATTTGGATAGTGCAACGGTACCATGATTTGCAGTCCGTCATTTCCGTCCAAGGGGAATTTAGGCGGGAGTTTGGCGGTAATCCCCCGAGTAGATGGACCATTATGAGGTTTGTAAACATGTTTGCCGAATCTGGAAGCATCGCACGAAGGCCGTACCATCGAGATGCCAATGTTCGGGTTCAGGATACAATCGCAGCAGTAGCATCTGCAATACAGGCCAATCCGAGCGTTTAGACCCGAAACTTATCGGGGCAAATTGGAGTTAGTAGACGGTCATTACAACGGATACTTCATGACGATTTAAACTTGTTTCCGTACAAAGTCCAAATTACTAGCAAGTTAAACCCTCAGGATTTGCCTGTTCGCCTGGAATTTTGCCAAAAAATGATATCAATGGCCGAAGAAGACAACACATTGATCAATTGTTTGTTCATGTCTGATGAGGCCCATTTTGATCTTAACGGCAATGTAAACAAGCAAAATTGCCGTATATGGAATGAGTCTAATCCAGAAATGCTCCATGAGACGGAACTGCACCCAGAACGAGTCACTGTGTGGTGCGCAGTTTCATCAAGGTGTATTGTCGGGCCGTACTTCTTTGAAGAAAACGGTGTAACCGTTACTGTCAATGGGGACCGTTATTTAAAGATGTTGAAGGAGTTTTTTTACCCAGAACTGCGCCGAAGACGTATACCATTCAACAGCGTTTGGTTTCAGCAAGATGGAGCAACTGCACATATAGCCAGACCAGTTATGGCGGAGCTAAACAAAAAATTCGCAAACAAATTAATTTCTAGGAACTCCACTCTTCGCTGGCCCCCAAGGTCACCTGACCTGACTGCACCAGACTTCTTTTTATGGGGTTATGTCAAGCAAGAGGTGTATAAAACGAAGCCCAGGAATTTAACTGAATTAAAGCAGTCCATAACGACAATAATTGAGGCGATCCCAACTTCAACTCTTCAGGCCGCAATGAATAATTTTTTGATCAGGTGCCGCATATGCGTGGGAGAGCGTGGAGGTCATTTGCGGTCTATAATCTTTAAAAACAACTAACTATTTGAAATAAAATTTAATTTTCTAACCAATAAAAAAAAAATTTATGAAACACATCGATTAAAAAAAAAGTTATTTGAATGTCTTATTGTAGCACAATTGGTGCGCCACCCTGTATTTTGATTGACCAAATTTGGACGTGCAAGGAACAGTGGAAAACTGTTGGCATTTCCAATTTTAGAAGATGGGAAACATTTCGTGGAATATTTTATCCACGATAGCAACCGTGGATTTTGACTTGGGTGCTTCAATTCTTCGTTTGATGTCATTTTCGTTTGAAGGTCATAGTGGATCCCAAGTAGACAAAGTGCTTGATTACTTCGAGCTTTCTGCATCTGTCGATCGTGATGTTTTGCCCAAGTCTTTGTTGTTTATATTCTGTCCTTACTGATAGCCAATCCTATTTTCACAGCCTCTGATCGAATACTGGCAAACTTACCAACCACATTTCAATTCATTCTGACGAGTATATAGAGGCCTCAGAGTTGAACCAAACCAAGTCAGAAAAAGAAAATTCGAAGATTATAAGTGGTTTGTTAATAAACTCCCATAAATTAGTGAATATTTTACTCGTTAAAAGGAGCAGTCTAATGTTAATTCTCTAAACTTAATTATTATGTCTGTTCGTGTATACTTCTGAAAACTACGAATTTCTACGAAATTTATTTTTTTAAATGAGTTTTGATTGAACTTTGGGCAAAATTCGTAGAAATTCGTAGTTTTGGTAGGTACGCCAACAGACATAATGTTATTCATAAAAACTAGCAAAAAAGATTTCACTTGGTTCGGTTCAGCTGTGAATCCTCTTCGTCAATTGCGTCAGCAAATAGTTAAAAAGATTTTTTGATAAATTGTACTAGTCGTGTTAACTTACAATTTTTTCGAGAATGTATTGTCTTGTCCTAGACCTTTCGCAACATCAATTGGTGTTCTCCCCGACTTTGACGGTTCAGCGATATTTCATCCATCGTCAGTCTGCTTATGTAGACAAGATTGTCAAGAATGCCGAGAACCAATAGACTTTAAAATCGGTTAAGACAGTGTGTATCGATCTGGAATTTCTGGTTAGTAGTAGTAGTAGTAAACTTTATTGAGATTTTTTTTTATCTTTACAAGGAATTTCTGGTTTGACATAAACTTCCCTGACACTTAATAGGGGCCGATTAGATCGTTGATCGACACAGATATTAAGTGATCTACAGTTTGCTCATTCACATGTACATAAACTTGGCCACAATACCAAACCAAACAATACTTTTGTAAGTATTGTCTCAGAATCGTTAAAATCGAAAAATGTTAGTATCGTCTCGGTATCAGTCGGGTAGAATCAGTCTCGTTTGGTCTCGTATTACAAATTCTTTTATCGGTCTCGTCTGGGCCCTTATCATGTAAGGCTGACGATATCGTTTTCGATATCGACATCTATGCTTCACGCTAGCTTAAGAAATCTCTATCGTCTAAGCGATATCGACTTGACGATTTGGTTTTTAATTACGTAATTAAAAAACTGCCATTAACTATCGTCTCCTCGATAGCGAATGCACGACAGCCATTTAGTTATCGCCTTGCTTGTATTTTGTTAGTTTATTCTATTGAATATCTTTAACATTTTAATAATACCTTTACAGATCTACAACAAAAAATTCGAATAATAAGAATAAAAAGAGAACTTGGAACTCTCAATAATAAACGTCAATAGAATCAACAGTTAGAACGGATTATTTTCGTTTTTAGTGATTATAGTTTGCTAGTTTATAGTGTTAAAGACCTAAATAAAATGCTTCTTTGCAACATTTTGATAATATATTGTGGATTGGAATTTTCTGATCAATGCGTCAGGATCGAACCGAAGGGTTCTGGGTTCGAATCCTGGGGGTACGCAACTTTTTTATTTTTTTTTTTTGGGACAATAAAGTTGAAACAACATTAAATACTTATTCAAAACAAATATTGGATTTTTCATCAAATAATAATAAATTTATAACGCACAAAAGCAATAAATTATGTTCATGAAATTAAAACCCTACAAATGCTCTGCAAAACGACAGCGATACGAGAGCAGTAGTATTGCGTGAGGCAAACTATTCATGATATCGTTCATGACTATCGTATAGACGTCACTCGTCAAGAAAGTTACGTGATGAGGGCCCGTTTTGGTCTTGTCTCAGTCACAAATAAAAATAAAATATATTCTGCGTCAAAATATCTTAGTAGTAAAACAATGCTATTACAAAATCATTGGAGCCGTTTCGGAGAAACCAATAAATAATCGTCCAGCTAAAATTAACCAAGTCTGAAAATGTCATCCAAATGATTCGTTTTAGAGAAACAAGCGGAAAAATGGGTGTTGAAGTGGGTGGTTCTTATTTAATTAATTTTTTAAACCTTCTCCTAATTAAAGAGAAAAACAGTGAAAATTCTATTTAAACCGTTAGATCCGTTTCCGAAAAACCAATTACAATCAACAACATACCAATGCCGATACTACCGAAAGTATCGGTTAATTCCGGTCTCAAAAATATGGTTTGACCTCGGTATCGTCTCGGTATCGTTTTGGATGCATTGCAGCTAGTGTCGTAATAGTCTTAAGATAATTTATGTCTTACACTCTTAAAACTTGCAATCTTATAGCTTTTCTACAGTCTCTACCTACTGCCTCTTGCGAGGAAGTGACAAATCCTCTTAAGACTATTTCTTATCAAAAAACTAGCTTTAGTCGTTTAGACTCTGTTCTCAATTCTGTCCCCTCCATATTCTTGCAAACTAAGTAAACGCGCTCAAAAAACGGTGAGAGTTGTTAATCAACAAACTACACGAACCATGAAATTTTCTCTTTTGTCTACACTTTCAAACTCTTCCATAGAATTGAATATTTACTCCCTAAGACGTCATACTAAGCCCACATTAATATATTCCAAATAATTTCAATAAAACCCTTCGTGGTATGTGTCAATGGCTTATACCAAATTAAATTAAATATTATTTCCTTTTTATAAAGTGATAATTTACACCAATGATTTACACTGCATCCTATCAATTAAATCTACTCCCTTTATTGTTTCAACACCAAAAACACACTTCCTATAACAACACCAACAACACCTAACTATCAAATTGTTCCGGCTCAATTGAATACACAACATTTAAGATAAAACCACATGCAGATACCAAAACAATTCTCAAAATCATTTGGTCGAATACACTTCTAAAACCAACCATATCAATATGACAGACAGGGGGTGAATAATGTAAAGCGCAACACTTACACTATAAACCCAAAACCGAAAAAGTTATGTACATTCAAATAGCTTCATTCAGAACCCAAAAAAAAAAAATAGACCATACAACTTAATATCTCATATTGTCCGAAACAGATCGAATAAAACTCATATATGCTCGAATAATGCAATCAACAAAAGTCTCCCTTTACCACAATAGTAATTAAAAACTAAATTCAATCGGCTGGCCATTGGAATCAATCAAAATTATTTAGTTATAACCGCATTACGTTCATCAGAGGATATACATTTATGCGAGGTGTGGGGGTCCTTCTGGCCAATTTGTATGCGCTCATCAAAAAACCTTGCGCCCCATCATCAGACTAGGTTCGATGTATGGATGATGATGAATATTATCCTTGTGCATGGCAATTATGCATATTCCCCCCCTCTCTCTCTCTCTCTCTCTCTACACATGCGAAGCATTTTGGCAAATTTAATTTCGCCAACAACGCTTTTTTACAGTTCAACGGTTTTTTGGTAAATTGCAATTAACGCATTCTATATCCATCGTATCCATACAGCCCCCGAACACACCCTTTTGGGTCATTTGTCCCTCATCTGGTCTGAATGGGGTCCTTTTCATTATCCCTGATTGTGCTCGTTTATTCCATTGCAGTTAAGAGAGATGAATTTGAGAACTTGCTGTCCCGGAAATGAAAGGAATGATTAACATCCCTGGTATCCGGTCGGTCTGAGCTGCCAAGTGATATGCTCTTTCATTTGTGCGTGTAAGACAAATGATACCAATTTGCATCTTGTTCTTGTTCTTCTTATTCTTCTTCTCCTTGTGCGAACAAGCAAAGGACGACAAAGATGAACGATACCAACGAGAACGACGACAACGATCACAAAAGGAAACATTCCAATTCAAGTTAAAATATATATTCTCTGTGATTTCGTCTTTAATAGACAATTTCCGTGGCTCACACAAGCAGACACACAGCCACATTCACACTCACAAACACACACAAATTGGAATTCGAAATATGATCCTTCTGGGACAAAGGAATAAAGTTTCTTCTTTCCATACATACCCAGCTCTATATTGCGAGGAAAACAAAAAAAACTCTGCTCTGATGCTTTTCTGAAAAAAAACTCTGTTCATTGAGAGAAAATGCCTGTTTTGTTTGAATAACGTGCACATTATGGTACTTTGTCATCATTTTTCCTTATAAGTGGACAGGAGCAGGAAATATTCCTAATGGTTTGGCCAAGTGGCGATATTGAGGCTACGATGATGATAAGAAGGAAATGTTCTTTGAATGATTATTTTTGCTCTTTGTCATTATGTATATTCGACACCAAAAACAGGACAAAGGATGATTGGGGTACATTTGTGAAAAAAAAACTTAAAAATAAATATAGGTGATGGGAGATCAATTTTGTTTGCAAGGGAAACAAATATAGATGCCGTTTTAAGATTCGGTTTGAACTTTATTATAAAGCTAAGCGCCAAAGTGTCAATTATTATTAACTTGTTGCTGACGAAAGCAACAAAATGTTGACGAAAGCTTGGCTTGTTTCGATCTTCTAGACAAAATCTACTTCGTGATACAGCTCATAGAGTTTTCATCGAATCTCTATTAAGATGTAGCTCGTGGGATTAATATTTACTCCCAGTTATAGATAAACTCTTAACTACTTCTTATTTCTTGCCATCAGCAGTGACATTTCCTAGCCCCTTGACAGATCTTTCAGTTTTTTGTTTGTTCATTTGGCCTTGTCTCGTTTACTTCTAGACAAAGAAGTTTCCTCTTTTCCTGAATTGGCATGAAAGACTCTATAAAACAGCCGATGAAGTCGATATCACCGGTATACGCTTAAAATAGGACCGATCTGTTGAAAATAGTGCGCTCAGTATTAACACTTAACCTGCGCACTATTTTCTCTAAAACGAGAGTTAAAAAATCATTGCATCTCCTTGTGCAAAAGCCTTTCGATCTTTGGAATAGTTCGGAAGAGCTTTTTCCTAGTTGCACAAAATGAATGGCGTATTTGCCAATGTCACGCGACACAGCTGGATCAGTTTTGACGAGATCCCAAGTTCAGTTTTTACTAAATAATTAAATAAATTTCACTTCTTCGAATAATATCAAAAGTTTTTGAAAGAATACTATTCCTGCGCCTACAATCGATAATAGAAGAGAAACAATTAATACCTGAATAACGGATTTAGAAGCAAGCATTCGACAATTGATCAAGTGCATAGAATTACTGACGTAATTGAGAGAGCTCTTGAAGAAAGGAAAATCTGTTACACTGTCTTTTAGACGTGTCGCAGGCGTTTGACAAGGTGTGGCACGAAGGCCTCAAATTCAAATTAAGACAAGTTCCGCCTGAAGGACTTTACAACATTCTAAACGGATATCGAAATGAAAGACTTTTTCGTGTAAGACACGGAAATGACTATTCTGATTTCAAAGAAATAGTGGCTGGGGTACCACAAGGAAATGTATTAGGTCCAGTTCTGTACCTTTTATTTACATGCGATATACCTCAAACATGAAGATACTATTGTAGCCACGTTTGCTGATGATACTGCAATACTAACAGTAGGCAAAACGATTAGCGAAGCTACAATTAAATTACAAAATGCTCTTAATAATGTTAATGAGTGGCGAATAGCGCTCAATGAACAAAAGTCAGTCCACGTGGACTTTACGTATAAAAAAATAAATAGATTACCCGCCTTTCTTAATACCGCTCGTATTCCATTTGCGAATGAGGCTAAATATCTGGAAATGACTCTAGACGCGAAATTAAAATGGAAGCCGCACGTGAAAAAGAAATGGGAAGAACTAAAAAGTAAATTAAGAGATATGAACTGGTTACTCGGTAAATATTCAAAGCTTAGTATTGAAAATAAATTGATTTTATACCGACAGGTTCTTAAACCTGTTTGGACTTATGGTATACAACTTTGGCGTTGTACCTTTGATACAAAACTTAAATAACTTCCAAACGTTTGAAAATAAATTGCTTAGGTCATTTGTAAATGCTCCGTGGTATATAAGAAACGAAGATCTTCATAGGGATCCCGGGATTCCTACGGTGCGGGAGGAAATAAAAAGTTTCGCGCGAAAACATAGAAATCGACTATTAGAACACGCTAATTCAACGATTATTGTTTATTATTATTCTTGACGAGTCGAATTTAGTACGCCGTCTGCGAAGAACAAAACCTTTCGACTTGGTGCAGTGAACAGAAAACGGCTTTAAAATCGCGGATTAAGCAGGAACTTTCACCGGAAAGTAACCTGCAACACGTTACTTAACTTTGTTAAAAAGTTAAGTTGCTAGATAAGTTTCAACTTAGTTGCAATCGGGAAGTGGAGGTGGTTTTAGTGTAGTAAGAATCTCAAACTTCTATGAGCACGCGTTTTTCGGTCCTCATAGAGCCTGATATGCAGGTTTTCAAAAGGTCAAAAATGCTGCAGTAAAAGTTAAAAGTTTTTCAACTCTGACTGCAGCATTTATAACCAACTGTGGTGGCTAACTCACTCCAACGACGGAGAGTATCCAAAATATATATTTGATTAAAAAAAGCTTGGTAAAACTTCTTAAACTTTAATTTATTCTCAATTTTGACTTTTATTAGAAGGGGAGCTGTTAGCGAACAATAATGGAAAGAGTGACGGAATACAACAAAAAAGAAAGGAATAGAATGAACCCGAAGTTGAAGTTGGTAGCGATTTTGTAATGGAAGTGTTCGGAAGAAGTTAGTGATCGCAATCACACGAGGAATTTACGCGAGTGATGTGTTAACGCGATTTAATTTCAAAAGACTTTTCACGCGATTATTTATATTGAATGCATAGCTGCTACATCAACCTCCTTCAGTAAAGCCCCTGTCTCCGAGTATAAAAATTGTGAATCTTAGGCTGGTTTATTCAAACTGAAACACTAGACACAATGCGATGATTTGAGACGATCAATTGAAATCCATACATTTTGGTTTTTTACTTGGATTATAAAATGTTTTCTCAGGCGTCGAACAACTTTGTTTGGGCCCTCATATGAAGGCATAATACCTGTTTTTACTTTGTCAAATCTTACGAATACCTGTTTGCACTCATTTGAATGTTTTGGTAGGTTCTGTTGGTATCATGTTTCTTATTACGCTGCGGACTTTTTCTATTAAGGCGTCTGCAGAGTTTTCGTGTTTTTCGTTGCTAATGAAAATTTCTCCAGGCAGCCTCGCAGGTTCTGCCCATATACCAGTGCAGTGAATTTTTAAAAGGATAATTGGAAGTTCTGCGCTCCAATTGATGGTATTGCATCTAGCCTTTTGTGAGTACTTGAGCTGTCCATGAAAACACTCAACCATGCCATTAGCTTGTCGGTGATATGGGGTTGTGTGGATCTTATGTATACCTAACAGTCTAGAAAGTTCATTTAAAAGCTTTGACTCGAATTGACTTCTTTGGTCCGTAGTGATTTTAAAAGGAGTACCAAAACAGAGCTTGCTGTTATATCGATTAGAAGATAGGCTTCTGGCCACCGAGTGAACCTATCTACGCCCGGAAGTGAGGATGTAAGAAAAACCATTGAATGGCGGAAGAGGTCGAACCAAGTCTAGGTGTATGTAATCGAATTGCCCACTGGGAACCTCGAATCTACCGTGTTCTGACTTCGTATGCCTTTGTGTCCAATCGTTAATGTTTTTGTTCATGTTTGGCCAGAAGTATCGCTCTGAAATGAGTTTGTGAGTAGAACGTATACTTGGATGGGAGATCCCATGGAGTGTCGTGAAAAACTTCAAGGCGTAAAACGGAGAGATATTTGTTAGTTGAAACTTCATAATAAATGTTCAAGTTGGGGAATTTGAACTCTTTCACCAAGAAACCTGAGTTTTTTTTGTGAGCTCTTTTAGTTCTTTACATGTAGTTTGTAGACAATTGTTTCTTATAGTCCAGTTCGTAATCACAATAATTTTTGACATCTTTTCCAATGAAAAGTTACTGTCGAAAAACCGTCAAACTTTGATTTTTGAAAATGGTTTTTAGAGTCTAACTCGCCTCTTGTCAACATAAGCAAATAATTCCTTAAAAGATTTTGCGAATCCTTCGGTGCGGTGATCCAAAAAAATTTACGGATTCTTGTAGAGGAACCTCAGACAAGTGTTTCATTTCTTAAGAAGGTGGGCAAAACCGTTTAGGAAGGAGGAGAACTTTTATAAAAAACGCACATAAAATGAAACCAAAAAACTAAAAAAAACACGGAAATCTGTTCTTAAATTTTACCGTTCAAACAAGTTATTTTTTGTCGATAGTTTTTGGAATAAATACAATTTCAATTTATTTATTTTTGTAATATTCAACTATTTTGTCAAACAAAAAACGGAAAAATGTAACTCATTTGCAAAATGTAATTAAAGAACAGACTTATAGCTTTCAAACGAGCTATAAAACACTGTTCAAGCTTTTTCGTTGTTTTTTTTTTAAATAAGTTTTGTTTCATTTTAAGTGTTTTTTTTTAAGTGTAACTCCTTCCTAAACTGTAAAAGATTGACCTTCCTCCAAAGAAATAAAATACTTGTGCCTCTACAAAAATCCATTTATTTTATTGGAGCACCGTATATGATTCACGAAATCCCCTAAGGAATTATTTGCTTATGTGTCGCAAGAGGCGAGATAAACCTTAAAAACTATTTTTTACAATCAAAATTTGACAGTTTTTCGACAATAATTTTTCATTGGAAAGAGAAGTCAAAAATGATTGTGAGCAAGAATTTTAAAGGATGACTTAACTTACAAAATAAAACAAAAATTTTTACTCAAAGTCCAAGAGGAGCAGAGAAATTTGCATTTCTTTTGTTCAACACACATTTTCAAAATGGCTGACAACTCAACATCTCCTACCAACCAGACTGCCCTTACGCAAGTCTTAGGAGTTTCTTGTTCACGAACCTACTATTAAAAGATGTTCTAATGTTAAAAATATTCGAAAAAGACTAGTTATCAATTTCAGCACCCTATTTATAGGTATTTCCCCCACATTGCCTCCAAGACTTACAAATCGATTTCTTGTATACATTTTCTTCTCTTTGTTCTATTATTGTTATTGTCAAAAGCACATTTTTCTTTCCATCAACAATAGATTTATGTTTTTTTAGAACAAATTTATTCATCCCTTGGGCCTTCATAATTTGCCAACCATTTATACCTAATGTGCTTCTTATACATTCTCATGTACTCGTGAAACACAACCAAAGACATGAAGGAGCTCAACAAATCTTATTGTCATCATAATCATCTTGTAAACTTTCGTCATTTGAATGCCCCTAAATCCATCTTTTTGTCCAGTCCAACATTATTCCTCTTTTCGAGATAAAAAAGTTGTTAAATCCTCGCAAATCAACTTATTGCCAGAGGTGAGATCTTGGGTTCCTCCTTTTTTTGAAAAAAAAGAAGCAAATTTGGCAAGTCCATGCACAGGCAAAATACTATCGTGCACACGAACTTTCCTATCTGGTTGGTCGTCGTCGTCGTCGGTCGTCTTAAAAATAAAATCACAAAAATTATGTCAATGTCGGTTAGAGTTTTATGATGATTCGTGAGAAATCATATCTTCTTACCTGGAAAAATACTCTTTTGGATTTGTTCTGGCCTTGGGCGAAATTTTTTATTTTTCTCAGCCGTTATTACTCTACTTTATAGGGGCAACACAGATTGCCACTGTAAACAGAAAAAAATATTTTTTCTGGTAGAAATGTTTTGGCCATTCTAGAAAAAACAACACAATTTTGCAAATCTAATTTTCAACATTAAAACAATATTTTTCTGAGTTTTTTGCAAGCTCAGCTAGGGTCTTTTCTTCGAGGGAAACTTTTTGGGTTCATAAAAGTTTGACGTTTTTATTGCGATTAGGAAACTTTTAAAAGGAATCTCACCGTAAGTAAGTACGACCTCATTTTCACCTTTATTTCTATGTGAAGCCTTGGAAATTTGTTTGCACTTCTTATGATAAACCATCCTTTCAAATAATAATACAAATAAAGTTCTTCCGCTAAACAGCCAAAAGGTACAAAATATTCTTAAATTCGTTTAGGTCTTTTATTTTTGTATCACAAAACGACGCACGTTGGGCGCCATCCAAATTAAGCTAGCTTATATTTTTTTTTAATAAATCACATAGATAAACCAACGGATGTGGATGGTAGCATTCTTTTTGGGTGGGGATATGGAGCAACAGTAGTCTGACAGCAACAACAACAAAACCTACGCACCTTTAACGTTAACGGTAATATTTAAAATAACTCGGCACGTATTCAAAAGCCGGGGGGATTGGAGTTTGTGCTTTTGAATATTGCAAAAGGTTGTTTGGATAATATTTTAAGCTTAAGCCGATTAAAATAATAAAGAAAATACATATACCTACACTTTCCACAAGTCATTTAGGGATATGGGAGGACGAGGAAGGGTGACTGCTTGAAGGCAGAAACGAGTCAAGTGAAGGTTAAAAAATATTTTGCGAAGATAAAAATAGACTTATTGGCTGTCAGACAACAAAGGATAATTGACAGCATACACAAGTGAGATTTTATGGTTATTTTATCCATAATAATTAATAACGAGTCAAAATAAAAATACGATAAATGATTTTGTATGTGGGAGGAGAAGTGTGTGTTGGTAATAAGATGCTTTAATGAGCTCTGAGAAATAGATTTATATGATAAGCCTTTAAGACAAAAATTAGATAAAACCATAATCTCTCTGTTTTCGATGAAATGTTTATCAAAAGGAAATTAAATGCTTAGATGGGATGTCGTGAAAACTAGCACTTAATTTTCAAGCGGCTTGGAATTACATGTTTATTATAATTTTTCCAATTTCTATGCAAAAGTTTATGAGGTTTTTTCATCAACGTTTGTTAGGATTTATTCTCTTCATTTCTTACGGCCATTTATGTATTAGGTGCGCCATCTTTATTTCGATATGTTTCTAATTACACCATGATTTTCGAATTTCTCTTTGAAAATATTTCTGCGAAGCAAACGCTTTTACGCGGTACTTCTCGATGCTTTAAAAAAACTGACAATACTCTTTTATTGCAATATTCATTGCTATTGTTCGAGCGGTTTTTCCGTGCACGAAAATACGAATAATGGTAAAAAGAAACGGCGGAAAACTTGGCCTACGACTCACAGGGCTACTGGTTTTTTGAATCACATTTTTTCTCTTTCGCTCTCATTATGTTCAAAAAGAGTCTGATGCAGGGAATTATCGTGTATAATACAAGCCGGCGGGACTGTGTTAACAATTAATAACTTTAACATTTATCAGCCGATTGATTTTAGTAGACACGATTTAAAAACTTTAATTCTGTAAAATTTTGCCCATATCAATTGGTTTGCACTTTAACAACGCAACTTCCCGAAATAGTGACGCTGTACATTGAAAATAATAATTGTTGAATATCGTCGAAAATATCTTGGCCAAAAAACATCGTCTGACAACACTATTCGTCGTTTTGTGTTGAATGTAGTTCATAGAGTACCTATATTATCTAGATTCGCGACTCGTACCCCTCCTACCTAAAACACCCGCAAATTTTATATGAGCACATTAAGAGAAAACTCACTTAAATTCCCTTTCCGTGAATACGTGTGATAGCTCTAAATGTGACGTTTTCAATTTTTCGATTCAATTTGTTGTTGTTTTCAGTCTAATGAGCCAAAATCCATAAAGTTATCATTGTATTGGTGAGGTTCCATTTAAAATGCATTGGGCAGCTAACACATGCTCAGCCATGTGGAGGAAATACTCACAATGGAGTTTGTAGGGTGAAAGAGAAAAAGCCCTGAAGTCGGTTCTCTAGATAATATAGGTACTCTATGATTTAGTTGATGATGGGACAGGAAGAGATTGTTTACTTGCTATTCATCGGCTCTCAAGACGTTTCAATTAACTGGTTAAAGTGCCAAGAGAAACCTTATTCACTATGCGATGAGGTAATGACTAATGAGACGTGGACGTGACGAGGTCTCTTGCAGTTATTTTCTCTTAAAAACGAATTTTAAAAAAATGAAATAATAAAGCATTTCTCGTCGTCGCTTTTTTTCAATTTTTCCAATTTATGACCTGACGGACGAAAACACGAGAAAAGTTTTGTTGTGAATTATTTATTTGTTTAAAACTATGGTTTTTAAGAGAAAACAACTGTGAAGAGATCTCGTCACGCTGACGTGACGTCTCATTTGCTCATGGCAATGTGAATCAAGCTAAAGAGTGTTAGCGAGCCTATAACTTGTGTCCAATCGTTACCGCACTTAAGCCTGATTCACAATGCGATGAGGAAACGAGACGTCGAGTTGATGATAGCACTTCGCAGTTGTTCTCTCTTAAAAACGAATTTAAAATGAGAAAATAATGCAAAATAAAGTATTGCTCTTCGAAAAAAAGACGCAACTTGATGACAAAAAGGCTGTATTATGCATTATTTCCTCATTCTTAATTCGTTTTTAAGAGAGAGCAACAGCAAATAGATATCATCACGTCGGTGTCTCGTTTCCACGTCGCGTTGTGAATCAGGCTTGAGCTCGGTGACGATACGACTCACGGTGTAGGCTCTCGGCAACACTCTTTGGCCTGATGGACGTAGGCAGTCTGTCGGCAACATTCTTTAAGTCAAATGCATTAAATAATCCTTAAAAATACACGCAAGGGAGTTCCACTGACGCCAAAATTCTGAAGCCTGATTCACAATGCGACGAAAAAACGAGACGTCGACGTGATGAGATCTCTTTGTAGTTGTTCTCTCTTAAAAACGAATTTCGAATAAGGAATTAATACATTTTTCAATTTTTCGAAAATATGACGTGACGAGACGACAATAAATGCTTTATTATGCATTATTTTTGTGTTAAAAATTTGATTTTCAGCGAGAACAACTGCAAAGAGGTCTCGTCACGTTGACGTCTCATATCCTCGTCACCACCTTGCTTGTATTTTGAAAGATGATTTGCGTAAAACAGAATTGACTCAAAGAATATAGCCGACGGACCGTCCACGTCACTTGGAATACGGGCACAGAGTCGCATACCGATATGATAGATGTAGCACCCCGTACTTAAAGGGTGACTTCAAAACAAAACCTAAGAGAAAATTTAATTCGAATATGGAAGCTTAAATTATTTTCATAAGAATTTTATATTCCATTAATTTGAGAACAGCTTTGCTCCTTCCTTTTTTGTTTCCTCTTTTTTTCAGTTCAATTCCTTTCACCTGGGTCCCGCAGTTACATGAGTATAGATAAAAAATTAAATAAATTTCCCTCGTAGCAGGTGTTCTTAAGTGCCTTAGTCCTTCTACAATTTTCTATCCCAAAAAGAATAAAATCCTAAACATAACAATTTTTTTTTTTTACTTACAATTTTCAAAATTAAATGAAAGTAAAAACACTAAAATTTATACCAAACGAAGAGAAGCTAAGGGACACCCTGAGATGATGACAGCATTTTGCCTCGCTCACAAAATGAAACAAAAATACAAAAGCTTTAAAGTCATAGGGCCCTCATAGAAGTCGCAGTAGTCATCGTCGTCGTTGTCCTCATTCGTCGTTATGGTACACCTCAGTTAGACTACTTTTGGAATGGGGTTCTCATTCAGGAGTACCTACCCAGGACCAGGACCATTCTAGACATTGCCATTAGTTTTTCTGTTTAATTTTCAACATAAGCTATGCGTTATCATAATTTTAAAGGTGGAACCAGACGTTACTGGTATCCTGAGGAAGCCGAAAAGTAGAAGCAGTGGCAGAAGCCACCGCAGTATAGCACAAACCCCCAGGAAGTAATTTAAAATGCGCTATTAACGTTGACGTAGGAGAGAAGCGAGAGCACACACAAATAGGTGAAAGGAACAAACGGTCAGAACTCAGCACAACTCGTCCCTTGCTCGAACAAAGATAGAGAAAAAAAAACTCTATACCAACAACTAAAGGGTTAAAAAGAATAAAATATTTCTCTCCTTCCGTCGTCCTTGGTGTTATTTTATTCATTGTGGCCATAATTTTAATTTAGAACCAAAAATAAAAGAGAACAACTAAACGAAGCATAAAACAAAGAAAATTGTGAATGAAAGGTGTAAACGTCGGGATGGATACCTTGGATGCAAGCTAGTTTTTTTTTTTTTTTTGGGAGTTTTTAGTGTCGGACATCTGACAGAAGATCCTTGGGGTTATCGTTATAAGGAAGGAATATGCTTTTGTCTTTTGTTCGAAGAGTTATGGTTATTTGTAGATGGAAAATATTTCACTCGAAATTATTGTTTTAAGTGTTACCTAGTACGATAAAATGAAAAAAGTCAAATATTAAGTTTTTGATGGTATTTTTTTGTTAGTGACCTCTATTAAATTGAATGGAGACTTTTTGGCAGCCAGAACGGAGGAAATATTTTACGATTATGTATGTGACCTTTTTTCGAAGTGAATTGTTCAAAGAAATTTCTTTGTTAATGTCACTATTCTGGCTTTGCCAATACAGCCAAGTCAGCAGAGATGCTTTCTGCAAATGCATATTATCTCGAGAACAACTCATCGTACTTAACAATTTGTGAGGACGCTTTCTATTAGAAATTGAATTATTTCTCTTTTTTGCAAATCGAAATTATTCGTTGATTAAATGCATTTAGATTTAGAAGACTGAAAAGATTTTGTTTTTAGTTTTTATTTAATTTTGGAAACCATAAAAGAGGAAAATTTAAATTATATTTTAAACTCAACGAAAAAACGTTGAATGCAAATCAAACAATGCCAAAATTTTATGCAGACAAAATTCTTAATAATTTTGTTTGTTGAATGATTCATTCCAAATAAACTTTGAAATTGCATTTTTGCAAGCTGGGCCTTACCAATTGCCAAACCGAAATGATGATCAATGACCCCAAAAAAGATGCTTCTTTGAGAAGTAATCGCAAAATATTTCTCCTTGGCATCTGAAAAGTCTCCACTCTTAGTAACCAATAATTCCACACAATCATAAATCCTTTTTTATGAACATTTTTGCACTATAGTAGGTAGATTTTTTTATATTTGTCCTTCCTAGAATTCTATTTAAAAAAAAAAAATAATTTGGTGGCGCAACAGCTCGTGGAGAATCAGGGCCTAGTGACTTACAACTCCCAATTATTCCTGTGTGCGTGTTGTTGGCAGAAATGGAGGGGACCTACAATTTTTTGCCGAGTCCGAACGGCTTGATGAGAAGCACTTATTCATGAAAAGTATTCTCTTGTAGGTTTTATCAGTTCCTCTCAAGACGCAAGAGGCTGTACCTCGGGAAAAAAATGTCTGTTTTTAGGTGGAAAAAAATTAAAAATACTAGCGCAAAATTTAACGATTTAGTACGATGCTTAGGTAATTTTAACTTGGTACTAAATTAAAAAGAGCATTTTGCTAATTAAAAAAGCTTTTAGCATCGTACTACCTTTTAACATTTTGCTAAAATTAAAATCACCAAATGGCCATTTTAATGTTTTAATGAACGAAGTTCACAAAACAATTCACCGCTACAAACAACCGACAATTTTTCCTGGGCCCTCATCATGTTAGGCTGATATCATTTTCGATATCTAGATAAATTTTAGTGTTAAATATCTAAAAAAAAAAAGTTACGTAGCAATATTTTGAGTGGACTGGAATTTTCTGATAGATGCGTCAGGTCCTAACCCAAGGGTTCAATGTTCGAATTCTTGGAATACCAAAATTTATTTTTTTTTTTTTGTGAACAATAAAGTTTAAACGACATATAATATTAACATTAAATAGTTATTCACAACAAAAACTATATTTTTCATCAAATAATAATTGATTAATACGCATAAAACAATGTTCATGAAATTTAAATCCTATCAAGGTTTTTGAAACCCTACAAATGCATTTAAAGCCCTACAAAGGTTTATAATAAAAATTAATTAGTATGGTTCTAGTTGGTTAAACAAAAAAAGGTTAACATTTGAAAGTGTTTATAATTAACTAGAAGAATTGTTAACTAGTATTATGCTAAGCGCTTAACAACAGAATGTTTTAAATTTTGCGCCAATGTCTTTTTGTGTTTTTCTCCTAAATGGCGAAGCTCTTGAAAAATAATTATAATGATAATAGTATAATTTAAAAAAATATTGTGACACTTATTTTCCATGCAAATGATCAGTTTCAAGATGTATCGACTTCAAAAAATTGTTGAAATTTGAATACACATGTTTTTTATTGTCCCACAACAGTTCGTACTCTGATGCAAAACATAGCAAGGTTTAAGAGAGCACATTTTATTATAAAAGGGGTTTATTTCTTTTGTTTAAATATTTAAAGTGAACAAATAGTTTTTAACAACTACGACTCTTACAACAGAGTATCTGATATACTTTCTTTATTCTTTCATTTCATAGTTTCAAACTCTAATTATCTGAAGACAAAAATGCATAAATTAATACTGATAAGCATGGCTTTTTTCAGAGTGAGAAAGTTTTAGAGAAATTCATTATTCTCAATTCCCAAAAAGCTTTATTTATAAAATATCAGCTCGCAAAAATACTGATCGTGCTAATTAGTGTGTTTCCGAAAATGTTTATGTTGTGCTTCATGGTTTTGACAGGCTATTTACAAAATTCTAGCCAGAGTAACTAGTTAAAAAAAAAATAAAATGAAAAGTAGGCGTGGCAAGTGTGGATTTGAAAAAATTCAAATCCTGTGCTTATATACCGCTTATTGACCAAAAGGACAGCCCTCAAGAAAAACGTTAAAGGAAGAAAACTGAAATATAATAAAAGTAGGCGTGGCAGTAGGTGGATGTCAAAAGAGTCACCTTTGCCTTGCCTTAAATCTGCCAAATCGGTAAACAAAAACTATCAAAATATCAACTTGCAAAATGTGACAAAATTCACGACATTGTTCCTACTTTCGTCTTTTTTAATGGATTCCTATCTCTGTTTGTCATTTTGCTCTGATCGAGCTCGTGATTTTGTTCACAGAGTAAAATGAATCACGCCCACAGCTCTATTCGTATAATTTGTGAGTTGCTTCTCTTCGTTGTAGTACCTCGTGGCATGATGGTTAGTGCGTAGGACTGTCATGCCAACGGTCTGGGTTTGATTCCCAGCCACTGCCACCTAAACCAGAAATGTTTTTTTCCGAGGTACTGCCTCTTGCGAGGAATTGACAAATCCTCCAAGAGTATAGTTGTCATGAATAAGTGCTTCTCACCTAGCCGTTCGGACTGGGCAAAAAATTGTAGGTCCCCTCCATTCCTGCCAACAACACGCACACAGGAATGGTTGAGAGTTGTCAGTCACTAGGCCCTGGTTCTCCATGAGCTGTTGCGCCACTAAATTTATTTATTTATTCTCTTCGTTGTAATTTAGTGAATCTGCTATTTTTCACAGATTGGGAAATGAACACAGGCAAAAAATCAAAATACATTTAGGGCACTCACAATTTGTTCCGACAATTTGTTTGTGAATAGTTCACAGGTCGTGACTGTGATTTTCTACTCACTGTCACAAATGCTGATTTATTGCGCTTCTCGATAGAAAATTGTGAGGGTGTTTTAGATTTTTCAGCTGGGGTATGCTCACGGTGTCCAGGGTTAGTTAAATAAAACACCGAAATTTAACATCAATAGGTCTTTGTCTTTATTTGTTATTTTCTTTTATTTTGTTTCACAATCTGGGGTTGAATTTATTTCATATAACTTGTTAAATTCTTCTTGTATAATTCCGTTTTTCGTAGTAGCTCTTCCCACCGAAATCTCGGCCTGCGTTACGGGTCCGGTGTAGTCTTCGCGATAGGTGTCGGCCAGCTGGTGGCGTGGGGCACGGTTGAAACACGTCTCCTCCGTCGATTCGGTCGTAACTGGTGCAATCGCCGTAAAACGGGTATATCGCCACTCAGCGTGGGTAAATCGCAGTCGAAACTGGTAAATCGCCGTAAAACGGTTAAATCACCACTCAGCGTAGGTAAATCGCAGTCGAAACTGGTAAATCGCCGTAAAACGGATAAATCGCCACTAAGCGTGGGTAAATCGCAGTCAAAACTGGTAAACCGCCGTAAAACGGGTAAATCGCCACTTTCCAAAATACTTTAAGAGTAGGTCTCTGGCTGATGGACGCTAGGTATCTACTGACTGCGTGAGCAAATCGCAGTCGTAAATCGCCGTTAAACGGGTAAATCGCCACTTATCGTGGGTAAATCACAGTCGAAACTGGTAAATCACAGTCGACTGGTACAATTCGATTAAACTTGAATACTTCACACTTCACCCTTACCACTGGTGGGGGGAAGTCTCTGTTAATATCCAAATTACTTACCACTGATCCTTGCTTATCGACGATCGAAGTCCGACTGACTCTTGCTCCGAGAGTTTAGGCGTATTTATATGCGGGGTCTAGTTCCCTGCTTCTGCTTGCCTTTTGTTGGTCTTGTTCGGTTCTACTAGGCAACCTTTTGGTAACAACCTAGTGTGAATTATACCCTCGCGAATGACAAAATAACCTTTGCAAATTAATATCACCGGGTTTTGGCTATGTTGAACTGAGTGTGAACTCAATGCTCGGTATAGTGACAGAACGCATGTAATTTGTTCGTGTTTTCGTTGTTGTTGTGCAGATTTGTAATGCGTCATTACAAAACAATCCATTCTATTGCCATTTTGCTTGTGGAATCAATAGCAATTAGCCCTTCAATGAACCTCTAGTACCTATTTAACCCTAAATTTCTAAATAGCTATATTTTGACAACCATCGTCCCTGAGCGAAACGCAATATGAAAATAAGTTCATTTTAGCTTTCAACTTGAATTAAATTTATCTAGAAAATTCCAAATCTCTGTTTTTGTTTAAAAATTCAAAAAATTCTTTTAGTCTTTTCTTTGAAATCCAATCAATTTTTATTATGTTTCCATAATTTAAGGACAACAACTATGTACATATTTTATAAAACCTACTCATATACCTTTTTTTTGTTGAAAATTTTGAAAGAATTTCCCCAAAATTGGCAAACTTTATTTCCTATATAAAAAATTTTAAGGACAAAAATACGTTGTTTACGTTAAGGATACCAAACACACACAACCATACTTTAAATACCTACTTAATATGGTACGCATACCTTACCTTCATAAAATAATCCTTTAGACAACACAAAAAAAAACTAACACTTCTTATTGCCAGAGACATCAGACAGCAGCAGCAGCTTAAAAGAGAGATAGAGATGATGACACCGATAAGAATCTCCCATCTCCACATCAAAGGCGACCAAAGTTAAGAGGATTACTTTAAAATTTACCCCTTTAATCTACATATTTGATCAGCAAACTATGTTGTCCCTGGTTAATGGACCACGACCACTGTATATTTCTCTTTCTCTAGGTATATAGATTTTAGCCCCAAGAGTTAAGGACACCACCATCATCTGCTTTTATACCACCCCAACGACCTAACCAACCAACCAACCAACATCGACATCGACATCGACATAAACACGACGAAGTGAATGGATATAGCCTTTTGAATACTTCATTTAAGAAATCCACGACATAGAATTCACATTGAAAAGTCACTAACGCCATCGCCATTGCAATTGATGTCACCATCACTATATCGTTGTCAAACTGACTTCCTTTCTCCATTTTAAGTTTTTTGCTTCTGTCTATGGTCGATTGAAATCTGTGTGGCACAGTTCATTTGGCATCACACAACCGAAAGATAAATAATCGCCTCACATTGCCAGGATTTTAATAAACAACACGAGCGAATTACCTCTTTTAGCTCGAAATCACTTGAAAGCATCTCTCTTAGCTGATGGAGCTATTTTCTAGAGGTGGTCCTTTCACCAGTATGTCCACTCAGGATGATGATGGTTTAAAGGAATGCACCTTCTCAATGTTATTTCATAGAGGTTGATTATGTTTTGTTGTCTCTTTGAATTGAACATAAAGGTTTTTTTTTCATTTGTGAATGAAGATCTGTTGGAGTTTTGCTCAAGGCAAAAACATCTAAAAGGGCTTTTTATGGCTCGTGCAATAGTCCAAGACTTTTATTAGCCTACATTGCGATGCAGATATGATAAAATAAAGAGGAATTGTTTGTTGCACGCATAATCCTTCTATATAGGGTGTTAAAATCGAAAATTCCTTCATTGAATATTTTACGTTGCTTTTCTTAAAGTATGATGACAGTTATTTTTACAGCATATATATAAGTTCCGCCCAGCCCTCCCCCTTTTCCTGTAACTTAAGGTTCTTCCAAACTTCTTGAATGTTCTCTGGCTGTCTTAAGAATTGCTTCTCTGTTTTTTCTCGCTTGTCATTGGTAGGTTCCAGATCTCTTAAATTTTTGCCATTAGTTATTTTTCTTAAGTTTTGCTAAAAACTTCAATGTTACTGTAAGCACTTCTTTTCTGTTTTACCATGTTCAATGGGTACTTACCGTTCTTATTAATTTTAATCTGATTTTTTTATAAGCACAATATTTTATAAGACACACTTATTGATCTTCACTGATTATTTTAATTTGTATAAGGCCTTTACAAACAAGCCTCATACAAGTTGTTTGCAATGACTTGTCGTGGAGAGCCTTATAGCAGATATATTTTTAAACGTTTTCAGTAAACAACTTTGGAAGGCCTTATACAAGCCATTTATAACTTATATTTACAAGCCTTGTCTGGAGCTTGTGTAACTCATATTTTAAGGCCTTATAGCAGCTATTTGTTTAAATTTCAGGTGCAAAATTCTTGACTTGCTCAAGACTGCCTTATACAAGCTCTATACAAGATATAACTTGCCAAATTCCAAAAATTTTACCTTATACAAGCTTAATTGTTAGTTGGGAACTTTTGTGGTATTTGTCTCTTCAGGAATTGTGTTTTCGTGGGACTTTGTTTCCAAAAAAGTATTTTTAAATATGAAAGCCAAGGGTATTTACTATCCTTACTACAAAAAAAATATATTTTTTTTCCTTTTTGGCTCCTGGAACCTCCTCAATAGTGCCTGTCTGTTTGTGGTGTAAATTTTAACAAATCATACGTATGTGTTTTTGTTTATATTTTTCGCCGTGTTCAGCTTTTACTATTTCTTTAAAGTCATCAAATTTAGACTATTGTGAATTAGAAAGTGCAGGAATTTTTTCGGAGACTCTAGGACTCGCTAGCTCCTTGAGACTTCCGGACTTTTGCAGTGTCTTCCAAGTGACAAAAGCAGCTTCGCAGATATCAATGATGGCGATACCACGAGCTGACATCACCTTCTTTATTGATAGCAAAGCAGCAATAAAAGAGATACACTCGAAGCTTGTAGCTTTCTGTCGCGAAGAGCTAAGGGTTTTTGGCATGCAGCATAACGCATAACATAAGACTGCTGGGCTTCTGGTCACAGTGATGTAGAGGGAAACGAGAGGGCTGATGAGCTGGCGAGAACGGGTTTGTCGCTTGATTTAAGTCAAACCGAACAGTATACAGAAGACATGTAGCATCAAACAGGATATTTGTAAAAAATATTAGAAAAAAACCAAAGAGAGATGGAATCTGCTTGAAACATGCAGCACAACTAGAAAGAATTTCAATAAGCAGGGGACAGACAAAATTATGGAAATGAACAAGAAACATCTCCATTCCCTTGTCAGCATAATCACCGGACACTACTTACTGAGACCACAAAAAGAAAATGAGGCTCAGTGGTGACGACTTTTGTAGAGGATTCAGCGACGAAAAAGCACATGAGGATACCTTACATTTCCTTTGCCACTACCCAGCACTCTGTCATTTAGGAAAGAAACAGCTAGGGAATAATTTCTATGACGACTTAGAGGAACTTTTTAGAACTTCTGCTAAAAGCCTTCATCAACTTCTCTAAACGGCTTGAATGCTTACAGAATAACACATAAGTTTTTACATTAAGTGGAATACAACTTCCTAAGGTATCACAACGGATCTACATAGATCAAAGTGTGACGGTAACAAGATCAACTGTTAGCCCTTCTACCTTACCTAACCTAATAAGTAAGTGCAATAAAATGCTTCCGCCATTTTGTTTTCTGATCATTTAAAAATATTAGGTAAAAATTTTGAACTTTCTGCCAACAATTTTTAACCGTTAAATTTGGACTACAACATTTTCTTGTGCGAATAACTACGAGGGCGGGTCAATAAGTCCGTGACTTTTTGAATTTCTGACCTCTTTACTGAAACAGCAACACTGCTCCTGTCAACAGGCATCTGTCAGTTGACTCCTGTCAAAATTTAAACTTGCTGCGTCAGTTAGTTTGTGTTTGACAGCTATTTTTATCAGACTACTCACTAATTTGAGGAGAAAATGGAAAAAAGTGAATTTCGTGTGCTTATTAAGCATTATTTCTTGCGAAAAAAAAACCATTACCGAGACCAAGGCTAGGCTACTACGGGGACTCTGCACCATCGATTTCAATGGTAAAAAAGTGGTTTACTGAATTTCGTTGTGGCCGTACAAGCACTGAAGATGCCGAACGTCCTGGACGCCCAGTTGAGGTCTCTACACCCGAAACAATCGAAAAAATTCACGATATGGTGTTGGCCGACCGAAGATTGAAAGTGCGAGAGATTGTGGAAGCCGTAGGCATCTCGCATGGCTCAGTGGTTTCAATTTTGAATGATCACTTGGGCATGAGAAAGCTTTCCGCAAGATGGGTGCCGCGTTTGCTCACAGTCGACCACAAACGCAATCGTGTAACAACTTCACAGGAAGGTTTGGCATTGCTTAATCGCAATATGGAGGAGTTTTTGCGCCGTTTTGTAACCGTGGACGAAACATGGATCCATCACAACACACCAGAGACCAAACAACAGTCAAAACAGTGGGTTTCTAAGGGCGAAACGGGTCCAAAGAAGGCCAAGGTGGGTTTGTCAGCCAATAAAGTTATGGCGACTGTTTTTTGGGATACACGCGGGATAATCCATATTGACTACCTTCAAAACGGAAGAACAATCAATGGGGAATATTATGTCAACATATTGGACCGATTCAATGACGATTTGAAAAAAAACCGACCTCATTTGGCCAAGAAAAAAGTTCTTTTCCACCAAGACAATGCAAGGGTGCACACATGTGCAGTTGCCATGGCAAAAATCCATGAATTGGGCTATGAATTGCTCCCTCATCCACCCTATTCTCAAGATTTGGCTCCGAGCGAATTCTTCTTGTTCCCAAACCTGAAGAAATGGTTTGGTGGAAAAAGATTTGACTCCAATGATGAAGTCATCTTGCAAACAAAGGCCTATTTTGAGGACCTCGACAAATCATTTTTTTTGGAAGGGATACAAAAATTGGAGAAGCGTTGGACAAAGTGTATAGAGCTCAAGGGAGACTACGTTGAAAAATAAAATTATTTTTTTATCAAAAAATCTGTGTTTTATTCCAAAAGTCACGGACTTATTGACCCGCCCTCGTACATAAGCAATCTATCGAGATAAAAATTTGTTTAGCAAAGCTTCTTGAATGTTCTCTGGCTGTTTTAAGAATTGCTTCTCTGTTTTTTCTCGCTTGTCTTTGGTAGGTTCCAGATCTTTTAAATTTTTGCCATTAGTTATTTGTTTTTAAGTTTTGCTAAAAAGTTCATTGTTACTGTAAGCACTTCTTTTCTTTTTTCCCATGTACAATGGGTACTTACCGTTCTTATTTATTTTAATCTGATTTTTTTTGTATAAGCACAATATTTTATAAGACACACTTGTTGATCTTCACTGATTATATTAATTTGTATAAGGTCTTTACGAACAAGGCTTATACAAGTTGTTTGCAATGACGTGTCGTGGAGATCTTTATAGCAGCTATTTTTTTTAAACATTTTGAGTAAACAGCTTTGGAAGGCCTTATACAAGCCATTTATAACTTATATTTACAAGCCTTGTCTAGAGCTTGTGTAACTCATATTTTAAGGCCTTATAACAGCTATTTGTTTAAATTTCAGGTGCAAAATTCTTGACTTGCTCAAGATTGCCTTATACAAGCTATTACTTGCGAAATTCGAAAAATTTAACCTATACAAGCTAAATTGTTAGTTGGGAACTTTTGTGGTATTTTTCTCTTCAGGGATTGTGTTTTCGTGGGACTTTGTTTCCAAAAAAGTGTTTTTAAATATGAAAGCCAAGGGTATTTATTATCTTAACAACAAACAAATTATGTTTTTTTTTCCTTTTTGGCTCCTGGAACCTCCTCAATAGAGCCTGTTAGTTTGTGGTGTAAATTTTAACAAATCGTACGTATGTTTTTTTGTTTATATATTTTGCCGTGTTCAGCTTTTACTATTCCTTTAAGGTCATCAAATTTAGACTATTGTGAATTAGAAAGTGCAGGAATTTTCTCGAAGACTCTAGGACTAGCTAGCTCCTTCAGACTTCCGGACTTTTGCTGCGTCTTCCAATATGAGGTCTGGGAATGCAGCAAAACGCATATTAAAGACTCTGCTGGGTTTCTTGCCACAGTGATGTACAGGGTAACAAGAGGGCTGATGAACTGGTGAGAACGGGTTTGTCACTTGATTCAAGTCAAGCCGAAAAATATACACCTGTAGCATCAAAAAATATATTGGTAACAAATTATTAAAAAAAAAACCAATGAAAGAAAGAATCTGTTTGAAACATGCGACACAGCTAGAAAGTTATGACCAAATTTCAATAAGCAGAGGACGGGCAAAATCATACAAATGAAGAAAAAACATCTCCATTCACTTGTCGGCATAATCACCGGACACTACCTACTGAGATACCACAAAAAGAAAGTGAGGCTCAGTGGTGACGACTTTTGTAAAGGATTCAGCAATGAAAAAGCACATGAGGATACCTTACATTTCTATTGCCACTACCCAGCACTCTGTCATTTAGGAAAGAAACAGCTAAGGAATCATTTCTATGACGACTTAGAGGAACTTTTTAGAACTTCCGCTAATAGCCTTCTGAACTTCATCAACGCCTCTAAACAGCTTGATGGCTAACAGAATAACACATAGGTTTTTACATTAAGTGGAATACAACTTCCTAGGGTATCCCAGGGGATCTACATAGATCAAAGTGTGACGGTAACAAGATCAACTGTTAGCCCTTCTACCTTACCTAACCTAATAAGTAAGTTCAATAAAATGCTTGCGCCGCCATTTTGTTTTCTGCTCATTTAAAGTTATTAGGTACAAATTTTGAACTTTCTGCCAACAATTTTTAACCGTTAAATTTGGACTACAACATTATCTTGTGCGAATAACTATCTTTCCACAATTAATTAAAAAAAAACACTTTAAATTCATATTCATAACAAAATTGTCATTTTTTTCACATAGAGCTTATTCAACAGTCGTGGTTTGGCAAAGAAAGATCCAAATAAAAGAAACGGGGTCTAAAAAGAAACTGAGAAAAATACCTCACAACTTTTTCGACTTAAAATGACCTCAGAAACACTTCTGTGGAGTTAGCAGAAAAATTTTAAGCAAAACCAAAGAGACCATAGTAGGATTTTGTAGGTTTTTTGCATTTCAAGATAAGGATCACTCCAAACTTGGAAGTCCTTATATACAAAAAAAGTCATACTGCACTGCTGCTAACTTTATTGTGAAGTTAGCAGATCAGCAACAGAGCTAACTGGAAATTTGAAGTTAGGCTCCAAATTTGCAGTTTAATTTACACTTCCAGAAAAATTAAGGTTCAAATTTAGAAGTCCTTATTTTGAAAAAAAATCGAATAAATTAATTTTTCACTCATAACTTCACTTCACAGTGAAGTTAGCAGTACAGTGGATTACACCCACTGAACTACAAAATCCGGAATAGAAAATGCATTCAAAATGTAAAAAAAAAACCTCAAATTCCTGACATGGTCACATTCGTATAGCTTAAAATTGTTCACAGACGTCTCAGAAACCCATGGTCATTCTCTGCGAGTGGCGGTGACTGTGGAACACCCTGTATATTGATCCCTATATACAGCATTGAATGAATCTCTTTTTGTTTTGAAAATACCTTGTTAAAGAAGATGAGCTAGTCGAAATGGTTTGTTTATTGTTAAAATTGAGTCAAGGGATGAATGAATGTAACGAAGAGTGACAGTTTTAATGGAAAATGGCTAGACACATTTCGTTTTCACATTAAACTTCTTTTTAATGGAAATTGTAGTTTCTTATAGTATCGATGGCCGAAAAGAAGTGACAATAAACAAAGTTACCCGAGTGCTAATTTCAGTTTCATTTTAGTTTCGTTTTGTTTTAATTTACCTCTGTGTTCTGCCAGGCTATTTTTGAAAATATTTAGTCAAATTCTGTTTAGAAGTGATTATTTCGCAGATGCCGCAGTTTTGCATGTTATTGGAACAAAACAAGTGCAGTAAAGGTAGATTTTCCAGACAGGAGAAGTGAGGAAAAGAAGATATTGGATAAAAAAAGAAGTTGGTTTAGAAATCTTGCATTCGAAATCCCTCAGTATGAAATCCTGCGATCAAAAAATTTTGCTTTTCATAACCTCGCAATTACAAAATCCCTCTTATAAAATTCTCAATTCCAAAATCCGCAAATGAAAATCTCGCAAACTAAAATTTTGCAAATTGTATTTGCTAGCGAGATTTAATAAATTCTCAAAACTCGAGTAAGATTTGAATATGCGAAATTTTTATTTACAAAATTTTGATATGCGAAATTTTAAATTGCTAGATTTTGGTTGATATTTTCGTGACTGTGTGAGATGTAAATGCGTTATTGGTAAAAGCGAGATTTTATAATTGCGAAAAATTGAAAAACAGAATTACTAATTTTACAAATTTTGTTCTTTTTCGACATTTTTGAACAAATAAATATTTCAGTATTCAAGTTTTTTCAACTGAATTTATGAGGCAAACATGTTCGAATTGCTTTTACACTTTTCGACCACATCATTATCAATTATTTACTTTTCAACTGAATTTATGAGGCAAACATGTTCGAATTGCTTTTTTTTTGTAGTACCTCGTGGCATGATGGTTAGTGTTTTTTTCCGAGGTACTGCCTCTTTCGAGGAACTGACAAATCCTCCAAGAGTATTACTTGTATGAATAAGTGCTTTCTCATTAGCCGTTCGGACTCGGCAAAAAATTGTAGGTCCCCTCCATTCCTGCCAAAAATACGCACACAGGAATGGTTGAGAGTTGTTAGTCACTAGGTCTGGTTCTCCACGAGCTGTTGTGCCACCAAATTTATTTATTTATTTTATTCAAGTTTTTGGTTTGCGGGATTTTTTCCTCTACAAAAAAAGATGGAATAAGGGGAAGGGAACCTCAACCATTTTTAAGTGCCTAGCAGATGTCGGAAGAAGCTAAGGACTGTACTAACTGAAAAGGGTTACATGTTGAGGCCCAATTTTACCCTCATTTGTAACTCCACCTTAAAAATAGAAACAACAAATGTATATTAAAAATCTATAAATTATAATCCCTTTAATTCTGTAACGACTATTTTAAGGTAAGGAAAATACTTCGATCACAAATAACTTTTACACACTCTTAGAGTAATTGATACAACATATGCCCAGCACTAATTACCCAACCTATAAATGTCTCACATTGGAATCAAGCTCTTTTCCTACCAATATCAAGGATTATTTCAATTTTGAAAATAGCAAAAATAAATCTCCATGCATACAGAAAGTAGTCTAGTCCCACACCATGGCATAGGAGGACACACAATACCCCGAATTGTTTCAATTTCAAATCCTCTGCCAACCTGTAAACATTTATGTGCTTTGGTTTTGGTTCAATCTAACTATAGGCCGCCATCCAGACTGAAGCTTTAACCACAAACGTAGACTCCATTTTCTGTCCTAACCTTAACTTTTCCTATAAAGCGAAAGGATTGCATCCAAAAACAAAATGGTTTCGCATATGAAATCGGAATCGTATGGCAATAATTGTACATATAAGGTTTGTATATGTTTGACACAAATACAAAACTCGTTTGAAGCAAGGATTTTACGACGAATAACAGTAATTGTTGTTTTGCAAGGTCTGTATAGGGTATACGTTGGCAATATAATCATAAATTTAACTTAGCTAACTCACTCTCGTGAATAGTCAAGTCTTTTTGAAGGTGGAGAAAGGTTCCTGGTCCTCTGTAGTAAGGCTATATCCTTGATTCACCTGAGTTTGTTGTTAGAAGTTGGAAAAATAAATATTATTTTAGGTTAATTGGTCGTAATTTCTGGTGCAGTCGTGCAATATATTAAAACACCTATGGCTTTAGTTGTTAAAGATGTTTTACTCGATAATAATTATTAAAGCAACTACAGCTTAAGAGTTATTTTACACTTTTTAATATGTGTCAAGTCGAAATTCTTATCTTTTATGTGAATTCATAAAATAGAATTATAATTTCTCAAAATTAAATGTCAAACCGCATTTCTACCTTTTCATTGTGAATAAAACTTAAATTGAAATATCCAATGTTAGGTGCGGACTGTGGAGCCTCCTTATACCAACTTAAACACAAAAGTTGTGTAGGTATAAAGAAACCAAAAAAATTCTATTCAACAAACCAAAAGTTTGAGGCCGAAAATGTGGTTTGTATAGAATTTGAACAATGGACAAATGAAAAGAGGTTATCTAAAAGAAAGGTATACACCATCTACAATGCCATGGAACATCTTGTTCGTCTTAAAACAAAAGGATTCCTTGAAATAAATTGGCTTTGTTTTAACAAGAAAAAACTCATTCCCGCGCACCATGATGGCATATGTACGTATTATTTTAAAGAGCGTATGTGAGTATAGAGAAACGCCTTTAAGCTTTAAGAGCTATGTATGAATGAAAAATGTCATTTAAATTTTAAATTATATAAGTGCTTTATTGTCCCAAGTGAAAACTGAAGAAAAAACTGCTACCAGGTATACTGTAAACTGATTTAAGTAATTTCTGGTACAGAAAAATAACTTTTAAGGTACTAACTAAGTCTCACGTAGGATTTTTTCCGGTCTTTTTTTCCATCGGGAAATAAGTCCGCTTTGTTAAAAAAAATTTTCCTGTGATGTGGAGGTAATTCCGAGTGTGGAGGTGGTTTATAATAGGATAGGATTATATCAAACAACGAAATTATAAGAAAAGCAAACAATATTTGCAATTATAAACATAATTTCAAGATTTTTTGCTTATAGGTTTGGAATAGACTATTAATTATTTTTATAAAATAAAATCAACATTTAAAAAACATTGGTCAAAATTTTAAAAAGACAACTTTGACCATTTCTGCATTTGATTTGGGAACAGAATTGATTTGTTTTTTTGATTTAAAATCAATTTGGTGCCGAATTTTTTTTTAATATTCGTCGGCTTAGAGCAAAAAACGACTAACTCCACATTTATTTCACCATTATAGATCACTTCAGAATTTGCTAAAAAATACTTCAATCTATCAAATCCTTTCAATTTCACTAAATTAGCAAATAAAAAAAGCAAAAATTAGTGTTGAAAAATACTTGATGTTATTTTGGTTTTATTCGAGTAATGCGAAAATTAAAAAAAAAATTTTTTAATGCAAAGAGTGAGTTAGCTACTTTACGCTCTAAGACGATGTATTGTTTTTAATCGGTTTAAATTATTTCGGTTGTAAGAATTTTGTTCAAAGTATGATGAAAATTATTTCCAATAAAAAAACAAATACGTTTAAAATGAATCGTTACATTCTTGCAACTTGAAATCGTATTTTCCATAGTCCTCAAAAAATGTTTAGATGGAATCTGAATTTACCAAAGGATTTTGGGTTTGTCTTCAAATAAATTAGTTTTAGGACCAGTACAAATTATTTAAACTGGTCCCAAAATTAATTAATTTTTTTTTTTTTTTGTGGATTTCCTATGTTACCAATGAATTCATAAATTTTATTCAAAAAATATATAAATACATTGGTACCTGGTGATTTTTCAGAATTATTTTTTTAAAATCGTTTATTTTTTGACCAATTTAAAAATGTTTACAGTTTTAAAAAGTAGAATGTTGCCATGAATTTTTGTCTAACATTGGGTACAGCTAAGTTTTGTTGTGGTGAAGTCTCCATTTTGTGTTTTAATTTAGTTATTCGACACACTAAAAAATAAAAAAATGTTTTCTTAAATGTATTTAATTTTAATTTTATCAAAACATAAATTGTTATTTTTTTAAAGAGACGCGTTTCGGTTACATGAAACCATCATTGGGCTTAATTTGTTGACGCGTGGTGTTACTAGCCAAAATTCACTGTCTGTTTGATTGTCTGAGGTTATTTTATCATATTGTTATTGTTTATAAAAGGAATATGTATTTAAGAATTCTGCTTCTTTCAGTTCTTTCTTGTAAAATGTCTTTCAAAATAAAATAAATAAACAATAAAATCCTATTATTCTGTTTTTTCTCAAATAGCTTATTTATAAACGAAAATAAATAAACAAGAATATTTTTTTCAATTCGGTAAATTAATAATAATTTTTCATATTTTGGAAAAAAACGGCCTTTTACATTTTCCAATTCTTCTTTTTATTAATGTCAGAATTCTGTAGTTAAACAGAATTTAAAAAATCAAAATTTCAACAATAAAATTTTGCAAAACGAATTTTGACCTTGTAAAAATTTCGAAGCCAACTCTTTGAAATCTAAAAAAAAATTGTAATATTTGTGGGACCAGCCGAACTTAATACCGAGAATTTTTTTCTTTGAATTAAGGTCTGCTGGTTTCAGAAATATTACCAATTTTTCTTAAGATTTCAATAATTTTTCTTTTATTACTACTGATTTGGGTAATTTTTTTGTTGTTATGACCCCTCCCAAGGAGTGAAGCTGTACACGCCACTGACACAAAATTCGTCTTTTTTGTGCCTTTTAGGTATCGACTTTATACAAATACGCTTCATGTTCTCCTGATTTTAAATATATATATTTTATTTGGGCTTTTGTACCTGTTAGGCATTTGAGTTTTTTAGATAACATTAGTTTTGTTCCGCTCATTTTCCAAAATGGCAATTTTTGCCATGTTTCAATTCCACACTTTAAAAACTAGGTTGTGTTTGGAAGAAGAGAGTGCTAACTAGAGAGTTAAAAAACCTCTCCCGTTTCTGACAAATTATTAAAGAAATTTCTTTGGGCAGAGATTCTTTGGTCTTTTAAATGACAAAACAAAACAAAAACAAAATTAATTGCAAAAATATTCAAGAAACCGTTCCACACTTTTTCGGCAATTTTCTTTTCTCATTTCAGCCAATCTGACATTTTTTGTCAAAAATTCTTTGAACCAAAGCTGTTATTTTCATCAAAGAAGACAAGTGTTCTCATACCCTCGATTTTAAATGCAAATATAGGGCTCAAAAGTTGAATAAAACTGTTCAACAAATACATAAATGTTGTAAAGAATGGTTGTATAGGGTTTTAAATGGATTTCACTTCACTTTCTGCTGAAGTATAGTACTGCTTTAGCTGCTTTGAGGCGATTTTAAGTGACAATCTTACAGAAAGTTTTTGACTGAGAACTTGTAAAAACTGTTGCGAGTGTAATGCTACTAAATTTGAACAATAAGTTCTTTTTATTGCCTTGTTTAGTATTTATAAGTTTACAAAAACCTTTCCATGTTCATAACTGTTCCCAGCTGCACATGTTCCTATCCATCTGCGGATTATTATTATTTTGATGTCGCAATCTCGCACTATAGTCAGCTTTTAGTCAAAACCTCGTAAGTCCTTAAATGATATTTTAATGTTAACATTTCAGATCAAAAATAGCCTTTGAATTTGAACGTAAATGCCTAAGTAACTGCCTCACTCTTGGCTCTTTTAACCAGTTTTAAAATCGTTTACAATCCAAGAATTCAATTTTACTACTTTTTAAATCAATTACTTGTGCTTTATAAAAAAAAATTTTCAAATTGGAATTGCGAAATTTTGACCGAAAGCCGAAGAATCTTGATTTAGAACACTACAAAAAAATTCCCAGTTATTTTCGCTATCAAATAACGATGTGATATCTAATACTTTTGTTCAATTTTTTTTATCTTTTTAGAAATAATTAATTTGAACTTGACATAACTTGATACCATCGAGGGAAATAAAAGTAGGTCATTTGCGGTTTGGCTGAAAGTAAATTAATTTTGCTCAGATGGTAAGTGATTTTTGTATATATTAAAAATTAAACATAATTTTGGATGGGCATAAATATTTTGGAAATGCTTTTGTGGGGCATAGCACAAAAAAGGTTGGGAAACCCTGTTCTAGTACGTGATCCATATACACAGGGTGTACTACATAGTCACCGCAACATTTGGCCTCGTGATGTCATTTTGAGTTGAAAAACTTTTGAAATTATTTTCTTTTTTAGCCTTGTATTGAAATTATAAGATTTTTTATTATATTGATCCCGTTTCATCAGTTAACTGGCTCTATCTTAGGCAATCTGGAACGCAAGAAATTAAATGTAGAAGGTTTTTCTATAATACAAGTTCTGTATAGTACTGAAATAAATCAGCCAAGTAGAAGACTAAGCATTAAGGATTGGACTTATTGTTGAATTATTGATTCAAAATACCTTTTAATGGCCTTTAGTTGTACAAATTGGCGGTTTGTCCGGCTTACTCACTTGGATTAATCAGTGACGTAGTTAGGGCCTTTGTCATACGTAATTTGTATTAAGATCAGTTTAACTTACATGAAATCTTTGACGAAAATTCAATGAAACTATTCCAGCTTAATGAGTAGGAACTCTAATTTTGTTGGATATAGTTTACAGTAGATTTTTGTCAAGGTATTCATGTAAGTTAAACTGATAAATAATACAAATTACGTATGACAAAGGCCCTCACTATGTCACTGATGAGTCCCAGTGAGTAAGCCGAACGAAACGGCAATCTGTAGGAACAAAGGCCATAAAAAGCTATTTTAAATCAGTAAACAATAGTCGTTTTGTTTTTCTAATATTATATTTTACTGATGTTGCACAAAATTGACAACTTCTGGCCAAAAAAAATTTCCTTGTCCGAATTTGGCAAATATGTCTCATGCCTCTTCTGCCAAAAATATACATTTCTTGCGTACACGAACAGCTTTGGGCTAACTTTGGCAGAATTTTTTAGAGTTTTCTCTGTTTTATGTGCGACTTATTGTCAATCAAACTTTTAAATGTTTCTTCTTTAAAACTTTGTTGTTTACCTTGACCTGATTTTATATTTCTTAATATTGAGTTTTTCTTTGAGTTCAATACAGCTTAAAACAAACCATGATAAAGAACCCCGCACTTATGGTGTATAATACTCAATACATGCCTTTTATCCTATTCTGTGATTCCGATCAAAAATGTCTATATCCCGTCGTGTCGTTTATTAAATGTTAGTACTTTTTTCTGATTTTGATTTAACTTATTTCTAAGCTATTCAGAACGTTCACATGTCACTCAAAATTAACCTTTTCCTATTTTATTAATTTTGAAGAGCAAAGAAATAAAAACTAGGGTACCATTTACTGCATAGGCCTATGGCCCAAAAAACTTCATTTAGTCTCTGACTACAGCACTGTTTCATACGCTTTGCAAAATTGTTTTTTTTACCGTTAAAGTTGCATATACCATATATGCACGATATATGCACAAAACAGGACAGTTTTCATATTAAATTTCGAAATTTAAAAAAAAATCATTTCTAGAATTTGTAAATTTGCGATTTTTTTTTAAGATTTTCGGCACAAGCACATGTTTTTTTTATGAAGATAGTAAATTATTTCTCTTGTATGTATCCCACAACTATGCCGCTGCAAATTATAAATTCGGAGGGTCCAATTCTGGACCACCCTTTCCTTTCCAGTATTGCGAACGGTTTCTGTCCAATCACTAGACAAGAGTGATATTGTCTTACAAATCCTTAATCGTATCTGGCTTATGGGCGAAGACTTTTTACTTCACATAATCCCAGAAACAAAAGCCAGGTAGCCAGCTGACACAAGTTCAAAAAGTTTTCACTTAATTTATTTTCGCAATGAAGCCTTGTCGTGGGTTTTGTCGCAAATTGTGAAGTCTAGTTAAAAGGTACTAAATGTCCTGGGGATCACGGGCTTCAATTTGAGGCAGCAAAAACATTCTTTATCATTAGTTTGGTTTGACAAGGTATGGCACGAACGCCTCAATTAAAATAAAGACAAGTTCTGCCTGAAGGACTTTATGACATTCAAAACGAATATCTGGATAACAGACTTAATCGTGTAAAACACGGAAATGAATATTCTAATTTCAAAGAAATAGTGGCTGGGGTACCATAAGGAAGTGTATTAGGTCCAGTTCTGTACCTTTTATTTACACGCGATAAATAGATTACCGGTCTTTTTTTAATACCGCTCGTGTTCCATTTGCCAATGAGGCAAAATATCTGGGAATGACTCTAGACGCAAAATTAAAATGAAAGCCGCACGTAAAAGAGAAATGCGAAGAATTAAAAAGCTACTGGCTACTCGGTTAGCATTCAAAGCTTATTATTGAGAATAAGTTGATTTTATACAGGCAGGTACTTTAGCCTGTTTGGGCTTATGGTATACAACTCTTGGGTTGTACCTGCGATACAAACTTAAATAACTTACAAACGTTCAACAATAAATTGCATAGGTCATTTGTATATGTTCTGCGGTATACATATACAAGAAGAGAATATCTTCATAGGGATTTCAGGATTCCTACGGTTCGGGACGAAAGAAAAAGTTTCGCGCAAAAACATAGAAATCGGCTATTAGAACAAGCTAATTAAACGATTATTGACATTCTTCGCGATTCGAATCTAATCTAGTACACCGTCTTCGAAGAACAAAACCTTCCGACTTGGTGCGGTGAACAAAAAACCGCTTTTGAATCGCGAAACTTTCTCCGGAAAAGTATCTGCAATACGTTACTTAACTTCGTTAAAAATAAATTGCTAGATAAGTTTCAACTTTGTTATGCAATCCGGAAGTGGATGTGGTTTTTGTGTAGTTAGAATCTCACACACCTATGAGCACGCGTTTTTCGGTCCTCATAGAGCCTTATGCAGATTTTTCCCCGACACACGGGAACAAAATCATTGGTTACATTCTGGTCACCCCGCTTTTAAAGAAATATTGACCTTTGATTCCACCAGCCTATAGACCAAACCAGACCATTTTTTTGTCTCGATGTCATGGCAGCTCTTAAACCTTTTTAAGTCGTTCTTCAGCTCAAGTAAGACAAATTTGCTACTAAACCTGCTTTCTCGTTGAAAGAATTAATATTTTGTTGAGAACTGGATTTTCGTCAAAGTTTTCAAGCGCTCAGCTAAATAATTTATAGACGTGTATAGATGTGTCAAGTTTATTCTTTCAATAAATGACTTGTCAAACAATACTGAATACATATGTTATGAGAACATGACACCCAGCCACGTGTGATGATCTGTCAAAAAGTCCCTTTGACAAAAAACCTCTTTTGATAAGATTATCGAGAGAGAGAGAGCATTTGAAATTTTGATGTTTTAGGAAACCAAGAAGTTCAGTGCTTTTGTTAATAGTCACAACTGCTCCAGTACTAATCGGCTATCTGATCTGATCAGACGTTCTCACCTGTGCGGTACAAAAATAAAAGTAAAAATTCATAAAAGACATCGATCACCTTCTTCTGTTGAAGACATTTTGTCTTTCAACACGAAAACCCGTAAAATGAATTCTCAAGACGTTAATTCAAAAAAGTTTGGTTATTACACTCCCTTGCAGTGTATGCCAGAACCAGATGACATTGAATATGAAGATGTGATTACCCAAACTGTGGAAAAAAAAATTAAAATTCCATCAATTTGTGTTCTACAAAAAACTTGTGAAAATGTCCACTCTTTTCTTAATGAAATTCAAATAAAAGAGTATAGCATTAAAAAAATGTCAATCGGCATTAAAATTAATTGTGAAAACAGTGACGATCACTCAAAAGTCTGTTTAGCATTAAAAACAAAAAATATGCAATTTTTTACACACGACCTTCCATCAGTGAGATCTCTAAAAGTTGTACTTTATGGACTCGACGAAGTTCCAATAGATAAACTAAAATCTGAACTAATTTCTCTCGGTTTAAAGTGCCAAAATATAAAATTAATCAAAAAACAGCACAGCCAATTCATCGACATTTTTTATATTGTGTTTCTTGAAAGTGGTTCCGTGAGGTTAGCTGATCTCAAGAAAAACATTAAATCTGTCTTCAAAACCCAAATAAAATGGGATTTCGCAAGACGTAAAGCACAAACATTTACACAGTGTTTCAATTGTCAGATGTTCGGCCACGGCGAAAAAAATTGCCACATCAAAACTCATTGCGCGATCTGTTCCGAGCCACACGAAACAAGCAAATGCAGCTCTAAGAACATCAAGTGCGCCAACTGCAATGAAACTCACATTTCAACTGACCCTGCTTGCCCGAGTAGAAAGAATTTTTTTGATTTAAGAGCGAAGCTCTCTGCAAAAAATAAAAGACAATCGACAACGACTATACCAAAGAACTCACATCAAATGTATGTACATAATATGACCAATTTCCCCCCACTTCAGCCTCACCATAAGGGTCCCACGCAAGCCTTACCGGTGTCAACTGCAGCCGATAGCAACGTGTGGACCAACAACTTCATCAGCGACGCTGGCACACAAAAGGTAAATGACCTTTTCTCGTTGGAAGAGATTAATGCTTTAACTGCCGAGATGATTACTCTTCTTGGTAAATGCAACAGTAAAGCTGATCAGTTCAACACAATTGCACAATTAGCTATTAAGTATTTGTATAAGTCCAAGTAATGAGTGAGACATCTATGAAAATAATTTGTTGGAATGCTAAAAGCATTCGATGTAAATATATTGAATTTTTTGCTCTCTTGAGTAAACATAAAGTAGACATAGGCTTAATTTCAGAAACTTGGCTTTGTGTTAATGATAAGTTATCTAATAGAGACTATTCTTGTTATCGTCTAGATAGAGAAGAGAGAAGGGGTGGTGGTGTTGCCGTGGTTGTTAAAAGAAATATTCAACATAAACTACTTCCAATTATTAATACTAAAGTAATACAGAGTCTTGGTATTGAAATTCCATTTTCGAATGGTTCTTCATTAAAAATTTTCGCTGCATACTTTCCGGGTGGTTCTGTTTCAGCCCAGAAAAAATTTGATTTGAATAATGATTTGCGTAAGTTAGTAAGTATAAACGATATTTTTCTGGTGGGAGGCGATTTTAATTGCAAACATAGGAATTGGGGATGCATCAGAGCCAATGCATGGGGAAATATACTTGAAAATCTAAATACCAGGCATCCTTTTGATATTTTGTTTCCCCCCCACCCAACACATTATCCTCCAAATAACCGAGCAAACCCGTCAACGTTAGACTTTTTTTTTACTAATACACCGGGATTGTTTAGCCAACCTATGGTATTAAACGAACTTAGTTCCGATCACCTTCCAGTAGTAATTAATACATTTTCTTCGCCAGTCTGTAAAAGAAACGAAGTTTTTGACTATAAAAATGCAAATTGGGCTACATACAAGAGGCAATTAAAACAAAAAATAAGAAATATTCCTAACTTAAACACCAATGAGATAAGCATATCACAAATTGATGAAAATGTCTCATCATTCACATCCGCTATAATGGATAGTGTAAATCAGTCTGTTCCGTTAAAGCAAATAAGGTTAAATAGTGCTAATCTACTACCTCCTAATTTAGTTGAGCTTATTAAAATAAGGAATAGCTACAGAACAAGGTGGATAAGGACTAGAAATAATATTTACTTAACTGAAATGAAAATTTTAACTAATATTATAAAAGAAGGAATAGCTAACTTTAGAAATCGAGTCTGGAATCAAAAATTGAGCGAGCTTGAGAAAGGAAGCAAACCTTTTTGGAATATTGTGAAAGTAATAAAAAAACCTAAATTCAATATTCCTGCATTGAGACTTGAAAATGGATTGCTTACTATGTCTGGAACAGAAAAGGCGAACGCTCTAGCTGAAACTTTCACTGAAAGTCATATTCTAACTAACAATTTCAGTTCAAATAATAATGTCGAATCCCTGGTTTCACATTCTATTAATATGATTGATTCTAGCTACGAATTTGGTAACGATGATCACGAATACGTTTCCATAAATGAAATTCAAAACGCGTTATTTTGTTTAAAAACTCGTAAGTCTTCTGGTTTTGATAATATTCGAAATTTATATTTGAAAAACCTGCCCAAGTCCGGAATAATTTTTTTACAAAAATTATTTAATTCATGTTTGAGATTGGGTTACTTTCCTGATCAATGGAAAAAAGCTAAAATTATTCCGATTTTGAAACCAGGAAAATTTCCTACCGCGCCTTTAAGTTACCGGCCTATAAGTTTACTAAGTTCTCTCAGCAAGTGCTTTGAGAAAGTGATCAAAAATAAATTTTTGGATCACATTAACACAAATAATATTTTGCCTAAAGAGCAGTTCGGTTTTCGTCCATTCCATAGCACCGTGCACCAAATACATCGCGTAACTAAAAACATTAAAATAAATTTCACCAGAGGAAAAAGTACTGGTATGGTCCTATTAGACGTTGAAAAGGCTTTCGATACTGTCTGGCATGATGGACTTTTGCACAAGCTCTTGATGCTTAACTTTCCCATGCATCTTATACAAATTGTTAGATCATTTTTATCGTCAAGAAGTTTTGTTGTTTGTGTTAGTCATAGCTTTTCGGAAACCTTCTCTTGCACTGCAGGAGTTCCCCAAGGATCTGTTCTTGGTCCAATCCTGTATTCAGTTTTTACATCAGACTTACCTATCATCCAAAACTGCGATAGAGCTATCTTTGCGGATGATACTTGCATCTTTTCTTCGGATTCACTTGGTTCCATTATTGGAACCAATCTGCAATCTGCCTTAAATACGCTACAAGATTATTTTAACGATTGGAAGATTAAAGTAAATGCTTCGAAGACTCAAGCTATCTTTTTCACTCGAAAAAGAAATGCCTGTTTCATGCCAAGTTGTTCGCTTTCAATCAATGGAGTAGCTACCGATTGGAAATCGAGTGCAAAATACCTTGGTGTTCACCTGGATAGCAAATTAACTTTTGGATATCATGTACAAGAAATTATAAAAAAGATAAACAGAACTATTAAGATACTCTATCCATTTATCAATCGCAAATCAAAATTAAGCCAGGAAAATAAACTCATGATTTTTAAAGTAATTTTTCAAGCTATCATGTTTTACGGATCACCTGCATGGGGAGGTTGTGCGAAAAGCCATATTTTAAAACTTCAAATATCGCAAAACAAATTGTTAAAAATGATGTTAAACCTTCCTTGGTGTTTTTCAACGAACGAATTGCACACGTTAGTGGATGTTGAATATGTTGGAAATAGAATTTTGAAATTAAAAGAGAAATATAACATTTCTTGTGTTACTTCTGACAATGATTTGATTTCAAATTTAACTTCTTAATTATATTCATAACCTAGACTGATTTTTGTTGTACCTATAATTATTCATTTTGTTATTTATTTATTGAAGTTATATATTTTATGCATATTTGTTCATTTATTAATTCGTTTATACAATTATATATTTATTTATTGTTCTTAATTATTTTTAAACTTTTTTTTTTTTTTTTTTTTTTTTTTTTTATTTATTATTTATTTATTTATTTATTTATTTATTTATTTATTTATTTATTTATTTATTTATTCAATTATCTATTTATTTATTTATTTATTCATTTATTTATTTATTTAATTATTTATTTATTTATTTATTTATTTTAATTAAGACTGATTAATGTTTTTTCTTATTAATTTGTCTATTTATTAATTTGTTTATTTATTTATTCATTTTTAATCTATCTGTTTATTTATTTAAATGTTAATTTATGCATTCACTTATTTATTTATTAAATTGTTTATTTATTACCCAAACTAAAACCCATAATTGTTAGTTAATTTTGTAAAAGTATTTTTGAAAACTCATTGTTGGTTTTGCCGAAGCCATCCCTTCTCTCTAGCTATATAACATTTGTCTCTATTTGTTTTATTTATACTGTATATATATTTTTTTTTTTTTTTTCTAATGAAGGTTTTAAATGTAGCTTTTCCTTCAATTCGATAATTTCTATAAGCTCATCTCTTTATAATCAAATGTTTTTACTTGGCAGTAGTAAGGTAGTTTATATACCAATCTCTGTAAATTGTGCAATATAGATTTAAGAAAAAATAATGTAAAATTTCCGCTACAATAAAATATACTATACTATACTATACAACTGTGGCTGCACCGCTTACTTACAGAAAGGATACTGAATTATGTCATGGTGTTTCTTCTCTAACTCATAATAATTCTATCTCAATGAAATCCGCAAACAAAAATTAATCATAGAAGAAAGCCCTAGATACCTTTTAAATGTCAACTGACATATAAATAATTCTTTAACTCCCACCAGCTATTAAATTGGTTCAAATTTTTTCATACGATGATTCTGTTTATTCACATTTTTTCAATCGAAAATCATTTTCATTTTACGGTTACCTTCGTTTTAAGGTGAACCTTGTCCTTATTCATGCCATATGGTTGGAATAAAAAAAAAAAAAACAAACCAAGAATCACAGCTAGCTAAACAAGCCTCCTTGTTATGGGAACTATTCGATATAACACAACGTAGGTAATTGGCACAATCTAAACTGTTCATTGCATTGTGTCACAATCACTGACCCAAAAATATTCTAACGCTTGACATGTCCAAACCATTGTCCAACCGACTAAATAAAAAAAAATATCCAAAATGAAACATCGACAAAAAAAATAGTGATTTAAATTCAAACTCAATTTTCCATATATACTCGTACCTATTCGCCACCCCTCTTGGATAAAAAAGCACACAAAAAATTTCTAACAAAAGAACCAACCAAAAATGTGATACAGGACACGTTAGGTCGGCACATACTATAGTATATTCGGTCCGGCCGAGAGCCACCGACAGACACATACGACATACCGCAATTCGCCCTGGCAATGGCGATTGCGATGACTATGGCTGGCTCTCCCACAATTTCCTTTTTGTCCGAAAAACTGCTTTGTGACCGCATTTTCGGAAACCAATATCATGTAGGCTGTCGTCCTTCGGCGTAGTCGTAGTCGTAGTCGTATTCGAAGTCGTCGACGTCCAACACTGATTCATTTTCAGGAAAATGAGGTATCTTGTTCTGAATGCGCATCCATTGGAGGTTTTTTTTCAACAGTACGTGTTTTGGTGGCAGGACAGCAGTAGAAAGCAGTGGTGGCTGGAGGATTGGAAGCAGTGCTGCTGTGCTCCTCGGTAAATGCAATTCAATTTTGAATCGATGATGTCCTGATTTATATACGGAAGCCGAAGCATCTCGCAAAGAATCGCAAGGACCATCAGTTGATTTTTTTCTTGCAAACAATATGAAAGCTCGTATTTCTATACCATTGCCGGGTTTTTAGAGCATAGAACCATTTTTAGCATATTTGCCTATGTTAATAGGGAAAAAGGCCAACTAAAAGTAGAGCCACATTACAGAAATATCCTTTTCCGAACAGCCAGCGACAAAAAAAAATAAATCCTCCTTTACACGCTGCATTACCCATAAATACTTAAAACCTTTCGTCCTCGTTTAAAAATCAAAGTAATAATCTCTCACAGAAATGAATTTTATGAATCACGAATGCAGGACGAACCTCATCGTGTCGTCATCATCCTTGTCTCTTTGTCGTTGTCGCTTCTATTTGATGCCGATGTCGATGCCGCCCTTAACTGCCTGACGGGGGGGGGGGGTGATTGCAACAACGCGCTATAAAAGGTGTATCACGCGAAAGAGCTGAAAATCTCATAAAATTCGTTTAGTCTCGATTGAATGAGCGTTGTTGAGCGAATCGACGAGTTGAGAGCCGGGTTCCGATCATCATCACCGTCGTCGCGTCCGTCTGTCGTTCATTCCGAACCCCAGCCCCGAAACAACGACACAACTTGAGCTATAAAAGGTGCAAATTGTTAAATTGAAAATCATGATGATGGCCATCAAGGTGTAAAGTGATGGAGTTGTTGCTGCTGCTGCTACTACTGCTGCTACTGCTGCTACTGATGCTCGTGCTTTGATGGTTCTGTCTTTATGCTTAAAAGTGTTAAGCTATTGTCTTTGCTTATCCTTATTTAAAGGCGTTGAAGTGAAAATCATGATAGAAATGTTATGGTGGGGGGGCATCGGCAGTGGATGGAATAAGGAAAGGGTAGTCCATTGGTGTGCGCTATAAATGGTGGATATTAAAAATTAATGTAGCAATACTTTTCCACAAAAAAAAAAAATAAAATTAAAAGGGTTCCCATAGAGGCGTTATACAACAGAGAGATAAGCCTTTTTTTATGGAGGTTGGTTTTTTTCTTTTGTTTGAAATGAAAGCTTGTAGTTTAGATGGTACCTCTACCTAGGTTTGATTTTTTACTAAGTTGAAATAGACTTATCACTAATTTGAATTGCTGATTTTATTATGATGAATAATAAAATGAGAACAAAAAGCCTAAACATGAACAGTAAACATTAAATTCGAGTAAAAGTCCTAAATTGTGTTTCCAAAGCAGAAACTGGATCTTCAATAATACAAAATTTTGACATAAAAGGGTTTGCCAATATGGAACGGTCAGTGTTTGCAATCTGTGGCCGCTATGTTGTTTAAGCAGCATCTGTCAAATCTATCGTGGCGCTAGTGATGCCAAATCAATATCAAAAGTGTTGTCTTGTAGTAAAGATGGACAGCGTTATCCGTACATGGTCGTCCTTTCCAGTTAACTTTTCAACGTTTGAGGACCTCATTCAAGTCTCTTGTTTTAATGAATAATAATCCAGCTTCCGTACATCAACGAAGTACATAGGATCTGCCAAAAACATCTCCCTTTTCCATATGTGTATGCAGGAGAACTCGAGGCAGACAATTCCATCAATCATCAGAGATAGCAGAGCAGTCCAAACTAACTACTTCTGAACCAGAACACGGGACTCTGACTGTTAGGCCCAAGTCTTTCAAAAGTGAAGTCTACCAAAGCACTCTTGGTTGGAACTATTCCTACTGCGGAGAGCCTTAAATTTTTCTCGTTTTCGTTCACGTTCCTTTAGATTTGTTTGCTTCAACTGGCTGTGAGTTTTAATTTAAAAGAAAAATTTTAAGAAATACATACATTTCTGTACTCGACAGAGTTATGCCTTCTGTGGTAGGTTAGGTACAATGGGGTATTTTCTAGGGTCCACGATCATTACACCTCTGTCTATTATATAGTCTTAGAGCTGGCAGCATATTTTTGGGTTGAACACATAACCAAAATATGAGTACGAGGGTCTGTCGGTGCATGCATCTTGACATAAAATTCAAAGTCTGGCAGGATTATATTTGGCGCCTGTTGTGAGGACGAGGGTTTGAAAACAGCAGTTTTCAGACTTTTGTGTTAGGGCCACATGCATTTCACTTCCTTTTTTTTTTAAGTGGAAAATAGTGCTCTGACATTTTCTTTAAGTCCACAGAGTTTAATTTTTACGATCCAATAAATAGAGTTCAAGATATAAACTTTTAAGGTGCACTATATCGAGAGATATTTAGAGAATTAAAACAATTAATACCCCAAAAAAAAAGTCTCCAAAATAAAGGGTTCGCTTCAAAAGCTCATGCCTGGAGTTTTATTTTTCAAATCGTTATTATTCAAGTCCGTGGACTTAAAGAAAATGACAGAACATCTTCTCCCATTTTTCAAAAAATTAATTGAAGTGCATGTGGCCCTAACACAATAGTCTGAAAACCGCTATGTTCAACATCTCGTTCTTACCACCTGCCACACTTTTGAACATGATGTCAAGATGCATGCACCCACAGACTCTCACACTCATTTTTTGGTTATGTGTTCAACCCAAAAATATGCTGGAAGCTCTTATGTAGACTTTATAGACAGAGGTGTAATGATCCAAATTGGATGATATAGATGAGATTACACTGTGTACCAAAGAGCTGAATAAGTCACAAGGAACAATGGACTGTTTGACCCCGATTGACTCTTCTTTGTTTGGTTTTTTGAAATCTTGGAATTATAAAATCTCGCTATTACAAAACTTCGCTTTACATAATCTTGCTATTTTAAAACACCGATTCTAACAGTCTCACTTTTGCATAATCCCACAAACTTAAATTAAAATCTCGCAAATTAAAATCTCGTATCACTAAATCTCGCTCGCAATGACAAATATTTTTTTTATAATCGCGATTACAAAATCCCGCTTCGAACAAACTCTCATTTGCATAATCCTGCAAACTAATAATTCGCATATTAAAATCTGACAAAATTTAAAAGCATTGCATATAATATTTTTTTATTAAATTTCGCGCGAGATTTCTCATTTCCTGCTAAATAAATAAATATTTCTTATAAAGTTCAAGAAAGAGAACTTCAAAATTCTACATCCAGTTGTTTTGTCGGGTAAATTTTTGTTATTGCCTTAAATACACGCATTGGAATTTAATTTTCGATAATTCATTTCTTGGTTCGGAGGATTTTTACTGTTCAGTGCGGAACTTCGAACGATGTTACTGTGAAATATGAATTTGCAAAAATTTTTGTTTGTGAGATTTTGGTATGCGAGTTTGTTGGCATTTAAATTACCCGATTTTTCCAGTACGATTTTTTTCCAAAATCAGGTAAAATATTTACATGAAACGATCTTTCCAGTCCGATTTCTGTCTCTGTCCTCTGCATACTTTATTGCTGTCCTTTTCACTTCATAAAACAAATCTACTACCTAATAAAATACTTTTTGATTCTATGAAAAAAAAATATAATTCAACAAAATTAAAACCAGATCTAATTTTTCAGTTCTGTCTTTAATACGCAGTCATTCTTATTCCTCCTGAAACCCACCCTTTAAGTGCCTAGCATAAAAGCAACCCACAAACCGCGAATAGTTGTGAATTTTGACATTTTTTTCACATGAGTTATTGGCTTGGTTGCTGAATGACTTGAACTGTCATAAAAACTAAACCAGTAAATGGATGACTACAAATTTTAAGCACGAGCGAATTTTTCATTCTCTGCTTTGTGAAATGCGTTTGGTTGTTCTCAGAAAATAACTTGTTGCGAAAAAACTAATTTCAAGGCATGATTCATTTTAAAATTGCAGATAGAATCGGTTATTCTCTTCGTCAAAAAGTCAAAACAAAAAATTTGTTGATATTAGCGTTTGGAATTGCTTAAACAAATTTATTCGCATTCGCAAGTCGTATTATGTATTTTCGATCAATTATCAGCTATTTTTATTTTGTTTTTTAAAAATGCAAAAAAGTACAAAACTTGCAAATGCTTATCTACTGCAAGAAATGTAATCTACCTGCAGCATTTTTTTAAATCTAATACTAAGAAAAATTTTCCGATTAGTGGCAATACTGGCTAACACCAGACACACAGCAGGAACTGGAAAAAGTGTGAAAGAGAAGGCAAACATCTGAAAAATCGTATGATTGCCAGGAACGGACCCTTATCCCAAACCTTATACTCCCTTCACCTATGACCAAAAAATCTTATATAGAAAAATCGGTCCATGTAAATGCCGAATTTTTTAAAATTGCGTGGTTTCTGTGGGTTGAAATGTTCCGAGTTTTTTTTTTTGTGTGAGTTGTAAATAAATAGTTGAGATTGTTTATGAAAACGGGATTATTGCTATGCGAGATTTAATTTTTCGAGATTTTCAGTGTTTAATGCGAGATTTTGATTTCGAAATTATGGTTTGCGGGATTCGTGCCACTCCCCTTAAAGTCAACTGCACCCACCCTTTCGCTCAAATTCAGCTGAATTTATGCAGCAAAGTCATTGAAAATTAGAACCCTCGGATCCGAAATGGCATAGGTTCATCTTTCAAACAAAAAACATTAACTTCCAGCTTTGATTGAAAAACCCTTTGTATTTTTTAAGATTTCACCTCAATCGGATGGTTAGTTTTTCAGTTCTTAAAAGCATGGATGAATAGGTAGCTCATTTTTATTTCTATCTAAATATAGTTGATAGAAGATATAAGATTTCTCAAATACCCCTTTCTCTTTCATCAATTTTTTCTGACAGTTTCCAAAATAATTTAACGATTTCAAAAACAAAAAAAAACCCTAAGCTCTTTTTTTTTATTTTTTTTATTTGCTCTAAAAAAAATTCAAATTCAAAGCTCAAAACCTTTACTACCTGCACTGAAATCCATAATCCTGATAAGGATTTACTTTGCACAAAAAACAATCTCTTTACTTGCTATAAACCTGCATCCCACATCAAAAAATATTAAAACATTCCTTGGGAAGGCAACGAAGAAGAAAGATTCTGAAATCTGAAAGTTGAAAAAAAAAATTCACTCAAACGGTCGCAATCATTTAATCCATCTTCTGCTCTTCTACACTCTGATGGCAAAAAAAAAAACTTATGTATTTTTTTTTATATTTTCGGGACCCACATTCACATCCTTTGGTTAATCTTCTCTCGTAAAGGATAATTTCACCACTCGATTTGCTGGCGTTACAAAGTGAATCGTTTCCTTTAATATCTTCCCTCCAACCTCCTCTCCCCTCAGCAGCGTAGGGACCTTACCCATAAATGGAGCTGAAAGGAGTTCAAAAGAAGAAAATTTGCAGCTTTCACCTGTCGCAGAGTGAATTTATTTTCCTTCGTCCTTGCAGTTGTTTTCGTCGTTCTCGTCGCCTTTTTAGTGCTTTTCTTTTTAATTTTGGCCAGTTCCGCTTTCTTTTATACATAAGCGGATTTGAGTATGTGGCTTTTAGATGCTACTTGCACTGGTTGGCAACGGTGCCTTTATGCTCTTCATTTTGCCGGCTGCTGTTGAATGTATGCTGCATCACATGCGGAGTTAAACGAAATTAAAGGATAACGATGTCGATGTGGAGCCTGCTGGCCCCTCTCTTTTCCCAACAACGAAAAACGAATAAAAAAGTGTAAACACTAAACTACCTTTACCTACAGCAGGAGCAATGAAAAGCATCTGCGACAAAATGTGTACCTTCTCTATCTGTATCTGTATGAAGATGGGATGCGGAGCGGATTAGGGAACGTGAGAAAGCGGGAAGCAAAAGAGAATCCTTAATGAAACGGAAGACGTCGAAGAAGGATTTCTTTTCTCTCTTCATTTTCTTTCTGGTTGGTTAACTGTGTTAAGGCTTGTGTGTGCAGTAAAGGATCAACATAAGTTGCCTTTACGGTATCGTTACGTTTGACCTATGTTCTCACACATTAAAGTGCATGAGGAAAAAAAAGTAGCGATGGAGAAGAAGAAGAAATGGCAAATTATGTCGTCCATAACATTTTATCATCACTTCCTGGCTTAATTTGAATAATCAAAGATAATGATGCACCAATTCAGCCTTCTATTGTTCAAAGGACGAACAATCAAATAAAATTCAAACAAAAATAGAAACACACAAAAAAAAACAAACAAATTACTACTCACAGTAAACATCCTTTCGTCCTTTTTAATTACACAAATAAATTTATCAAATTGTGTGGAATAATTCAATCGGTTTGTGGGGGCATTTTAACAATTTGAAAAAGGATATATCTGTAGCTACGTGATTTTTGTTGTTTTTTTTCAAAGTAATGTTACAATGTGTGTCCGATGTCATTTGAATGTATTTTGTATATCAATTTGTATGGATCCTTCCGACCATTTGGTTGTGGCAGAATTGATGAGTTTTGCTATGCCAATTTTATGTTTAGTTATCGTTTTTTGTAACAACCGTCTGTGATGTGTCTGTGGTGCAAGTGATTTAAATTCAGACCGAGGTTTTCAATTATCCTGGTACCTACCTAGTTTGTATGTCCTTTAAATTGTAAAGAATATTTATGTGGAATTGATGGGAATGAAATCAATGTTTTTTTTTTTTTTGTGGAAACATTTTTGTTTTTTTCAATTCGGTCTATTTAATTGATTGCTAGAAATTGATGGTTAATGGACGAAAGCAAAACTATGTAGTTTTTTTTTTAAATTAAAGTGTTACTTAAAGTTCGCACGTATTTACTGGTGGAAGAAAATTATTTGTGGAGTTTGAAACTTAAAAGCGAAAATAGGAACCAACAAAGCTTGAATCTTCAACTTCACCTACATTTTTCAATGGAAAGCATTTTTTGAAGCTTCCAGTATCATTTTATGAATTTTCAAACATTCCCAATTTATCTGAAATCCGAATTCAAAAATTTTTCGCAACAATGATAACAGCATCGAAAATGGCTTGATGATCATTTTGACTTTAAAAGACATAGTTTCGAAACATCAAATCAGTACAGTTACGAATTACCCTCCGAAATAGTGAATAATTCAACACGTTCTAAAAAGAACCAAGTCTGAAAATATCATTCAAACGATAGATTTCAGAGAAGCAAAGCAAAAATGTCATCCAAATAAATGGTTTCAAAGAAACAGCAAAATAAAAATAGGCGTGGAAGTGGGTGGGTTCTTATTTAAATCAATTGCTCAAACCTTTTCACTAGCAAAAGGGTTAAAAACTGTGAAAATGTCATTCAAACCGATGGAGACGTTTCCGAGAATCCAATTACAAGAACTTCTGAATTTAATTGTAAAAGTTTAATCATTTGAGGCATGGTAGTTTTAAACGTCAAACATTGACAATACATTCGCAGGTCTGTACCAGTGATAAATGTCAAAAATCACTTTCTCCACTGGCGATTGTTCACTTCACGAGGAAGTATCTACTAAGCTTTAGCACTGTCGAACCACCTTGCTAGCATTTTGAAGAATGATTTGCATTAATTCCATCAACAGCATACAGTATGACCTGCTTTGAGTAAGGCATTCAATCTTAAGTTCACTACAAAAAATCAGAGACTGGCATGTATTGGCACAACTAGTGACATGAGAACCACGCCACCCGCAGACCTAGAAGACTTCCTCACACTTGCCCCACTCGATCTGTTCACGAAAAAAAATGGCGACCCAAAGTTCTCTACGACTTTAAGAATGTAATAATTGGAAAAAGGGCCACTGGGCTCCCAGAATTATAATGAGCTTCACTGACATAGACATTCAAAGAGACCTTATATCACCACCAGATATCCCAACTAGGGAATTATGGAAGGAAAACCGGGCCCTAATCCACCCATCAAAAGATCTTTGAAGCTCCCAAACTTCTGCAATGTTTTCCAGGCTGAAGTGCTTGCAGTGTGCGAGGCTGCAAAGCACCTTTTAACATGTGAACTGATGAACAAAATAATTGATATCTTCATAGATACCCAGTTGGCAATCAGAGCCATTGCGTCATCCCTTCGATGGGTCTCGGGTCTCCGTGACATTTATGGTAATCAAATGGCTGATGAACTGGCCAAAAACGGTTCATTACTTGCAACGATCCAAATTGTACCTTGGGTACGTACTCATGCCACTCGAGTAGGAAAAAAATAGAATTCACCACAGTTTCCTCAAGGCCGCAAACGTCAGATGGTCTACAATTGACACCTGTCGGGTTTCAAGAAACTTTGGCCATTTATTTTAAAGAACAAAACAGAGTATTTACTTAAGCTAAGCAGACTTCAATTGTCTTTCTTGGTTGGAATCCTAACGGGTCACAACTCAATGAGAATCCATATGAGAAGAATTGTCATAAGCACATCTGACTTATGCAGAGGGTGTCAGGGCGAAGAGGTGGAGGAGGGCTCATCTCACTTCCTCTGTGAATGCCCCAGCCTAGCCAGAATATTTCTTCGACGAACTGGGTGACATTCCTCTTTTTTTGCCCATGAGAAACATACTGAACTTTATTCAAAGCACAAGATGGTTCTGGGAGGCACCCCATTTCGAAAACTTCGACTTAATCCCTCCTTTTCCTATCCCTACATTACTCACATCCCACAATGGACCCATTTAGATCCGAGTGAGGTGGTACTTGTCGTTTCATCATCCCTTAAAACCTAAGCTTGTATACAGAGGAATTCTACAATAACCTTTTTTTATAAAATACTCCAATTTTAGGTTGGGTCCGAAATCTCGCAAATTTAAATTTCGCACTCGAAATCGCACAATTTTAAAATCTCACTCTTCATAATCTCGCAACTTAAAAAAAAAAATCGACTTTAACAATTTTCCAAATCTTGAAAAATAAAAATACGCAAAATTTAATTTCATTGCAATGAATAATTTTTCAAATCAAAATCTCGCAAATTGAAAATTGCAATAGCGAGTAAATTTTTGGAATTCTTAAAGATATTTATGTACCTACGTTTTGAAACAATAAAAACTGAAGAAACATTTTTATTTTACTGTTCTTTTCTTTTGGTTTGCATGGTTTTTATTTTTCATTGCGAGACTTCGTTTGATGTTTTTGAGATTTTTTGTGCGAGATTTCAATGCAAGGTTGTTAAAATTGCGACATGAGATTTCTTTTCTAAATGCAAGATTTTGTTTTAGTTTTAGTTTGCGAGAGACTACATTTAAAGCCCATTTCAAAAACTCAAAAACAGGTATAGTAAATTTCTCATTTTTCGTCGATGATTCTTTTTGAGAACATTTTGTTTACTCCGCCAGATAGCAATCTAAGAAAAATAGTCTTAATCCAAACACAAACACTTAAATAAATTTTTAATTTTATCAATTGAACCAACAAATGATTTCCTTGTTAATTCGCCTGATAAATAATAAAAATAATATTACTCCATCCCACAGGAGACATGAGTTTTATATTTATATCCTTTGTCACCCAAAACACATTCTTTATCAGTGGAAATCCTTAATAAAAATGCCCTTCAAAAGCTTCATGGCACTTAGATTAAATTGTGTGACATTTTTCTGATTCGTCCTTGTCGTGATGATATGACGTGAACTTAACGTACAATTTCCATTATCCTGCTTATCTTTCTGGTTAAATTGTCCGTAAAAGGACATGGGTGAGTGAGTGAGTGAGAGTATATCGTACACGCAAATGAATTATCATAGCATTTTGTCTAAGCATTTATTCCTATAGACACACATCTCTCATTTATGTATATGTCTATAGAAGACTCACTCTCATGTCTTGAATCAGTTACCATAAATACTCGAACTCAATGACAATCACTATAGTTGCTGAGTTTCTATTGTTTGGTAATTATTTTTCTAACTTATAGGATCTTTACATTTAATCAGATTCATTTATTTCAGGAGAAGAGAGGAATCAATATTTTTTATGTTGGGCAGGACACCCAAAGGATATTATGTTATTTTTTTTTATTTTTTAATGACATATTAAATTTTATTGGTAATAGATTTTATTATTTATATAAAATATATAAAAAGTTGTATGAAAAATTTAATCAAATTAAGCTTTTAAACAGTATAATTTAAGTTTTTCCACTGAGCACGGCTTTTTGCAGCATTCATTTGCAATACCTTCCCTGGTCCGGCGGATCTTTGCCAAGGTATTGGCCTGAAACATTGTCAAGAAGGGAAATTCTTCAAATTCAAAAGCTGTTTCATAATCTCGAGAGTTTTCAGGGATAAAGTCCATGGGATCGACTTAGATGAAAATAAATATTGATTTAGTTTTTTTTTTTTTAAGAAATAATCAAGGATAAAATCATTTCTAGAAATACTCACTTGATTTCTTAGTCTTCTTCGTGCCAAATCCATGTATACAAAGCAGATCCAAAGTATCAGATAGATTTCTCCCGCAAAATGTCTGATCACCTTGAGATGGTTTGGTGGTAATACAAATTATTATCACCAAGCACAGCCAGTGTAAGAAAAATATTATTCTCAAGAAATTTGAAGACATTTTGTTATTATTGCTTTATTAATTATTTCTTTAGTCCTTCTGATGGCGCATTTGTTATAGTGAACCGCGATGGAGGATAAATAGATCTAATACTTAAAACGCCATAACAGTATGTATTTATACCCAAAAAACAGCTTGTATGCATGCAAGTGTTTGCTTATACAAAAATTAGCAATGCAAATTTTTGTTAAATCCTTAAAATAGGTGTAAATATTTGAGATTTTAATGCAAAGTGACTGAATATTCGTAAAAATTTAAGTGCATACAACAACAATTTCTGAAATTTAAAGTTATTTTTAAGCGATTAAGTCTCAAAATAAGGTAAATCAGTCCGAAAATAGTCTAGACGATTTTCAGAAGGTTTTAATATAATTGAGAAGGACGATTTGCAGGTAAAGGTATTGTTCTTGTTTATTCAGAAATGTTCATGACGTTATTAGACATTGAGGCATATATTCAAAGGTGTTTAAGCTGTTACTAGACAGAACTAGAGTTAACCTGATGAAGTTTATATTTAAAAACTCCTGATTTCCTAGCAACTTTTTAAACAACATCTTTGAATATGCCTCAATTTGTGTTTCACAAATCTCTCCAAAATTCGTTGTATCTTTTGTGCATCTTTCCAACAAGTACTTTCTTACTTCTTCGCCTCATCATACTTTACTTTTGAGAACTCAAGTACCTATACCTATTGTGAAAATTTCATATATTTCTATTCATGATTTTTCTAAGATTAATGGAAGTTTTAGAAAGATTCAAATTGAACTCTTGACGGGAAGATTAGTCATTTTAATAAGGTGGTCTAAGAAAACTGTTTTGTTGTTTTATGAATGGCCCACCACAGAAGTTTTTTAACTAGATCAAGGTGGTCTAGGAACCAATAATAAAACCGAGACGTTTGTATGTTGGAAAGGTATTTTCAAGTGCTACAATAGTCACTATAGCAGCTTATTTCAAATCACTTTGTGAAAAAAGTTAGTCGCTTACCAAGTTTTTGTGTTGGTGCATTTCTGTATTTAATAAAACAATAGAAACTGGTCCAACAAATACCAATAAGATGTATATCTTTGATAAGGTATTTTTATGAACAATAATATTTGTTATAATCAACTTACCTAAATTCAGTGTGTGGAAAAATTATTCGCTGTTTTGGTGAATTTTTGTAGAACAAAAATATTAATGTGACGTGGGTAATAGTTAGCGAATAGCTTTTCACAGTTATTTGTTTTTTTTTTTTTTATCCGATGGAAATCTTCAAAAGACACTCGGTAAGAATCGGTACCAAGTAGTATGGGACTCTTACCGTACTAAAACCACCGGTGAATCAGGACCAATCTATGAAAGATCGACAAATGATTTTTCTTTCTTAATTTATCAGTCGCATTGTGGGAAGTTTAAGTTATAACACTTTCCATAGCTTTTAGACCATCAGCTCATGAGTCTTTGTTCTTCTTAATCTCCGAACATTGTCTCGTACATTTAAGACGGTCTCCATTTCGGAGTTGGTATGACTTTGCAGTCGCTGATTGTCTGATACAGCGTGTTTTTTGACCACTTCTGTAACCATTTCAATTTGAAGGTCACGATGTAGATCGCTATTTCTTATATACCAAGGGGCATTTATTATTCCGCGAAGGACCTTGCTTTGGAATTTTTGGATGGGTTCAGCATTTGTTTTCTTTGTACAGCCCCATAGTTGGATGCCATATGTCCAAACGGGTTTCAGTACTTGCTTATATAACATTAGCTTGTTCTGGATAGGTAGGTCAGAGTTCTTTCCTAGTAACCAGTACATTTTTCTGTAATTCAAGTTTAGTTCGTCTCTTTTCTTTTTGATGTGCTCTTTTTATTTAAGCTTTGCATTCAAAGTCATTCCAAGGTATTTGGCAGTATTGGAGTAAGTTACTGCTGTACTGTTTATAAGAATTGGAACATCGTTTATTTTTTTGTTTGTAAAGTTTATATGCGTCGATTTTGTTTCATTTAGTTTGATTCGCCATTTTTGCGTCCAATCACTAACTTTATCGACTGCATTTTGCAGTTTTTGTGTAGCCTTCGTAACGGATTTATCTGGCACCAATATTGCAGTATCATCAGCAAAGGTGGCCATGATAGCGTTGATGTTCACTGGAATATCCCTTGTATATAACAGATACAGGGTTGGTCTTAGGACACTTCCTTGTGGTACACCGACTTCAATTTTCTTTAGTTCGGAGTAATTTTGATCGTACCGTACTCTAAAGAGTCGGTTCGTAACGTAGGATTTCAGTATTTCGTAGTACTGCCTGGGAAGATCCCTTTGCAGTTTGTTCTTAAGTCCCAAGTGCCAAAGCTTGTCAAAGGCTTGAGCAACATCTTAGAATATAGCCGAGCATACTTGTTTTTCTTCAAGTGCCTTTTCCACAACATCCGTAATCCGATGCACTTGGTCTATCGTGGAATGTTTATTTCTAAATCCAAACTGATGGCTCGGAATTAGTCTTCTTTCTTCTATTATTTTGCTTAGTCTTTTCAGAAGCAGTTTTTCGAAAACTTTTGCCATGATTGGTATAAGCGATATAGGTCTGTAAGATGTTACTTCTGTTGGTGGCTTACCTTGCTTAGGTATAAGAATGACTTCTTCAATTTCCCAATGATGTGGCACATATCTTAGTTTAAGGCATGTATTTATTATAAATTGGAGTTTTTTGAAGGCGAAGAGATCAGTCTTTTGTTTTGGGTTTCCGATCCATTTACAGAGTTATTTGAACTTAACTCTTATGAAAGATATTGTAGATAGTAAAAATACCTTTCTAGTGATATATAGTCCGTAACATTTGGATAGCCTCACTTATATTTCTTATTAAAATTAACTGTTTTTGGAATTTTTTTTAGTGTAAATGGAATTGTGTATTAAGTCACAAGATGAGACAGCTGTCCCGGGATAAAGTTTAGTTTTAACTGATTTCTTCAAACTGGTTGAATTTTCTAAGCTAATTTGGAATGCTGTCACTGAAATGTACTTTTTTTTTTTTGTAACACTAAAATACCTTCACTGTGTTTATTGCAGTTAAAACACTAACTTATCGATGTATTTTTTAAAGAAAAAACTGCTTATTTTTTTTTTTTTTGTAATTGCAAAAATTATATTAGTGCTACTTATTGCTTCCATTTTCTTTAATTACTCCAAAATATGCAAGTTCTTAAAGAATCCTACACAGATTTCAATAGGTCCGATGAAATGATGCTACCAGGATACTTTGATGTCTACAATTCTCGAGTACTGTTTTTATCTGCATAAACTTGATGTTTTAGGCAGCCCAATACATTTTCAATGATCCTCAAATCTATAGAGTAAGGTGGAAAGGAGAGTTACTGTTGTTGTTTTCCAACCAAGTTTACCTTACACCTGCTGTAAGATTCGGACCATTTTTCTATTTAAAAAAATCGGCAGTGGTCCAAAAATATCCTTTAACTACCGCAACAATGTTTCCAAAATGGTATTATCGAATCTCGTTGTCATTTTACAGTTAAGAAAAACTAAACTAATTATGCTATAAAAAGAGACTGCACCAAATATCAAAACTTGTCTGTCTCACTTAGCTTTGATGGAAATGTAAAATCAACTCATCTTTTCTTAACTGGTGACAATAGTAGTTTACTTTACTTCTGCGTCCAAAATTTTAACTTTTCTTCACCTGAAATATATTTTTTGTCAATTCCTGAGTTTGATGCTGGTATCAATATTTCTTGCAATTTGGTATTTTGTAAATTAAAAAGAAAAGCACAATGGTAAATGGAAGTTTTTACTTAAGTTTCGTTAAGTTTCGGCTCTTCAGGATTTCAACACTTTTAATAAACCTGCTTATAGTTATTTAGCTTACTTCTAACCCAGTTTTCTATCTTACCTTTTTCAGATAGTCAGTGCAGTTGGTAGGGATTTCGGCTTGTCTGGTATGATAGAATAGTGGAAGCGCAATCATTCCATATGAAAATGGATCTTTTAATTAATTATAAACCATTTTTGGGTTTCCAATAAATTTTCCTAGCGTTAAAGTCATGAGACAGTAATTTATCGTTCTAGAACTCAATTTTTCCGAACTTCGGTACAGTTAGCGATTTTTCCTGCTAATTTCAAAAAATAAAATTTAAAAACCACCAATCCTCATTTTCTTACCGATCTTCAATATATTTTCATTAATAAAACTGGCAAATTTTCGCAAAAAAATGGCAAAAAGCCAAATAAGACTATTTTAATGTTACAAAAAAAAAACGTTAATTTAAGTAACAGTAAACCAAATTAGCTTAAAAAACTCCACCAGCTTTATGAAATCAGTTAAAACCTTACTTAATCTCAGGAACATAGTGTATCTCAGGAACCAAGCTTGATAGGAACTTACAGTAAGGCTCCAAATTTGTCGTTTTTCTGCCAGAATACAACCTTATTTATAGAATAACTTTTTTCACAAAGCGCACGACGGAGCAGAATGACCTAAAACGTGGCATCAAATCAACTGTTAGAGCTAGAAAGCCCAAGCAAAAGATACTTTAAGATCCGTGTCCCAGCCAAGCCCACTAAAACGCCCACTTTTCTTAAATGTACCAATTTGTATTCTTTTGACTTAAAGAATTTTTTGTTTAAGATCTATTTGTTGTCAACTAGATACTAGACTTACCTCACTCACCAACTTGTGCCTCTTTAAAAAAATTAAAAAAACATAGTAATAATAACGTTTAAATTTTTATTTATTGAGATACGAGTATGTATTATGTAAATTTAAAGAAAAAAAACCTATTAAATACAAACTTCAACAAAGGAATGTTTGCAATGTATCTATTAAAAATCATCGCTGCCATCTTCACTTTCATCCTCATCACAATCAAACTCAAAAACAGTCTTCGATTCATCGACATTTGGAGGTTTAATCAAACAGAGGTCTTCTTTGGGTAAAGATTGGAATTTTTTTGTGCAGTTTTTGCTTGGAAGTTATAATCGGATTCGAGCTCAGTTAAAGAAATTAAATATATCTTCTTTCGTGTTTTTACGGCTAGATTTTCTCGAGAAGTTCTCACGGAAATTTTCAAAATCTTGTTTCGTGCTTCTTGCGCTTCCTCCGAAAGTTGTCCGGTAGGCAAAAGTGGAGACGATAGAATTTCTGGGCCATGAATAAAATATTTATGTAGAGTTGGAGGCATACGATACCAGGGATATTTATTGACGAAGTACCTCGCTGTGTCATACGCAAATTCCCTGTAGTTTTCAACATCAATCTCATATCCACTGGCAACAACGATCATAATTGCGTGCATTTTTTTAAAAAGTTCAATGTCTAATTTAGTTATTTCGGCTGAAAGTTCAGTTTTTGAAAAAATCGCCTAGCTGTGTTGCCGTCATTTGTGTTACCAAATTCCGGCTTTGGTTTTTCTACAATTAAGCCACAACATTCTCGGAACTCCTTTTGAATTCGAGCCTTATTTGCTTTCACGACTTCTTTGTCACCTTCACGCGCTTGCCATTTTTTAATAGGTAACTTGTATGCTAGATGTACAAGGCATTCGAACATTCGTATTCAACCATGCAGAATAGACATTCCAAAAGTGCTCTGTTTTCATTGGACGTCTTATCATATCATCGACATTGTTGAAGTCTTTCGAAGTCGCGCCACACAAATAGCATTTATGTGTTGATGTGGTCTCAGTTAAAACATTGCAAACCTTACCATCTATCATTGAAAAAATTAATGAGTGCTGGACATTAACAGACCTATTACCGATGAACATGGACGTTTCTTGAAGGCTTTGGATCTCTGCATCCACTCGAGCTTTTTCGGATTTTGAACCATCAGTTGACTCTTTAGTGTATTCAACTTCCAGGGGTCTGCAATAATTTGTCGAAGTTGGGCGAGTGTTTTGTCAGACTATATGCACACCACTTCCTAGCTGGATGGGGACTAAACAGTTATAAAAACAGAAGAATCGTCTGCTTCTGTACCGCGAAAAGCTTGTTTATATCAGCTATGTCCCGAGCTTCCATCGATATACAGATACATTTCTCAAGCTCTTCGTCTTCCAAATTGTCAAAAACACACTCCAGCATAGATATAAGTCGTTTTGATGGTATATCAAGCAAAGCTTGAAAACTCACTTCGGCACATGTAGCTGTGATTTTCACTGCATTTCTGTTGGCATAGCAAGCTTTCTTTGCATTTTGCACAATTTTGTAAGATGGAAATTTTTCTGGGGCACTCATTCTAACTATGTTATATTGATGCCGTGATAATTTCGCTGCAACTAATGCCGCCAAAGCCCTCTTCTCCCGTCATACAACTTCTCTCATTTGACTGATATTTTTCAAAAGCTCGCCTGAATTTTTCAGCCCGAGTGGGGCTTAAACTTACTTCTTTTAAAAGTTTTGAGGCTTGGATCAGTTTGGAAGCTCGTAGACTCATTTGGGTAGCAAAATTGAGGACACCAAGAGGTACAAAATCTCTCACGGTCACGGGTTTTTTCCCTTTTCGATCGTTAGAAAGAATTTTCATACCCTACTTCTGGACGACCTCGTTTTTTAGCTGAGTCGGGTGCTTTACAGACAGCTAGAGATGTTTAAGCCAACTTTCATTAGTTTTAAAAACTTTTCCTCGATCCTGCAAGCTTTAACCCACCGCATTTTAAAATCCCCTTTGAAATGCGAAAATTTATTCGTCAAAACCTTAATTTGGCTTTTTTCAGAGCTTTTCGTCATTTTGATCAATTCTTCTTTTAAGAAACTGAATTTTTCCTCTATTACAATACTCCCAGACCGTCTCATTATAGCAATAAAAATGTGTTTGAAGAAAGTCTTAAAATAACGAAAAAAAAAGTGTCACTTCATTTTTTTTTTCAGAAACACAGAGTACACATAACAAACATTTAAATGTCACAAACATTATAACCCAGACTCAAAAAATTGTCGATTTAACAAATTTTGATAAATCTATCTCAGAAACAAGCAAATAGCCGAAAAAATGTGGAACCGATTAATTTGCAAGTTTAAGTCTTTTTATTTTGGTGGGAGAAATTTTTGGTTTGATTGACACCGAAAATTTTTATTCGAACCAGCCCACCATTTTTGAGCGTTTACAGATCCTTTTTAACTTTTGGCAAAGGTTTTTCGCTAATGTGACGTTTTAGAAAAAAATTATTCTGTCGATCATTCATAGATTAATCCTGATTTCCTGATAGTTTTCGTGCAATTTAAAATAAGAATAGATTCCCACACTTAAAACTTGCTTTTGAAGACTTCTAGCTGCCGGAAAGAAAATTATTATAATTGACATTATTCTATGAATATATTCATTTCCACTCGAACTACGTAACCTAGATGTTGAATCTGTGAAAATGTGAATAGGTAGGTCGTAGGGTCGTAGGAACCTATATATGACTTCAGCTCTTTTAAAATAGCGATCTCAATATTTTTTTTTTAAATTGGCAACTAACCTTAATAATTTTTCCAAGGAAAGTGGTCAAAAATTTGCATTCATATTATCACTTCTTGTTTTTGGACAAACTAAAAGCCATCTCATGTAGAAAATAGCTCTCCTCATAACCTTACCTCACACTATAGCTTAATCTCACAAATGAGTTTGTATGGTGATGATGGGACATAATGGTTATGCCATGAAGAAATTGGCCCATTAAACTGTCGTTTGAGACTTCATTAATGCATATGTCTAATTTTAAATCATTTGGGTTGTCCTTAGACTGGACTTTTTTGAGATGACCTCATCATCATTCTCCCCCCCAAAAAAAAACTTCAAAAACAAATCTCTCTGGCTATAACGTTTCTAACACACCACACAGCCTGAAACACACCAGGACCCGGAGTGAAGCAATTTAAGCCCCAGCGTGTATCATAACATTTAAGTAGCCCCTGGCGATATGCTTTGTTTTATGTTTATTGAAACATCAACACTTTAATTGGCTGTCATCTTGAAAGTATAAAACAAAATGCTGAACAAAATCAAATCAAATAAAATGCAACAAAAAATAAAAAACAAAAAAAAAACATCACGAAAAACACATTTTCAACGTTCAACCATCAAAAACTTGAATATCAAACGATTATAGTGTTCTGGACGTGATTTTATTGAATTGCGGAGGATATGATGATACGGAAAAGGCTTTTGTGGACCTTTTTTTTGTGTTTAAGTTTTTTTTTTTATTTTTACTTGCGATATAGGTACTACAGGGCAAGTTTTGGATCCGTGAAAAAAAAAATTCGAGATAACAATCAAACATGACATTACGATGTAAGAGAACTCGAAAAAAGTGGGTGGCAGAATTCTGTCTGTCTACCTGTACCTCGACCTAAAACTGAAGCTACTTATTTTGTTTTTGTAACTCTCCAGAAGGTTAATTTTTAGCTCCAAAAACAACTTTACTTGCCCTAAAACCGTTTAGAGAAAAAAGCCTATTTATCTCAAAACCGGCTCCAACGATTTGATAAAAAAAATCTGTGGTAAGTAAAGTGTACTTCCTGATAAAAAATTAATAATAGTTATTTCGATTTTCTCATTAACGGCTCAAACGATTTCAATCACGGTTTTAATATGTAAATATAAAAGCTCCTTTAAAAATGTATTAATATTGAATATCAAAATTTTGAAAAAGATTTTAGATACATTTTTTTAATTCAATATTTCAAAAATGGGTTCAGGAATTTGTTTGAAATTAGGTTTATAAATGTAATTTAATATTTTCTTAAAATTGGCATACCGAAACTTTCTTTAAAAATGCTATCAACATTTATATGAAGGTATATAAAATTAGTTTTTAAGAAAAATTTTAATTTTTTTGTGTCCATATTCAAAATTCTTTAAGTAATAAAATGGCATACTAGTTTTCGAGCTATTTTTATATATTTTAAAAGCTTTCAATTCCAAGCAACTAACTTGAACATAAGAGCAAATACATGCGATCCAGTTGTGCATTTTATATTATTTTTGTTTTTCATTCTGATCGATAGAATGAAAATCCTTTAATTATTTTCATCACGTTTATATTTTCTTTGTTCTATTTTGAACGTTTTATTACTCAATCATCTTTCAACGACAGAAACATTTATAGAGAGGTATAAGTCTGTAATTTTATCTCATCACTTTTAACTATGATAAAGAAACGAAACGAATAGCAACGAAAGGAGGAAATTGAGAACTGATTTACTCAACTTAAGTTTACTCAGTGCTTGATGGGTAAAGTTTAGTATGGTTTGGGTGGATGTGGAATGTAACGAGTTTGGTTTATTAGTTTGTTTACTTTGATGGAATTTTATAGAACAAAGAATGCCAGGTTATCGATTTTTCTTCTTATTATTTTTTTTTTATTTCTTTTTGCTATCTTTTCAAGGCGAGGTGTATAAAATCATTTTATAACATCAAATCGTTATTTTAAGGATTTTATTACATTTTTCCAATAACCTGACAAGAGATTCATTTTTTTTTTTCACAACCAAGATCCAACATCGTCATTTTTTAAGAAAGAAACTATGTCGCACTGTATAATGTCAATAATACTATAATTTTTAGTACATTACAAAAATTTTTAGTTAAATGACATTTTTTAGTTTGATGTTTGATAGACATACAATAAAGTATGGATGGATAGGTGGTTAAAATGGGTGTTTAAGAGCCGACATCAAAGTTTGGAAGTTGATGTATAACCACAATCAGGATATCAGGTTTTATAGGTGCATGTATTGTATAGTAATATCAAATAACAAAATGTCTGAAAGGTATCTTTTTCAGCCTTTGGAAAATTTAGTTCTTTCGGTAAATTTTGTTCTTATCAAAAAGTACACTATACCTACAAAAATAAACTAATTTTTTTATTAAAATCGTTGGAGCCTCTTTCGAGATAAATTAAATTTTCCTAAACGGTTGTATGGCAAGTAACGTTATTTTTAGAGCCAAAAAAAATATCAATTTCCCCTCTGGAGCGTTACAAAAAACCTTAAGTTGAAAATATGAAGAAAATCGCTTCAGTGGCTTAGGCTGTAGGTCGAGGTACAGACAGACAGGCAGAATTTTGCCACCCACTTTTTTGTGTTCTCTACAATCATAATGTCATGTTTGATTGTTATCCTCATTTTTTTTTTTTCACGAATCCAAAACTTGCCCTCTACATATAATCACAAGTAAAAATCAACAAAGTTAGATCCTCAAAAAAAGTCCGATTAACTTTGCTTAAGAGTATTCCGGAATGAACAAAATCAGTAATTTGCCAACTTTTTTTGCATATATACAAGACCAGTTTTGTTCACTCTCATCAGATCTTTGTTTAAAAAACTTTGTATTTTTACTAAGTCACTTTAAGGCATATTATTGTAATAAAAAAAATATTTTGTAAAAGCAACTGATTTTAACTTTCATATAAGCTACATTATTTGCTTTGGAACTTACCCATTTCCGCCATATTCTTGTTTTCTGAAAAGTTTAAAAAAAAAACTAACTCTTTTTCCAATGATGTCCTAGAGAACAAGATTTTCTGTCTATTGACACCATAATCTTTTTGATTAGAAAATGGGAAAAGATGTTCTGTCATTTTCCTTAAATTCACAGAATTTAATTTTAACGATTTGAAAAAGAAACTCAAGATGTTAGCTTTTGAAGCGAACCATATCGGCTTTTTTAGGATTTCTGATTTTTTTCAATTCTCCAAATATCTCTCGATACCTAAAAAGTTTATATCTTGAGGTCTATTGATCGGATCTTAAAATTTAACTTTGTGGAGTTAAAGATAATGTCAGAGCACTATTTCCCATTTTTAAAAAATTAAGTGAAGTGCATATGGCCCTAACACAAAAGTCTGAAAACCGCTATTTTCAACCCCTCGTCCTTATCACGGGCGCCAAAGAAATCCTGCCAGACCTTTGAATTTTATTTCAAGACCTACGGATCCTCTACTCATTTTTTGGTTATGTGTTTAACCCAAAAATATGCTGCCAGCTCTTAGTCTACAAATTTGTATAGCTTTTGTAGTTCCATCATGGTTGGATTTAGAGATTCATAGACTCGACGTGTCTCAGCCGCTGTGTTTTAAGCTTTTTGACTAGGTCGACGTTGTTGTATAGCCGTTTTCAAAACTCACTTTCTATAGCCTTTAAAAAAAAAACACCAGACAGGTTACCTTTTAGGGGTTGATGTGTATTTTAAAAAAAAAAATTCCCGCACTAATATCCTAATATCATCTCCAAGGGTAAGCCATAATAACATTGTTGTCTTTTGAAAATGTCTCCTATGAGTTGGTCCTATAACAATCGCTTGTAGTACACCGAAATCGGTCACTTGAGTTTGAGTTCCGAATAATCTTGCTCGTAGCGTTCTATTAATAGTTGGTCTGAACATCATTGCAGTATTTTCTGGTACCCCCATAATGTTGAGGTAACGTCGTCGTTTGTTTTCGTTGCATTTTTCATTAATAGAGCCTGGTTTATACTCCAAAGTGAAATGAAATCAAATTTGAAATGAAACATCAATAATTTATGCGCCAAAGGGTTTAAAAAAATTTTTTTCGTCCTAAAATTTGGTTTCAAAACCCAATTGGATTGTATTAGTTTTGAGACAAGTCTGTTCTTCCTTGTCGCCAAAATAATTACATTTCGTTTTTGACATTTGTTCACGTCTAGGAAAAATGGATTTTTAATAAGAAAACTACATTCGGCTTGGTTTATACATCCATGTTAGGAAAAACTGAACTGAAAAATTCTGCTAGGATTTCTTAGAAAAAAAAATCATAGGTCAGTTCTTAAATTATACTCCTAAAGCAAATAATAAGGGTATTCATGCAACCGCGTTAAGTCGTTATAAACGTAGTAAAGTTGTAAACTGCGTAAATCTGTCTTAATTTTCCATACAAATTGTGACAGATTTAAGAATTTACAATTTTTGCTTCGTTTACTTCGATTTACCACCGTTTCATGAATACTTAAAATGAATGCATTCAAAAAAGTCTATTCACACTTTTCATTCCACAGATTTTACTATGAATATTAATTAAAAAATTTCAATTTTTCTTATGTCATTTCAGCATAAACCAAAAATGGGAAAAGTGCGGAGCGTTTTCAATTTTCATTTTACAAAAGGTGAGTTTTAGTTTTTAGACTTTTCACTTTACTATAAATATTATAAGTCCCATCAAATCTCAATTTTTGTAATCCTCTCTAAAATCTTCAACTACTAGTTTAACTCATTTTGATAAACAAAATGATGTACATATGTATAACGTACCTATGTTTAAAGGATGGTTTAAAATTTTGTACGTTGTGGAATGCATCCACAAAAATTTGAACATTTATTAAGTCTCTTAAGCGACTTGTTTCGTTAACGAATTTTTGAAACAAGAGCAGAGTCCTATTTCAAAAAAGAGTTAGTTTCCTTTACTTACAAAATTATCTGGGTTGTTAAAGAATGCAATCTTTTATAAAAATTAATGCATTTGAGACTACACGAATTTAAACTCTACTATCACAATTCATTTGGCATCGAAATAATTGCTTTACTTTTTTCGCCCATTCATTTTATAGCCATCAATCGAATGCAATCTTTTGAGAATTTATGCATTCTTTTTGCATTGTTTGTATTCTTTTTGCATTCTTCGCATTCTTTTTGGATTTTTGCTTTCCTTTGCTTTCTTTAAATCACATTAATTTTAATCTTTATATCGTTACACCCCATTTCCACAGGGCATACAGAAGTTAAACAATCCAAACAACAATCAACAGATTTCTTCTCGCTGGGCAAATAATGTCATGTCGTTTCATTTCTCTCTAACCCATTGACATATTGTAATTATATGTCAATGCTCTCACCACTACTTCTATCTTTTGCAACAATATTCAACTCAAATTATAGGAACGAAAGTCACTTTTACTGCAACTTTTGCAGCGATATTTACGAGAAATCTCAAATTTCATGGCCAAGCTTTGAACAGAGTTCATGTTTTGTGTTCAAAAGTTGGTTTTCTTCAATATGTCGTCGACAGGACATGGATGTTTCTGCCTCCATTGGTTCTTTTCTCGACAGGTTCTAAGTCCGAGCATGGCTCATGTCTAGTGCAGTCGCATGTTATAACTTTCAAATTAATGTGGAAAAAATCCAGTTTTCATTTTACGAGAGATGAGAAGTGCTTTGTTTGACTTGGAAATTTTAAACAAAGAATTTTCCGCAGAATGTCTTACATCAATATTGTACCAACTTAATTGACATAAAATTTAGGTTTTACGGTTTTAAAAGGAGCATTATAAGGTTTTCAAACTCCACTCAAATAATTACTTTATATCTTTCCTAGTAGTTTTAAGAGGCAATTTCAAAAATAAATTAAAACAAAGCTAGCAAAGTGAAAAACTCAAAGAAAATATGTGTAGTAAAGTTTTTGTGATAGATTAATCAAAAAGGGACAAGCTGCTGCTACTACTGGCCGCTTTAATTACAATTATAAATATAGCCTTTGTTTTTCCATTTGAAAGATCCTTCCAAAACAGGCTCATTCAAAGACATAACCAAATAAGTTTATCCGCAAAAATATTTTATGACCACAAGCAAAACCCACACTTCATTCAAAATAATAAACGAACAAACGAACAAGGATAATTATAATACCTACATAAAACTAACTTTCAAGTCCTATTTCAGGATATATGTAACTACATACATTCATTCGTAAATAATACTCAAGAAACAAAGTAAAAGGAATTGATGTGTTATGTTTATAGCCATTTTGAGGCACCCACATTTTTTACCATCCCCACACATTCTGTCCTGTAATATCCTTAAAATCCTTCTTGTTTAACAACCCACCCACCCCTCCTCTTCGTAACCACTCTTTTCACCTAAACAAAATGATTTACATCTGACAAGACAAGACAGTAAATGATGTCCTTGTCAGTTTAGGTTTTCCTTCTTTAATAATACCTCGATCTCATACTCATACGCAGCAACCCACACTGTCAGTGCGTTGTTAATTACTTCCGCAAGGATAACAAAAATATTTTGTTAATAAACCACATACACATATACATATGCACAGAGAAGAGATACAAAGAAATATCGGAACAACAACAAAAAACAATATAAATAGGGGCAAAAGGACATCAAAAACATTGTTAAACAGAAATAATAACATGAAAATAGTTGATCCTTAAATAATACGGATGCGAACTATCCAGCAGTAAACTTAGTCTTTGTGTGTTTGTGATAAAAATTCTCTAACAATTTTTGTGTAATGAGAAAAAGGATACACATGAATGAGGTGCCTTCTGTATACGCAAAAACCATGACAAATGTAAATTTCATATCTAACCAACAAATACTTTCCTCCGTTCTTATGGGTTAATGATGAGAAAAAAAGAACAAAAATCCTTGGGGCTCGTTTCGTAGTGATTGAGGCAGAATTTAGGATTTTCACATCCCAAATGGGTGTAAAAAAAATAAAGAACAACTCTGTATCTATTCCTCTACGATTACCTATATGAAACTTGTGAAAAGTGTGTGTGTAATTAATTTAACGAGGATCTGTTGTCCTTGTTAGTTGCAGGACTACTAGCCTTATATGAAGAATTAACAACACTGACGAGAAAATATTTCAACTCATCACTTTGTTTATGACATTTGAGCTATAGCAAAATACCAGCTTGTATCCTTGTCTCGTGCGGGGCAAGGACATAAGGATTCAATAAAGCAAGAAATAACAATAGCGCAAATCATGAGCCTTTGTTCCAAGGAGTTGTTTTATGATTTTGGGAATAATTTTATTTTTAAGGATTCCCTAACAAGCCTAGCAAATATAAGGCAACATATAAACAGGAAATAAAAACAAAAACAAAAGCTGTTCTAATAATACCATAAAAATTAAGGACATTTTTGGAAATAATGTTGAAGAAATTCAAAAGCTTTTAAGAAAATTTTCCAAGGATCATAGGTTCTCCACTAGCTATGGGGTTACCATACACACCACATTCGATATATACGATACTTGACATGCACCACATTTTTGTCAGGATATAACTTTTTTATATACATTTTCCTTTTTTTGGGAATCGGAGTCCGTATGAGTGTGAGAGTTGAGCTGTTTCCGTCGTCTTTAACATCCGAATTCTACTAGAAGAGATGGATTTATATTATTGTGTGTTATATTTCGAAGTAGGTAGTAGCTGGCCCGCTATAGGTACCTAGAGTGGAATGTGAGAGTTGTTTAATGATGCATATAGTAGGAGCGATTCTTCTCCTTCAATGGTTTTGCAAGCATTTTTTTTTTTTTTGCTTTATATTCGTCCTTGTTGGAAGAAAATTCTATGCGAAAGACAAATTTTACGCTTGATCAAAAACATGGTTGAGAATTGACGCATCGGTTGGTTTTTAGAGGTTTCGTTTTATTATTTTTTGTTTTGTTTTTTTTTTGGAAAATACAAAAGTAGGTGTACTTGAAAAGAGAAGCCGAATTGATGAAATAAGGGAAAATAAGATTTTTACATTATTTTTTTAATGCGGTGGTAGATTGAGATTTTTTTTTTTTTCTTGAGATTTTTGATGAAGATGGAAAGGAACTTTTGTTAGACTTTTAGAATACATTATTTTTTGTGGCGAAATTGAAAATTTGGGGAAAAGTTTCAAAGGAAGTATGAGTTATTTGGTCATTTGTTAAACAAGATAATAAGAAAAATTCTACTTTGTGTTCGGTTCAAATGCCTGTCTCCAAAAAGTTCAGAAAGGAAAACAAATTTTCTAGCAGAGCTATACTTTTTCTGCAAAATGAAGAAAAACTCTTTCTTATTATATTTCTTAAGGTATTACTGCAGTCCAAAGCAGAGCTTAACCCAACTATGTAGCTTGCTTGATCCTTAGTTAACAGCTATCTTCTGCTTCGCATGTGATACATTTGTTGAGGTCCTCTTCCACCGTCGTGCACCACCTGAGTCGTAGTATTCATCTACTGCACCGTCCCTCTGGGCTCTGGGGTCGATTTAATTATTCTCTGGGCTGGAGATTATTCGTGGACACTAATTTGCTTCAAATGACCCAGCTGCCTCAGTCGTTGGCTTTTCACTATATTGGCTAGGTTAGTGACACTCTACAGCCCGTACAGTTCATTACTGTGTCTATAAATTCTCCCTTCCCCCTTAGGTGTAGGTATGGTAACTGGAAAGTTTGCTTGTGCCTCTGATATTGACAGGAGAATTATGCACTATTCTTTCAAGAACAAACAAGATGCCATAGTAGTTACATGCAGGGGGGTAGATAGTTATCCTTGCCCCCCCCCCCTGATCTCAATATATTTTATACATAAAGCAATTCATCTTCTTTTTGAAGCATTTTAAAGCAAGATTTGTTTGCAAAAAAATGTTTTTACCCCCCCCCCCCCCCCTTCTAAAAGAAATCTTAAGTGTGTTTGCCTTCCTTTTACAAGAATCTGGTGTACGCCCTTTGTGACATGGCAGTGCATCGTATTCTCTTAAACCAAATATATCGGTGAGTTCTTTGCTGATCTTGATGAAGTAGTATACATTCTCCATCATAATCCTGGCCAGCAAAAAGACGAGTTTGGAAGGGTTTCCGAAATAATAGACATTGAAGCTTGGTAAATAGATAGATTTTATTCAGTACATTTGTTATCATAAAGAATAAAGAACAATCGAGTAAATAAGACATTACAATAACTGTCGTCTGCCCAGAGTGGCTCATTTGCTAAATTTTAAAATAATTTCAACTTAAAGACAAGTTTAACAATTAAAAATATAATTATTGTTTTTTTTAAAGAGCTTTTAGTTTAGCAAAAACAAAAATTTTTGTTTATATAAAGGGTGATTTTTTAAGAGGTTCAGAACTTTTTAAGAAAAAAAACACAAAAAATTCGAAAAAATGAATGAAATATTTATTTGAATCGATAGTTTGAACCTTGCAATTTAATGTTTAAAGATAATTTCATGCAAATGTTGACCGCGGCTGCGTCTCAGGTAGCCCATCCGCTGAGTCCAATTTTGGCATACTCTTTCACACATATCGGCCGGTATCTCACGAATGAATGCATGGATGTTGGCTTCCAGTGCGTCAATCGAAGCGGGCTTGTCCCTATAGACATTAGCCTTGACATACCCCCACAAAAAATAATCTAATGGTGTCAAATCGCACGATCTAGGCGGCCAATTGACCGGCCCGAAACGTGAAATTAACTGTTCACCAAACTCGCCTCGCAATTGCGCCATTGTTTCGCGTGCTGTGTGGCATGTGGCACCGTCTTGTTGAAACCACATATCATGCAAGTCAAGAACTTCCATTTCGGGCAAAAAAAAGTTTGTTATCATCGCTCGGTAGCGTTCACCATTGACAGTAACGCTGCGATTCGCATCATCTTTGAAGAAATATGGCCCAATAATGCCGCCGGCCCATAAACCGCACCAAACAGTGGCTTTTTCGGGATGCATTGGTAGCTGTTGCAATGCTTCTGGCTGATCTTCACTCCAAATGCGGCAATTATGCTTATTTACGTACCCATTCAACCAAAAATGAGCCTCATCGCTGAACACAATTTTTCGATAAAAAAGCATTTCGAACCGAGCACGAATTTTGATAGTAAAATTCAATAATTTGCAAACGTTGTTCATTTGTAAGACGATCCATGGTTAAATTGCAAACCAAACTGAAGCTGTTCGACAGTGACACAAGGTACTAAACACACGTCAGCTGTCAAAACTAGTGTTGCCAAAACCAAACCAGCTAAAAAATCACCCTTTATAAGGAAGTCTTAGTTAAGGTAAAAACATCACACTAAGTTATTTTTAAACTATTGCAATCTTAAAAGCTTTCTGTGGGTATTTTTCTTCTAAGCGCTTGCCTTTTGATAGTAGCTGAACAGAAGTTTCCAGCCAACCCGTTTAAGTACTTTTTAACTTCTTCGAATTCAAGAGTATTTTTTCCAAAGTAAAATCGTCTTATCTCCTTCAACACATACTCCAATGAAATGAAAGATATTTTCTCTCTCCTACAGGTTGCACAAATCACAGTTGCCAGGTCCTTCGGTAATTAATTCTCCTCTTATTTTGAAAATTGCTCCGATCATAATGCATGAGAAACTGCTGTTGAAGTAATTTCCTTCGTTTGAATTATTGTTTACTTTCAAGTAATAAAGCCTCTCAGTTGACTCACGGGCTTTTTCGATAAAAGAGTATCTCTCATTCTCATCAGTTGTCCGGATAACTTCATAAAACGTCTGTTTCCATTGGTCCATTCTAACTTCTTATAAATTCAGCACTATACCACAATCTGCGCCAGTTTTCTCCAATTTTTTGGCAAAAAGTATATTCTTTTGGACAAAAGTATATTCTTTTGGACTGCATCTGCTTTGGTAGCTGAATTTCATCTATTTTAACCCCTTGATAAATAATCAGCATGTAGCTTTAGCGAAGAGATAAACGGTGATGGTAAGCCTGATTCAAGGTCATACATATGCTTGGGAGTGTTGACTGGCAAATAAAAAAATTTCCTGAGATAAAACCGTAGCACGTATTCCACCACCTCCAATCGCTGACCACCCCAAACTTGGGCCCCATATAGAAGAATGGATTGTGCTGTTGCATTAAACACACCATATTTTGAGCTAACAGCAATAAGTTTGTTGCTTAAAATTCTTTTCCAATTCAAGCATATTGCTTTTTTTAGCCTCATCTGCTTTGGATTTCAGGTGCTTCTCCATGTTAAGGTTGTAAGCTACCTCAATTCCTAGGTAGGTGTATTTTGTTACTACCTCCAGGTTATAGTCACCATATTTCCATTTTTCACTTGTCGCTATCCTGTTTGAGTCATTTTGGAAGGCCATAGCTTTTGACTTATTAACGTTGACTTCTAAGCCCCACATTGTGCAATACCCGTACAATTTGTTGATCAGTAATTGCAGTGAACAAGCCGATTCCGCAAGTATAACTATGTCGCCTGCCAAAATGATGACTTTTACTTTTGTGCTGCCAATATCTACTCCACATGTTAGTCAGTCCTCAAGATCATTTGTTGTTGATGCAGTAAAGGAGGTTTTCGTTCTTGAAGGTCCAGCTTACGTTTCAGTTTTTACCTTTATATGCTTTTTCTTCAGTCATTCTATTTATGGTATCTCCTGAGCGGTAGGAAAAATAGCCGTGATTTCCCGGTCTCTAGGAAGCTAGAGCATAGTAAAAGCAAGATCAAGACCAGAAATGAAATGTAAACCAAAAGTAAGATGAAGATCAAGACAAATACAAACGCAAATACAAATAAAATAAAAATACCAGGACTAAAACCGAGATCAAGAACAAGACCAAAATTATTACCAGGACAATGCCTAAGACCAATGCCAAGACTAAGCCTGAAACGAAGACAAAAGCCAAGGTGAATTTTTATTTAACATGCAGTTCAAGAGCCAGCTCTAGCAATACAAATACATAAGTTGCATGGTTATCATCATAAAATACGTGGTCTTGGCTTTTTTCTTTAAGTCTTCCGAACTATTCCAATCACAAGCAAATGTCACCACACTGACCAACCCTTGGCTTAGGGCGTTTCTGTTCGTACAACATCAGATGTTCCACAAAGAAGTCACCTAGGACCTCTACTATTTTTTTTTTTGTTGTTATTCTGATATAATTCTAATCAAATTGACTCCTCGCTAGCCTTTTAAAATCTGTAATATTTCTTTAACTCATAAAGAAATCTCATTTCCCACATGCGATGTGAGAATCTAATATTTGGCTTCAAATTTTATCGAAGCGGAAAACTATCGATGGAGCCGCAGTTTGGGGGGATCAAAAATAATGACATAATTAGCCTACTGCAATTATTTTTTAACGAATCGAAGCTATGCCAAATAGTAATTATTTTCAATTTCAAAGGATATTTTATCTCATAATGCCAACGGTCATATTTGCAAGTCGTTCGATGACATTTTTAAAACAGAAAAATCACAAAATTATATTCTTTCTTCTTACAAAACCTGTGTTCGACTTCACAGAAGTTATAAAATCCCTTCAGCCCTCTTTTAGCCCAAAAAAAAAAACAAAAACAAATAAAAACGAAGGTATCATTTAAGGTAAAGGTAAACCAAGACCGAATTTAGAAAGAAAGAAAAAAAACTTTAAAAAATTCTCATTCGAACAAGGACGACTTAACTCAGACTCACTGTCTTGGAAATATGAAAAGAATATCATTTTTAGAGCAGATACAAAAAGCCCTGCTAGAAACGAATGCTTTTACTTGCTTTGCCTCCGGATGACTTTCTTCTTCTTCTTCTTCTACACCAACGGTTAAGTTTAGTGATGATAAACGTTGTCATGGTATTATAGTCGGGTCGGAGGTGGTATAGGTACTCCAGGAGCCATACTATGAATCTGCATGTTCCTGATATCTAGGTGTACATATCTCTTTTCGCAAGCTCCTTGATGGCGGTGGATCCTTGTTGTTTCGTTCAAAACTATATCCGTGTTTCGTGGCTGTGGGATGTGGGTTGTGGGTGGTTGGTTGAATAGTTCTTTCTCGTAACGTGTGATTTTACAATGTAACAAAGTGAATCCACTTGAGTTATTCATGGGAATGACAGGTACGCGGAAGAGCTAGGTATGTATAGATATTTTCACGAGGTAACTAACTATAAGCGTCTTTGGTTTTTTTTTTTTGGCTTTGCTTTATGTGTATGTATGTACCGTATCCGTATCCGTCAGATCCTGAATTTTGCTTTCTTAAGGGGAAAATTACATCAGTCGCTTCATAACAACGTTTGTGTAACAACAGAATCGCTGTCTTCTCGTGTATACTACTACTTCGTCGAACTTTTTTTTTGCATGGCGCTTCACGAAAGTGACTGGGATTATATCAGAGCGATGGTGATGGTGAGGCTAAGTCAAGAGGTATACCAACATTTATACGAATAGGATGTGATATTCAGAGACAAAACTTTCAAATAGCATGAACTGTGAAATATTAAGCACGGATTCATAAATATTGCAAAGCAGTAGTGTCTACTGTCTTTCACAGTTGGAGTTTTTATTTTTTTTTTTATCTTCATTTTTCCTTGCATGAAACTAACATTTTACCTACCTGGTTCTTAGGACATCATCTCATGGATGTATTTCAGAAAGTTTTGGTTTTATATCCAACAAAAACTGTGGTATAGTTATACCTACAACAATTATTGCATTTAAAGGAAGTTCAGGACATTTCGTTGAATACACGAGCATGAGACTATAGAAAAATCAACGAAGTGGAATATCGAATGTTGAGAGGGAAAGACCAATTAGTAAATTACACGATGAGTGGTTTTAATTAACTTAAAATAAATTAAAGTTATTTCACATAAGAAAAGTCTGTGGTGTGTAGGTGTTTTTTCCAATCTTTTGAGTTTTAATAGCGAATGGAATATTATATCTTTTAATTAAGAAAGAAAGACAAAAATTAGTATTATTGAAAAAGCAAACCAAAAAATAGTTCAAATCGACATCACTTTCTAAAATAGAAGTTAGCTTTGTCTACCATCCGAACATTACACGTTTTTGTTTGACCTTACAGTTTTTTTTACACCAACCGCGCACAAATAATTTTGAGAATCGAATTTTATATTTAATGTGACTGAATTTCGTCAGCTCGGGGTCGATTACCTTACTGTGAAAACGTGAAGTGAAAAAAAGTTATCAGTTTTCACAGAGTTTTATCATTTTTTCACCTCACAAACACGCGCAAGGCGATTCCCGAACTCGTTATGAAAAACAACTGCCAAAGAGAGTAATAAAAAGTATTAAAATGAGAAATGCATCTCATCTCTCTCAATCTCTGCTAGTAAAAGATGATTCAATATTTCGGGGTTTATACCAGATCGATCTTCACCCGCGAGTGCACCAATAACCGGGCTGTTGTTCGTTGTTACGAGTGCCCATGATGGATACATTAAGCGACCCTGAACTTCCTGTGGTGGTTACGGCTCTGTACACATTGTTAGATAATTTTCTTACAGTAGACGGTCGATGTACTAACCTCGAAACAATGAACTATCCACAATAGTGAACACACAAAATTTTTAATAAAAAAGTTTTTGTTTTGTTTTAATTAATTTTTATTTTCAATTCAACTTATAACTAACTTCAAGCTAGACAACAATTCATAAAACTTAGCTTACTTATAAATACTACTAATATAAATGGTAAACTTGCGGCACTCTAAGTTAATCTATTTATAATAACTTAAAGCGAATGCCTTTCGGCCTGTAGGCTATATTAAGATTGTTTAAATTCATGTTGTTTTTTATCGCGAGGAATTGGAAAAAACCCGGTTACAATATGTTTAAAAAAAAAAAATATAATAAAGAAAATGTTTTTGAAGTGAAACTTCTTTCGTATCGTTGTGCTTTAGAAAATTTTATGCAACGGAAGTCGGAAACGAAAAAAGCGAATTTTATGAAACGGAAATGAAAAAGCGGTACCAGAAGTAGAAATTGAAAAGCATTGTTTTTCTCACTCGCACTCACTTAAAAAAGTAATGGGGAGGGAAAGTGGTAGAAATGTATATGTTATATCCATGTCACTCGCACTCAAACTAGTATGCTTTCATTCACAATGAAAAATCTAGTACAATAGATAAGGGTGTTTACACATGCGTTACTGGCGCTTCCTTTGACCTTGTTCAGATTAGCTTGCCAAGTTTTTCAAATTGTCTTACAGAATGAGTGAAATCTTAGATTCTCTTTTAGTGATTTTTCAAAATAAATAATTAAAAACTCCATTCTGTGAAATATTATGAAAAAATTAACATTGAAGAAACAATTTATATGGGAGACTTGTTAATTTGACGTTTTGGTAACCTACTTTTCTTTTGATTTTGATATTAGCTTCCAACTATTATAGTACTACCTTAACTTGGTCACAGAAATAAGTAATCTAGTTTATGAACCAAGAAGTCACATAAAAGTATCTGCATTCGTCTTATCAAAAAGAGAAACGACAGTTATATTTTATCGTTCTGAAGTTTCAGTTCTGTCGTCGTGTTTGAATTGCACACATACACTTTTTTTTTATAAAAATGTCTCACAGGCATTTAACATTGCTTGAGGACACTGTGGAATTGTTTCTGTTTTTTTTTTTTTAAACAGTATTGAATGCTCTTTTTAACGCTTCAATAAATGTTAAAACATTTACATCGAACAAAATTTGCATTTTTTGATCAAATTCATCTTTCGAAAGCCTTTAAAACTCCAGCTCGAAAAAGTCAACAATCTCCAAAGAGTGAATACCTAGGCCTGCTATCAAGCGTCTACTGTATTTTAGAAAACCGAAAACGATGATGATTACTTCACACCTGGAAAAAATCATTTCCGGCCATAAAAGACGTATACTTACATTTTTATTTCTTTTTTTATATCTTCTTGAAAATGGTACGATTTAAAAAAAAATATAACACAAGGTGGGCACCACATTCTACCAACCCCCCTTTTTTATGATAATCGGAAATGGTGGTGTTTACTTCACGCATTGCAAATGTACACTTTACACCTTTAACCAGCAGTTAAATTATGAAAAAAAAAGACTTCCAGTATCATTCAGTCCTTTTATCCTTAATTTTTGTTTGTTCTTATTATTTTTTAACTCACTTTGTACACAAATTGTTGAGGCAGGACTGAAATAAAATACAAACAAAAATAATTATAATAACCACACCACCAACAAAAATAAACACTCTGCCTGCTGCTTTTCACCACTCAAAAGTATAATGGTAGTCATAAATCTCTTTTGTGGCACAGCTTTCAGTCATAGCACTGTCACACATGCCTCTGCGATTGCCAATTTAAATTTATTTATAGCCAAATATTATTCATATTCTACGAAGGAGACAAAAAAAAACAAAGAGTTCCCACAGCAGAATATTATTATGGCAATCTCATTGCTCATATAGGATTTCACGTTGAGGTGTTTTTTTTTTTTTTTTTTTGTTATTGTCAACTCCCCAGGACATATTAAAAGAAGACGCAAATGAACGTATTTCCTGTGCAATATGTCTACTTAAAGGATCTGCTTTTATTGGGTCTGAGAGAAGCGACACAAAAATGAAAGAATATAATTTCTTCAGAAAATGCTAAGTGAAAAGTCGTAATTTGACGTTGAATGTGAATCTTGAACAAATTGGGCATCATGGTGTGTATTTTTTTGATCTAGATTTTCGATGATCAGGTTTTCCTTAAACTTATGAGTTTTTAAAAAATTATAAGCAACTTTTTAGACAAGCTTCACATAAGGCGATTTTTTTTGGAAAATCCATGCCTCATTTCGCCATCACTTCCTTACTAAGAAAAATGAGTGAAATAGAAAGAGAATTGTCAAAAGATTCTAATCGAATCACGTAAATTCTTGGTTTTCATGAATTTGTAAATTTCATCAAGGTAACGCGTACGCCATTTTTTTTGTAGGTATATGTAAACATTTGGCAAGTTCAAGAACATAAGATCTCGGAGACCTCAGGATATATTGTTTCGTCACAAAGTGAGCAAGCGGATTCAATATCTTTTTTCTCACTAATTTGACAGCAAAACTGAACATTTTTTCGCAGGAATCCTGTTAACGATACTGGGTCTGCTCAGGTCTCTGAGTTATCATTTTTCTGAACATGCCTATATTGAATTACTATATGACACTTTTATCATCCGGTTGACTTGTTTTTGAAACGTTAATTCAGTACAATTTCATCCATGAATCATTCCGCTAAAAAAGTTCCTCGAATGGGTAACTTTAAACCTAATTTTTTATAGAAGCAAATCTAGATGACTGACGAAGACCATTTCACATCCTCTGATGGCGTAAATTAGCAACGTCGGAGCGGCGTTGACTCCAAAAAGTGATTTTTTGACATTTCTCATTGGTACATACTTGTGAACGTGTTACAAACGTTTAACGTTTAAAATCACAATGCCTCAAAAAAAAACTTGTAAAAAAATACAAAAAATAGGAAGCAAAACCACCGAATCCAAAAGCTAAAGACACTACTAATTACAAAAATTTTGTTTGTTTTCTTTTGTATGGCTTTAAAGTATCGTCTCGGTATCGTCAAAATCAAAAATATTCATTATCGTCTTGGTATCGTTCTCGGAAACTCAGTCTCGTTTGGTCTCGTACAACAAAGTCACGTCTCGATATCGGTATCGGTCTCGTCTGGTTTCGATCTGGGGGTCTTGCACGTAACTTCATTCCATCGAGTAAAGTCGATACAATCAAGGATAAGTAGTTCCTAATTTGGTTCAGTCAGTTGTTTGTTATTCGTTTGAACTAAATTAGAAACATGCTATACTGATTGTATCGAGTCAACTCGACTGTATACTCGACTGTATCAAGTTACATGCTGGCACCCCTGGTCTCAGACTTGATTGCATGCTCCTGATTTTGTATTATTTTGGTATTTGATTGGTATTTTTAAGATTTAATAAAAAAAAGTATTGTACAAAAGACAATTTTTTAGCAGATTTTTTTTGACTTAACAATTTTTATAGGCTTGTTTCACGTTTCACAATGTCTAAGTAAAATTCCGATTAGGTATTCTACACAAAAATTTTGCAGCGGAGTCATAAATTCACAGGAAAACAATGCACAAAAATATTTTATAGATTCCACTAAAGTCACTTCCTCACTAAAGAGAACCAAGTCTGAAAATTTCATCCAAATCGTTGGTTTTAGAGAAAGCCAGCATAAGTAAAATGGGCGTGGCAGTAGGTAGTTGTAACTTAAATTATTGCCTAAACCTTCTCCCTGCAAAAGAGTAAAGCTCTGAAACTCGAGAAACCAATTACAAAAATTTAATAAATTAAAAATAATATTCAAAATATGTATTCTCTGCCGATACCAAACGATACTACCGAGATTATCGGTAAATTTCGGTCCAAAAAGTGCGGTTTTGTTTGTTATCGTCTCGGTATTGTTTCGGATGCTTTGAAGCTGCATGGTATCGTTTCGGTTTCCGATTCCCAAAATTTGTCTGGTATCGTGGCCAGAGTTACATCTTCTCAAATTACATCTCCTCACCCCAATCAACCACACAATGCAGATGATTACGATAAACCACTTGAGACCGAAACAACGACGACGCTCAAATTCGGACATCAGTTTAAGTATACATTCCTGAGAGATAATATCAACATTGGATAATCTTCGAAGAAATAAACAACCACCACTTCACATGGAACATCAAAAGATTTAACGATCTTCGATGCGACGAAGATCACCATCTGAAACTCGAGCCGAGCAACCACACTTCACTTTTATTCTTACAACCAGCGTGTACAGTCAACTTTCTTGCACTACTTTTCTCTAATTGTTTTTTTTTTCTGAATAAAGTTATTTATTTTTTTAAAAAAAGTCTTTTGTGAGAACACAAAACTTATTTCCAGCCCTATTCTTTTGTAATCGAACTGTCAACTGACTTTTTGATATATCCTATTTTACCTTTAGGACCATAGTAAAGAAATAATATTATAGTTTTCAATTAGTAATTGAAAAAAATAATTGTAATTGCGAAAGAATACTCATTTCCATTACTTTGCAATAGGAAAATTCACTTTATTTGTAATTAATTGAAAATAATGAGTTTTTGCCATTATTTGAAAGAGAGCACTAATGTCTTAATAACATTTAAAATAATTGATTTCTTGAATTGTTATTCATTATAATTTAAAAATCACGTAAAATTTAATAAACAAAATCAATCAATTAAGACAGTTTTTTGTATAATAATTACTGGAAAAATTAATCAGTTCTGCTTTTTTGATGATTACTTTTATTTTCATTAACTTAATTGAATTAGAAGTAAAGCACTTTTCAATTACATGTAATTAGTAATTGAATTTCTTCAATGACAATTATTATAAGTAATTGCAAATATGTTTGGAGATTTCAATTACAAGTAATTGTTATTGAATTTGTTTCATCATTATTTGCTAACTCTGACTGGGGATGACCTCAATGTCCTTTATCTCAGTGAAAGCTTAGAAAGTTAGAAAACCAAGTATAAGAAATTATCTTCCTAAAAAAAAAAATCTAAGCTTTAGGTATCTCGACAGAAAAAACTTTACACGTTTAATGAAAATTCTAGTGTCTGTTAAAGAGTCCTTAATGCAGCTTGAACAAATTTTCCTTTCCATCCTAATAAAGAACAACATTCTTCTTTTACTCAAACAAGTTAAAACAGTTGAAAATAAAATTAAAAAAGCTCAAATTAATGAGGAAAAGGCACTCGAAACTTTTAATAAAGGTGAAGCTGATCTAACGCATCACATAGTCATTTTCATTTTGAAGAAGTAAAAAAAATCTTCAAGGGACATGAGTCATTGCAGAAAGAACAAAGATGCACTTCACTAAATTCCAATGAATATTTCTTTCATTCTGAAATTTTTTGCTACTCATTTTCAAACAGTAAAATCGTTGTCAATTGATCAATTAAATAGATTTCCTTTCTTCTCTTCTCTTCACAATTTAATTTTTTTTTTTGTATTTCTATCGAATTTTTCTTTAATCTTTAATAAAATGAAGAACAACTTGATTGCTGACGATGGGAATGAGAATGACGATGACGACAAAATGCTGATTGAAAAGCAATGTACCTTACTACTCGACAAAACAAAACTGAAAATTTACGAAATTCTACTTCTACCTGATGGAAAATTCTTAATTCAATGAGTTTAAACTTTTTTTGCTATTTTTTTTTTAAGTTGGTCCTGTTGTAATTTTCATTTTGTGTGAATTCAATGTGAGTAGGTACATAAGGTATGGAGTAATTTGCAAACTCGCACTCTAAAACTAAAAGTTAAGTGGCAGGAAAAATTAATTTTCTACTTGCACCTTGCTTGCACCTTACTTGCAGCTTGCTTGCACCACTGTTCCACAAGGTTAGTGCGCACTCGAGTGCTGGAGTAAATCTTGTATTATTTTTGAATTTTTTTATTTTGTCAAACGCTTCCACGCGCTACGTAATTAGTGGAACCCTGCTGAATTGTTTTGCATGTGAGTGTTCGTTCATCATGAGTCTCTACCTACCACTCGAACCAGTAAGCTGGAGAGAAGTAGAAACAGGAGCAAATGTGCTGGCAATGGTAATTATGGGGTGGTAAAGTAGTGAATAGGATATTACGATGCCAGAAATTGTGATATAGAATTTAAAATATTTTGTATACTCTCTACCAAAGTGCCACACCTCCCCCACCGCCCTCTCTCTGTTTTGAAGCAGGAGCCATATGGAGTTGCATAGTGGAATATAGGTGAGATTAGTAATTTTGTATACAGAGGGTGCTTATTTAAAACTATTAGGAGATGATTGGATTATCGTGAAGGTTTTTCTTTTTACATTTCCATGTTTACTAATGTACCACCTGGGTCTTGAAATTTGTGTTGGGAAAGGCATAGTAATTGAATAAAAGTATTCTAGATTCTTTGTGGAGCGCAGGTAGGTTAATGATTTTGAAAGGGAATTTGTATAAGAACACTTTGAAAAGATGTGTACGTTCAAGCTGACAGGGATGATTCTGAATATAATAGTAACACAATTAAGGTGAATAGTCAGCACTTTTTAAAGTGAAATGCTCATCGTAAATGTTAGTTACTATGTTAAGACATTATCTTATGTAATTAAATCCTTTTTCGTGGCCTTTTTAACTGTAAATTAAAAACCTATCGTGGGCTTAAGTATTTAATTCATAAAACGAAAGGAATATGGTAACTTATAACAACAACAGCTACTTAATTTAATGTAGTTAATATTAACCTGCCAATTTTCCTTCTTCTATCTTTGTTTTTAAATAACTCTGAGTGTATATGACATCCACGACTGAATTAAACCTAGCTCAATCTTGAAGTCCAATTTTCTATAACATCTTTTTGCGGATATGTCTGTATATGCTCCTAATGAAATCGATTTTTAATTAAATGGAAAAATACACCTAATGAGCAAAAATCATCAAAAAATATTTTCTTTGGTAATTGGTATAGTTTAAATTATTGGATATATCTCCGTCATTTTGGAATAAAAACGATTTTTTGAATAACATGTCAAATTAAAGGCTTGATCCTCCGCTTTTTTTAATGTCTTGAGCCTATCTTTCTCAGCAGTGCTTTTAACTAATTTCCTTAAGATCAAATTCAAAGATGTTCTTTGATTTAATGTGTTTAATGGGCTTTTTTGTTTTATTATTATTTTTCATCTACAAGCATTTGCTTAACAATTATGGCATAAATAACACTAATTTGTTAATAATTCAAATCAAATCAAAAATGGCACAAACTTCATTGAAGGTGCGTTTAATGAATCTGTTCAGAACAGAAAATTAGAGAAAAGTACAGGATTGTGTGTTCCATGAATAAGAACTTTGCCCCAAACTGTTCTCTATTCTGTCATTTTGTGTTCCAAGACGTTTTTCAGAACAATTTAGAACAATATATCCTGCACCTACTATTGAGGTTGAGAAAGTGTGAGAAATGTCAAACTACCAGCTGATTTATGTATTTGGGATACTCGTAGTTAATAATAAGATGAAATTTATCACAGAAATACTTTTTTTTGTATTTTTGGACTTAACATGAAGAAAAAGACATAAAAGAATATAAAAAGTGTGAACTTATAATTAATTTAATTTGAAAACTAATGCAAACAAATAACAATAGATACATATTTGAAATTGCACAGCAGATAGGCAACGTTCAATTCCGTCAACACAAAGCTGCACTTTTCTGTTCTTTCTTGTTCTGACAGTTTTCACTCACTTGTGCTGTTCTGCTCTGTTCTGATCTAGTTTTTCTTCATTAAACACAGCTAAAAATTCGTGATATTGGTTCATTCTGTCCATAATTTGTTCTATTTCACTGCTCAAAAAGGAGATATCTTGCTCTTAACTCTCTTGTTGGAACGTAAAACGAAATAATAGAATGCAAAAATGGACTTTTTAAGGGTGTTTTTTTAGGCGTGTGGTTTTTAATCTGGCAACACTTTTTTTCGGAGTTGATCTTTTTGACAGCTGTCACTTGATTCATGCTCAGTTTGGCTTGCCATTTCATAATGAATATACTAAATCCTTAAAAACGTTTGCAAATCGTGCAAATTTATTACCAAAATAATCAGCCCTATCACGAATTCCATCGTAATCGTAATCGTGTTACGAATCCCGAAAAAGACTATCACAGAATCCATCGTAATGAAAATCTCATACAAATTCCGATTACGAACAGTTTTGGTGATAGCTTTTTCGGAATTCGGAAAAATTTCCGATTACAATGGAGCTGATGATAAGGCTGAATGGTTCGCTTCGCGCGACGCATAGCGAAACAATCAATTTACAGAAGGAAACTTTTGGTGAGGCGCCGAATATTCTCTTCTAAGGCGCCAATCGTCTCGGGCTTATCTTCGTAAACAAGCGACTTCACATAACCCCGCAAAAAATAATCCCATGACGCTAGACAATGTGCCCAATTTCAGATGGTTTTAACACCCCGACTCAGAGATATCTCTCCACGATTATATCTTGATAGAGATATCTGGATTTTTGACAAATGAAGATATTTTTTGCTTTTTGTCTAAAAATTTCTTTTTGTCTCATTATTTTGTATCCTTGTGCCAGTTTTGATGTTAATCTCTGCATTTGCGGGTAGCAATTAAGCTTTTGTATGTTATTTAAAGTAATTTTCGATTTGATTTGAAATGTCATAACATGACTTGCCCAGCGCAGATAGAAGGCAATGTTAGATTAAACTTTCTAATATTTAGTTGGAAAGAAATTATTTCTTGTGGAGTCGGGTTGTAAGGTCCCTTGATTTAGCAAATCATTCAAGAACATTTTTTTTTTTTTCGTCTTAACCCAATTTTTTGCATCATGTCAACATAGAGTTTTGCACAGATTATGTCCTTAAGCAGTTCGCTGCTAATGCGAAACGAAAAATCCCATACAAAAATGACAAAACATTTATTTTTCGATTTTTGTATTTGTTTAATTTGTTTAAATAAAATTTTGTAAATCATTTGTTTTGATGAAAATTAAATCTTGTTCAATAAGTTTTATACTACGTTTTAATTAGAGCCGAAATGAGGTTATTTTACAAATCACAAAAAAAGTGTTTATATTTGTAATTTAGTAATTTCGTTCGACAGTTCATTTCATTTTTGAATTTCAACTGGCTATTAAAAACTTTTTGTTGTTGTTTTTTTCTTTTTACCTCAACCAACCTTTTCAGAGATCTTCAAACTGTGGCCAATTCGCTGTGTTCAATAGGTTTTGACTTAATTTCCATCCTAATTCCGTGCAAATTTGGTTGAAATTATCTCATTCGGAAATTTGAATTTGTATGGAAAATGAGACGAATTTGGAAATTTTCAACGAAATTACCTCATTTAGCCTAATTAAAACGTAGTATTAAGAGTTATATATCAACTTCGGTTTACATTTTGTATTAAACTAAAATTAATTAAAACACCGGTCGACGTAACTTTTCTTTTCCAAACGCATTGTTGAATTTAGTATAACATTTTGTGCCTGCTCAAAAAAACATATTAATTAATACATTTTTCTATATATTCAATAGAAGTCAGATATTTTTTAATTATTGATTCAAACACTAAACAATCCTTGAGCTCTATTAACAAGACATATATCACCTACCTTCCAAAGTGTCAGTAATCCAAGATACAAACAACCTCATTATATTCAGCAGAATAAAAAAATAAAAACTATAAAGAATAAACCTGTAGGTATATGTACATTAACAAAATACAAAATCATTTCAAACCGATTTCAAATTGAAAAGCATCATCCAGCGAACCAGATACAGCCGGTAGCCTCAACTTAAACATCTAACCTCCAAAAAAAAAGGTTTCCTATGTTTAACCCATTTCAAATGATCCCAAAAAAACCATACTCATACAAAAACTGAAGGGGATGACAGAGGGTAACCATCAGGTTCAGGTTACATGCGGGTGAGTGCAGACAGAAATACAAAAACAAACAAAAAAAAAGGAATATTAAAATATTTCCTGCAGCATTATGATTATTAATAAAAATTCCAATCACGATTTTCATTCTGTTTTCATTTTTTCTTTTTGGTTCATTTTCACAACCGGAACTCGTAGAATTTTTTTTTGGTATTTCAGTTTGGTGTTCCGGTTTTTTTTTTATTTTGCTTGCAGCCATATCCTTGTTTTGTATTGTTGCCGGGTTCGCGAGCATTATCCCTTTTGGCAGCATTGAATTAATTTATTAAAATTAAAAAACGTGATACACAGGTTGTGGAGAGAGATACACAGTAAAAAAATATACAAAATATTTGCAATAGAATTGGAAAAAAAAAGTAAACAAAAAATGTACTTAATTTAAGGCTAGACGACAGAACTAACGAGCCAAATGACCCGACGCGCGCCGATCCAAATTCAATTTTCTGTGGGGTGGATTTGCAACCGATCCATTTGGATTTTCAGCCTGTGATTTTTTTGCATTCTTAGAGTGTAAAGCGAGATCTTTATAATTAAAAACCACTTTAAAAATTGCTAAGAAAAAAAATTATAAAATTCTATCTTTTCAATTTCACTGAATTCAGCCATAACGAGTGTCGAAAAATACTTAGGGCCAGTTGTAAAAATATTTAACTCGTGGTTCAGCATTTTTAACTCACTGACTTCAGCAAACTTACTGAGGTTCAAAGATAGTTCATTCAATAAATTGGCTCCTATGACATACCTGAACCTTGAACCATCGTTGAACCTGAGCAATTCCGCTGAAATCAGCCAGTAAAAATGTTTAAACCACGGATCAAAATTTGAACCACGTTTGTACAATCGGTCCTTAAAGTTACCTTTGGTTTTATTCAAATAATGTTAAGTGTTAGCAAATAAAGTTAAATACTTTTTTTATGAAAAAAATGCAAAATACGAGTAAACTGCTTTTCACTCTCAGCCGACGATTTGCAATTGTTTTTATGTTGTTGAAGACCAACTAAATATTTCACTTCGCATCAGCAGCATTCTAGGGTTAATGCCAGCTTCTTTTCTGGCGTTTCTTTTCAAATGTTCACAGCTTTCGAATACAAGTGAAAAAAGGTAACCCTATAATAATACTCTGATTTTCTGTGCATTTGTGTGATTTTAGTCCAAAGCCGAAAAGAAAACTCTCGCGAGAGATTTAAAAATTTCACCTATTTGTGATTTTCTGTCCAAGATATTTGTTTGGACTTAAATTCATATAGCCCAGCTAAATGACAGTATGAAAATCAAAAATGAAAGCTTAGCATAGTGCCGTGCGCATATAGATAAACAATATAAAGATGGCAATTCTCAGCTGTCAGTTTGATTTGCCTACAAGCTGAAGCGAACATCTGTGATGATTAGATTTCCAAAGTATTAGTGACAAACAGTGAAAGCCGCACACATAGAATTAACACGCCATTCAGCACAGGTCTTGTTTTTGTTGCAATTCACATCTATTCATCGATACGAAGTGAAATAACAAACACAACAATGTAAACAAATGGGTTTTGGAGGGTGAAACCTACGAAAGATTGACTTCTTGATAATTCATATTCTCTGGCCGTGCGTTTCTTTCACATTCTCGTTCCCGTACTTTTTGTGTTATTTGGAAATTATTGAGAGAATTTTATTCTCAATCTTCAAAATTTGACAGTTTGTAGGTATCTGTTCAAAAAGTAATCGATCACACTTAATAAGTCTGTTCGTGTACTCCCAAAAACTACGAATTTCTATGAATTTTAGTAAAATGATTTTTGTATACATATTTTGACAGAACGTTGCACTGAATTCGAAGAAATTGGCATAATTATTGTAGAAACGTTTGCAACATACAATTTCGTCAAATTTATGGTGAAATTCTTTATTCTTTATAATTTCCTATTCACTGAAACTTCTGATTTTGGCTTAGTTTTTGAAAAGAACAAATATTTGTATTCTTCGCCTAGAGCATAGTTTTTATGATAGTGAGAAAAAGTGAATATGTTCCACGATATTTCTCGTGCAATGTCAACTTTCAGCCACTAACAAATTATCAGTAATATTAGTTGAGTGTATCAGTTTCCTCTTTTCAAAGACGGAAATGTTATGTTTACTAAAAACAAGTACTGATGTTTTGGGTTTAACTGTTGAAATGTCAAAGTTAGAAAAGAAACAGGCGAAAATAGTTTTGGGGAAAGCTCATTTAGGAACTGTAACCAGACGTCAAAAAACCAACAACTTTTTTCCTGATATTCAAGAAAATTCAAAAGTCCAATAAGATGCAACAGCAATCGAATTGACCTTAAGTTCCAATGCTGTCAAACAATCTGGTGTAATTGGTCTAGGGACTATTACTTATTTCAGCACTTGCTTTGAAATTTGTTTAATTTTGACCTAAGAGCATCCGTGAAAAAAAAGTTATTGAAAATGTTTGATAAACCTATGCTTTACTTGCCACTATTATTTGAGATATTTTTCTCTCTGTGTGCATTAATTCTGTGAAATATGCAAAAACTGAGCAAAAACAAAACAACAAAGAAGAAGAATAAGTTCCATGAAGGTAATGTGCTACAAAACAATAAAGAATGGTTATTCATTGTGTTGATCTGATGGTGGAAGAAGAAGGTTAATTAACTTATACAAATAACCAAAAGGAGAAATCTACTTTATAGATTTCCAATGAATCGAAATCAACATCGACTGTGCGTGGTGGTGTTGAAGACCAGCGCAGCGGTGCGGTATTGGCATCGAGAAGTGTTGATTACTTCGTTAATTTTTATCTAGGTCATTTTGTTATTTTTTGTTTGTTCTCAGGAGGTATCTTGTTCCCTTACCTATACCTTCTTTAGTTAATTAGAAAAATATTGGTTCTTCGGATTTAATCAGGCGAAATTTAATCAGTTTTCCTAATGCTTATGGGGTTCAGTATGGGAATTGGAAGAATCTATATAGATTTTAGATATTCTTTTATATTGTGCCCTTGAGCTTTTATGGTGTTATCTAACAGGTGGTGATGTCCTTGTAGATATTCCAAAAGTGTGTCAGATTATATCGATTTAATTATTTTGGATTGACTTTATGAGGCTCACAGGAATTATCGATTATATATAAAACAAGTAAAATGCATGTGCAAATATGATGGAAGAATATCTCCCTCTTTCACATGTTCTACGAGTTAAACCAACAATGAACACAAATAGTAACCAGCTTTAAGAACTTTAGCTCTGAAAAAGATATTAAAAAACTTGTTAAGCAAAGCTAAAAGCGTGACTAAAGCAGAGTCTTGCACAAAACTCAATTTTTGTTCCTATATTTTGTCCTGATATGTCCCTACATTTATTAACACGATTTCTTTTATATTTTTTGAACAGCCTTGTTGCACACAAAATTTATCAAAGTTTTAAAATTTTTCATAAATTTTTTGATGAAGAAAACCACAAATCGAAAAGATTCTGTCTTCATGTGCCATTATCCCCAAAATCTTGCCATCCCTACGATTGTCTCTTAGAAAACTCAGCTTTTGGCAAGAATTTTTGTTTGCGTTTATCTGACATCCAAGCTACTCGAACATGTAATTTTAAAGACCAAATTTCTGCTCAAAGGAATTTCTTTGTCAAGAATGGGAAATGTTTTATTCTCTGGTGAGCATATTGCCTAAAACCACCAAATTTTTGAAGTGTGAAACAGCAACTGCTTAAAAGTTGGCAACAAATAGTTATAGTTGGCAGTTTTGGTCCATGTTTGGAACAAAGCTCATGTTAGTTAAAAATAAGTCATATTTATTTACATACGCAAAAACAGATTCTCAAAAGTCAATACTAATTAGACTTATCATTAGATTATTATAGTACACTCCAAGTCATAAAGTTAGAAGCACACATTTTTCAGAAGTTAAACTGAAGTTTCTCTGGTTGTGTTGGGAAGAGAACAAAAATTTGTAAGCCATAAAAGAGATTGATAACGTGCTATAGAAAAACCTTAAGTTTCCCTTCATGAAAAAAGTTTACCGGATCTACGAAAATAAATATTGACTGAAGTCTTTTTTTTTTGAGTAGTTATATCGGGTCATACGATTAGAAGCACTAACAAAAAATGAAGAAAAAAGATGGTTTTATTTATTATTAAGATTTTATTGGTTTCATTTCCTTTTCTTAATAATGTGTGCAGCTTACACCTTTCAAAATAATTTCAAAAACTCGATCTTTAAGAGAACTATACAGTGATACCAAGTAGTTCAGTGAAATCCCACTTAATGGCGTTAATCAGCTCTTCCTTGTCATCGTATTGTTTCCCTCTTTCGTAAACTTTTCGTTTGGTGTGTGATCCATCCCCACACATTTATGTTAAGGTCCGTTGAATATGGTGGCCAAGGCAGCAAGTGAACGTTTTGATTTTCAATAAAAAATTTAAAGATTCAAGCTGTATGGATAGGCGCGTTATATTGCTGAAAAATCCATGAAGTTGGTCCAAAAAGATTGTTGATTTTTGGAAAAACTGAATTTAGCAAGAATTTGTAGCTATTTCCAGTCATCTTTGTACTTAGAACTACAAAGTCTATCGTGCCATAAAAGGATATTGCGCCCCAAACCATAAGCCCTCCTTCTCTGCTGTGATGACGGTTCAGAAATCGCTCCTCTTTCCACAGTCCATGAAAATAGTAATTGTAGCCATCGGGGTCATTCAAGTTAAATTTCTTTTCGACAGAAGCTTTTTTAAGCTTTAGTCGCTTAAGGTGTTAAGCATTTCGAATTACCAGGATAACAGTGGGTTGCCGTAACATTAGCCTGATGCCTGATTTTTAGCCGCTGAGAAGGCTGAGTTAGGTGCAATTTTTTGGGTTTCGCGGGGAGTTAAAGCGGAAGAAATGTTTCCTGTGAATAGTTTACCTTAAGATGTTGGGTTCTTTAAATAATGGCATGATCACTGGGGTTGATTTTTCGAGCTATAGCACGTTTTGAAAGTCCTTCAGAGTGACAAACATCTACTTTTGTCCTTTTCTTCAAATTGAAACATTTTTTCTTTCCCATTTTCACTAACACATACAACAAAGGGTTCAAAATGAATATATTTTAACTTTTATATCGAAAAAAGACTTACCACTTGACAAAAACCGTTAATATTTTGACTGCTTCTAATTTTATGACGCGATTTATTAGCTTACATACATTTTGAATACAATTTGCAAATAGTATTGAAGTCATGATTAACTAGCACTCTTAAAGTTCAAAAATTCTCAATTAAGTTTTAAAATAAACTAATCTTTCTTTTAACAAGTTGGTGAATCAATCATGTAACGGCAAATAAATCAATTTAACTTTTCAAAAACGTCTGCTTCTATCCTATCCTTATGGCTTGGTGTGCATATGTCATTCGCAATTTGTATTCAGTTCTGTTCGACTTAACTGATGAGCCTAAGTGAAATCCCCGGACGGAACTCAAATTCGTAAGACATAAGGCCATTCAAAACTATTTTGAATCAATAATTCAACAAGTTCTATTTTTAATGCTATAAGTCTTCTACATGCCTGACCTACGATTTTCCTAAGTGTATTTATGTACAGGTATAGATATAGAATTTGCATTATAAAAACCTTATAGAAACAAGAAACTATACCTAGCCCGGGCAAAAATCTTTCAGCTTAAGAGTGTTCTAAAGTGAATAAAAGCAGTCATTTGTAAACTTTTTTTTTGCATTTATAAGACCGGCTTTTTCACCTTAAACAGATACTTTGTCTTATAAAATTTTATATTTTTACTAATTAAAACTGTGTTTTTTTTGGATTATTGTACTAAAAAAACCATTTTTTAAAAGACTCCTCAATTGTTTTGATCGAACAAGTACTACACGCTTCACAATGCTTTTTATGAAATCACCATTTCACTCCGGAACACTGGAATCAGAAGTTTCTTGTATAGATTAAAACTTATCTGCTGGCTTAGCCCAGTTCTTTTTTTCATCAGTGGGTAGAGGCGGTGGAAAGCAAAGTTGGCCTTTTTGAGTACAGAACGTGAATGTGGGTTGAATCTCAGTAGCTCTTTGAAGTTGTTGCCTAGGTACTTGGCACTACGTTTTCCTGGTAATCTGGTACCATCTGGGAGTGCTATGGTGATGCTTCTGCAGCTTTTCTGAAGCAAACAAGCTCTGATTTGGATGAGTTTATCCAGATACCCCATTTGGTGTAAGACTGAAACAGTTTGCAGATGTGTGCCTCGACTTCTCGGACAGCTATCAATGGAGAGAATGATGAGCAATATGTAAGTGAGTCATCAGCGAAAAGAAGATTCTCGCATTCGCCTGAAATTCGTTAGTCAGAGGGTCATGATGTTGTAGAGATGCGGTCCAAGTTTTGAACCTTGGGCACCTCCAGCCCTGATGTTCTTCACTGTCGATTTGCAGTTCTCCAGTTGCACGAAAAAGTTCCTGGGAGAAAGAAAAGAGAATATAATTTTGATTAGTGCTAAAGGAAAGCCTAGTATGTGGAGTTTATGGATAAGGGCTTCAATCCATACACTGTCGAATGCTTTTTCGACATCCAGGAAGCATGCATCGCAAAGGATTCAGTGACTATGACACTGATGAGTCCAACTGATTTCTCTATGATTTATTATATAGGGAAATTTAGAGAGAGCAATCGTCGAAATAACAATCATTTTTTTCTATTGATCGTTCAGTCTTACCCGATACGGGCCCAGGTCTCTTTGACTAATCAATTTTTTTTTTTTTTTAAGGCTTCTCTTCCGAGTCTTTGAAATTTTTCAAATTTCTTCTTTCTCGTACTAAAGGGCTTCGAATAAACAAAAATTATTTTGGTTGGCACCTTTCCCATAATTTGTGTGAGTTAACAGGTAACTTTTTGAAGTTCAGATTAAAAAATATAAGAAATTTGTAAGCAACTGTCGCTTATTGAATTTTTTAGTCTGAATTTCCAAAAGTATCCTGCCAAAACACTAGTTGAGAAAGTTCGGTTATTGTAGATGTAGTATTGCTGTCTAATGTGGTGTACTATAACATAAAGAACTCCAAATGTCTTGAAGGCAAATGAAATGCAAATTTCATCATCCCTCATATCAGTACCGTGATTTAGCTAATTCGAAACCGCAGAAAGTGAGTGAAATGAGTCACTTTTCGCAGAAAATTGATTAAGCTAGTAAAAGTAAGCGAGTTTCCGAGTAAAATGAAATGTTAAATTACTTGGCGGATTTTTCAGCAGTGACTTGGTGTATTTGTTGGTAAATTGACACTTTTGGATAAGTATTTGTGCTTTTTCTCTAGAACTTTTTTGTCACACCTAGCCATGTATAGAAAATGAAAAAAAAAACAACGTACATATGTTGATAAAAACAACGACCCTTTTACTGCTTTTAATTGATACTCTTTATTTTTATTATCATATTAATTAAATAATTTTATATTTTTCTATTTACTTTTGTCACAAAATTAATCGACTCCTAGTTTTTGCACCGATGAGGAACAAAAGTGAAGTCAGACCAATATTTGTTTAACCTTTTGACACATTTCCATGTATGGAAGAAATTATAAGGAATGAAAAATGCTGAAATATTGATTATTTCTCCTTAAGTATCTGCACAAATTTGCTTAAAAACGTTAAAGAGGTGTGTTAAAGCAAGAATTACTTGAATGTGCTCATAATAAATTTTGAAAATCCATTAACTTTCCCTCTCAAAATGATTTTGACTCCTTCCAAAATTCATCATTCTATATGAGATAGGAGGTTTAAGTTGTTTGTTTGTCCTCCCATTCACTTTTCTCTTAAGTGGTAAAGGAGGTTTTTTGTTGTGTTTGTATTTATATTGTACCTATACTATATTCGCAACAGAAGATGCACAAAAGTGGTGTTTATATTACAAGGATATCCGATCATCACCAAATGGGACTCACTTCCTCGCTTATACAATATTGGTAGCTTTTAATATACTCTCTATCTCTTACCATCTTTATAGATTCCTATATGTGTTTTGTGAAGGATAATACTGATTCTATAGAGATATCTTATATCGTATCGTGTGTAGATATGATTTACACATCCCGCATGCAAAGCACATATCTATAGGTTGAGGCAACAAACCATACTGGGTAAAAAGCTCCTCTATAAAGAGTCCTTCACTATATATACATTTATGAACTATATGTCTATAGCTAGGTATAGCTTCCTCCCAAGTCCCGAAAATAAGATGAAGAAGAATCTTTTAAGTGCAATTTGCTGCCATGCGGATATGACACACACAGTTAGCAGCACAGCTGCCCAACTCTATGCATAGCGATACCTATACTCTCTCTCTCTCGCATAAGCAAAGCAACCGCCATTATCCCGGATAACTTTATGATGCTTAAGTGGTGCAAGTAGCAGCATCAAGTCCTTGCCTAGCGGATGGTGCATTATAATTGAAGTAAATGGCTCATAAAAGCCGGAAGAACCATGTAAAATGGGGCAATACACCCACGTATTCTATTTTATATTGGATGACTATGGTGACGATGAGAGGCAAGGGGGTAACTATAGTGACGGTGGTCTACAATATCGTCTTTGTATGATGCGATATTCTATTAGGCAGGAGTACTTAAGTGGCTCACTCTCACTCCATCTCTCCTTCGGTGAAGTCCTGCTGTGTTGCATTATAGTTGGACTCTACATAGTATGTATGTCAGGATCAATGAATAATTGTAGTAGTCAGTCTCAGCATCAACACACAGCACCACCTATCATGGAAACGCTTGGAAACAATCCAAATGCACTACTGCCAAATGATATGACAGAGAAGATGGAAAATGTGGAAACTCAGCAATAAAACCTTTAATATTGGAGTTAATGGAAAACTTTATACTGCAAGGATAACAAAAAATCATTACAATTGAAATTTTAATCGACCATACCAGAAGGATATAAAACCGTAAAATTGTGTGCTTCAGTGAAAAAGTAGCTAAAAGTATAGTCTCACAAAAATAATAGCTCCACAATGCGCGTCTACTATTTGACGGACTACATAGTCGTTTTCAACGTCTGGTGGTCAAATTCAATTCGATCGGTTCAATGAACAATCAGCCAACGCTCGTAGGTCCACAATATGCAAAATCTAAGGAAAAGATCGAGGTTTCCCATGGGAGTATGCGGGAGAACCAGAGACAGTCTATTTCGTCAATTTAGTCAATGAAGACCTCTAGCAATCGATGATGAACAATTTATTCTTGGTTCAAATGGGATGGTATGAATGTGAACAGAACGGCACTACGTGTCACAGCAATCCAGCCAAATTATGCTCCAGACTTTGTCATCGTATCGTAAAAACTCAATTGCACAATCTGACAAAATTATACCTTTCATGTTGATGTCATATGATCATCAATGTTCGACACATTTAAGTGTGAAAAACCACACACATTCTGAGAATTACAGTGTCTCAAGGTCAACCCTTACAAAAACTATTAAACACAATCATACAAGTTTGTTGAACCTTCGTCATTCACAATCCTTGAACTTTCACACTTCAAATATTTCGGTACAAATGAACTCATGATTTCTCTTAGCTTTTAACATCTTCTGTGTATTAAAACTTAACCCATTATCCCAACAAGACTCTTCACAAAATGCAATCCCCTTAATGAAGCCCCCAAAAATCCCACATTAAAAGTGATGATCTCCTATAACAAGAAGCACAGTGTGTACAAGGTATAACACCGCGCCCCTGTCCATCTGTTGTTATTCTCATCATCGTTCTATGGTGAATTTTCATCCACAAATCATCACCCTCCTGCAAGTTTCAAAGCCCCACCAAAGTCTCTAAACCTAGACCTACCTATTGCTATTCCAAATGAAATATTTAGGAGAAAACTTGCGCTAATGTTTCAATCACCTTTTATCCCAATGGGAGCTCTTTTGCTGTATCACGGTTATATCGTCCAACTAACGAATAAGTACAGAACAGTGTATAGAGCTTGTAGCATCAGCAGAACAAAATAGCAGCTCTATTCGACCTCAGAATAAAGGATGAGTTGGTTCGGGGGTGGCTTTTTCTGGATGGTTAAAATAAACCGGCGATGTTGGCTAACCACTGAACTTTAATTATGTGCGCATTAGTGGATGGGAAGTTTGACCACGAAATATACTTGAGAGCTTGGGAGCCAAAAAAAGTAGAAGAAAATAAAAAAAAGAACTGAACTACAAAAGTACTCTATCCACTATAATACTCGCTCTTTCTGACTCTACCACACCACTATCACCACTCTACCAATTGTTAGACTCCATTCATGCCTCACGCAACCACCAGACATTTATACAACACACGAGTGCGGGTAAAGTGATAGTTTTTGGTTCCAATTTGACCACAATTTGTGGCTTAATGAAGTTGGTAGCAGATGCGTTTTCAGTATAATGTGTTTTTATAAACGAAGCATCAGGGAGGAAAAAAGTTTATAAGTACAGAGAAGGACGGTAGGTGGGAATGGTTTGAGTGCGGCCGAATAACTATTGGTTGGGGGTGGTTCATATACATATACTGGTTACAATGCAGCAGCAGCTGGTGTGGTTAACGTGTTGTAAAAGATGTTAACATAAGAATTTGGGCTTCTTTAATAAACACCACAAATGTTTTTGAAAATCCTTATTATTCGAGAGCTTATCGTTGTGGTAAGAAATTCGGAAGATGATTAGACCAGTTTATGTGCAATTGAGGTCACAGGAAATAGTTTTAATTTTTTTGATTATGGAGATGAAAATAAGATGGGGTGCAGTTATCGGGCAAAAACTTAATTTTAGTGTCGCTTAATTTTTGTATGAGTAATTTAATGGATGAAGTTGTAATCTTAGGTTAATTTCTAAACAACATCAATAAACAATGAAAAGTTTTAGAAGCTTGACCAAATTTCAACTTAAATTTGAACTAAATTAAATTGACCAGAAACTTGGGCCGAACGCCGAGTTACAGCAGCAGTTATCGAGCAATACGTGACTGAATTATGCGAGCTTGACATTACCGCTCACGTCTCGAGCAATCTAGTACACCAAAATTTGAAGTGGTCACTCGTATAATTTTCCTAACAGCACACAAACCGGAAATATTTAGCCAAAGGGGATGAATGTAAAGGAATAACAACAAATCGCTAGCTATATTCAATATATTTGTATTTTCTATTATGTGGGCTACTGTGGCGTATGTGGGTCATTTTTCCTTCGAAAATTACAAAGCTAAAGATTTCGGCGTGACTTAAAATTTGCAACAATTTTTCTAATAGCAACAAGTGTCTATGCATTCATTAATCGTTTATCTTATTTTTCTGTTGAGCATAAGTTGTTTCGCTAAATAAATGTACTTTACTTTTACTTGCTTTATTACAATGAGCAAGTTGGGTTTTGTGTCAATTTGTTTTTTTTATGTCTTAGTCATTATGTATCTAATACTACGATCATGAAAAAGTCTGACATAACAGGTTCCATTTCATTATAACGTTCGACAATCTATGCCTCTGAAAAAAAACTTCGTAGCTTCCTCGGAGATTGTAACTAAGCTACGGTTAATAATGGATTACAAAATATACCGAATAACTGTCTCTCAGCTCTGTCTACAAATAGTGAATCCAGAATTTTGCATCATATTTCGCATAATTGTGGCGACATTTCGTGAATACCAGCCTCATATTTACCTTATGTGCAAAAGCTGTCTGTAGTGCATTTGTGGTCTTTATCTTTGACATAACTCCAAATTATCAAATTTTAAGGTGTTAAATCGCACAGATTTCCATTTCGAGAAATCACCCGCCCAGGGTAATTTCTCGAAATGGTTCTGGTTTTGTGAAAAAGTGAATCAAAATACGTTCTGTGAAAATGTGAAATCAAACATCAAAAACTTTCATAGTAATAATTTTCTTTCACGGCGTTATTTGGGAGTGAATATCCAAAATAAAAACATGAATACAAACAATGACAAATTCAATCATATCTTCTTACTCTCAAATCCATAAATAATAAAAAATTTCTATCACATGCATTTACCTGTTCTTTTAAAAAAATTGGGAGAATCTATCTGGTTTTAAGAGAAATGTTAAGGTGGTTGGAGCATCGATAATACTAGCCCTGATTTTTAGTACATTTTTATCTTTACTTGAAAAAAAAAGTAGCATATCAAAAACAACAATACTGAACTATACCAGTTTGTTGTTGTAGTGTTGCTTCTGTTTTCTAAGCCAAGATAAAAATGCACTAAAAAACAGGGCTAGTATTATCGATGCTCCAACCACCTTAACATTTCTCTTGAAAACAGGGGGATTCTTCCAATTTTCTTGTGTTTTTAAGAGCACAGATAAATGCATGAGATAGAAACATTTTTTTATTTATGGATCTGACAGGGAAGGAGATATGAACTAAAATCGCTTATTTTTATCAAATGAATCGAAGAGGTGAAAGCAATGCTTTAGAAGCGAATGTGAAAAAGATTTATTCGATTAACCTTTTCACCGAACCAGAATCGGGACCGAATCCGCAACAAAGCCATTTAGCCAGTTCATATTTCTGAGATCTCAGAGGAATCAGAGGGCTCAGAAATAAAAACAGGATTCCTCACGTTTCCCCTTAAAAACTGAGACTAATTTTTTTTGTTGGATTCGTTTGCTTAATTGTTTTCGTCGCAGTAAATTGCATAAGAAGAAAAAAAAGAGAGTTTTTTTACTTCTATGTGAGGAATAATTCTGTCTATATATTGCTCTCCAGCTCTTTTAAATAGGAAAATTAATGAGCGCTCAAGAAATATAAACTGACTAATCGTTTCATGAGCTGTACGTATACGGTATGTGGTGCTGTCCTGCTAAAAGCTTACGTCGCTGATGTACAAAGCATTTATTTCAATAAGGAACACAAATCTGTCAATATCGACATTTAACGATTAAATTGGCTTTGATTTCACTTTTTCGAAAACCTCCACCGATATCGGAAAATATTCAAACTTACCTCAACATTTCTAGTCGAATCTCATTTTCATACAAAATTTCCCATCAAAAAGGTTTCCACCTCCATTTCTGCTTAGTAAGGTTTGCCATTTCATAATAAAAAGATATACGAGCCAACAACGAGTCGAAATTATTAAAATTTACTACCGAAAATTCGGAGTCAGTGGCCTCTACGTTAAGAGCGCTACGTCCAATTTATGGTTGTCATAATCGTCCTAGCAGATCAGCAATTGAGCGTCTAGTGGAAAAATTTGAATCCACAGGCACAATACAAAATGTTCCCGTGCCAGTGAGACAAAAAAGTGCCCGTAGTGTCGAGAATATTGCTGCCGCTGAGGCTTCAGTTGCAGAAATCCCAAATGTGTCTCTCACACGTCGTTCTCAAGCGTTGGGCATCTCTGTGACGTCGTTGTGGCGAATTTTGCGAAAAGATCTTGGCCTACATCCTTACAAGATTAAATTGACGCAAGAACTGAAGCCGCTTGACCACCAGAAGCGTCGTATGAGCTACAACTCAAAAATGATTCGGATTTTCATCGAAAAATCATCTTCAGCGATGCATTCATTTCTGGCTGAATGGTTTTGTCAATAAACAAAATATGCGGTATTGGTCAGGCAGCAATCCACACGTACTCCATGAGTCATCATGGCATCCCGAAAAAATTACGGTTTGGTGTGGTTTATGGGCCGGCGGCGTAATGATCAAGACCGGCACGTTACTGTGAATGGAGATCGCTACCGTTCAATGATAACCTAATATTTTTGGCCCCAATTGGATAATATGAACTTGGAGGACATGTGGTTCCAACAGGACGGCGCCACAAGCCAAACAGCGAATGTCACAATCAATTTATTAGAAACCAAGTTTGGAGAACGTGTTATCTCACGAAATGGTCCAGTCGCTTGGCCGCCTCGGTCGTGCGATGTGACGCCTTTAGACTATTTCCTGTGGGGCTACGTCAAGTCTATGGTCTATGCCAACAAGCCAGCGACGATTGATGAACTTCGTACGAATATCGAACGTGAAATTGCAGCAGTATCAGCCGATTTATGCTTGAAAACCGTCGAAAATTGGGTTCAGCGTCTGGACTTCTGCAAGCGGGCCCGTGGTGGCCATGCAAAAGAAATCGAGTTCCATACATAATGGCATCGAACGTACTTTCGCAGGAATAAAGAATTTCATTGATATTCAAAACCGTTTTTGTTTTATTTAAAAAAAGTTTTGTAGCGCTCTTATTGAAAAACCCGATATAAGGTGCCAGTTATAGCTATCATTGAAACTCATCATAGAAAATTTTAATGATTGATTTTGAGACATTAAGAAAGCAAAATCATTTATTATTTTGATGAATAAATAAAGTTCAAGACTAAATTAATATTCACCTCTATTACCGATGTCGTCTCGTTTTTTCGACGATTCTCGTTTCTTTTGTCGTGTCGTTTTTCAAAAGGCATTCTATAACTTTTTCGACGCTACAAATTTGTAGCAGATTTTCAAACGATGAAAAAGTAATGGATATCTGTCAAACTCAAATGAAATTGAAAACAAAACAAATAAAAAATCATTAGTCAACACTCAATAAACAATAAATGCCGTTAATTTTATAATTATCAATTAAATAATAAATTAAAATGATCAGTTTAGAAATGTTTTATAACACAAGTTGCGATAGTGACGAGAATGAAGAAGTGCGAAGCGCAGTTTTGAAAATGCACAATTAATTAGAAAAGAAACCACATAAGACAACACTCAAATCCACTTGATTTGCCTGATTCAAAGTGAGTTCATATTTTTAATTCAACTTTAACTGTTAAATGGAGCTTTTGTACCTTTTAACAGATTCAAGCAATACTTTTGATTAACAAAGAAAGCTTTTAAAAATTTGTAAGATGAAATAAGTGACAAAATAACTATTCGGCAACGTTCATCATCGATTCCAGTAATATTGATGCTGGCAGTCACCTTAAGATTCTAGCTGAGGGAAGTAACCAACACGGCGCTCGCAACGACTTCAATTTGATTATCTCAACCAACAATCTGCAAGATTTTAAAGAAATTATTAATGTTATTGAAGCTTATGTCTGCCTAAAATGGATTCGATTTCGAATGACAGACGATGGAAAACATTAAGCAAAACATAGCTTTTTCAATGGAACGGGGTTTCCCGGCGTCATTGGATGTATAGATGGCACACATATACGAATTTTCAAGTCCAAAAAAAAGAGCAACACTGTTGCTATAAGAGAAAAGGTTTCTATAGCCTTCCATTTTTAGTTCAATTTTCTGTACACCTTTAAGAAATCCCCTTGCCAATTGCTCATTTTTCTCCACCAGCTCAACAAGCGCTTGAAACTTCCTTTGATTTGTTAATATCAACTGAAAATGTTAGCAAGTATTTAATTGTTTTGCTTATGACAGATAAAACTACAATAAATTCCATAAAATAAATTATTTAACAAGAATACTAACCGTTTTGCGGCCTTACATCTCTTTATCGTTAGCAAATTTTTGAACGAGAGATACCGTCGTTTTTTTTCATAGTCGTCGTTTTATTTCGCCTTACAGAATGCAGTATGAAAATGTTCAACGACATTTGACGTTTAAAAACGACAGCAAAACGAGTGACAAAAGTTGAAAACGACAAATGGAATGCAGATTGTGTCGCGTCGTATATTTTACTGTCGTATACGACATCGGTAATAGGGTTGATTATTATCCAAAAATTTTTTTCAAATATCCCCAACTTTCCAAATAAAATGACTATAAAGATTCCAATGATCATTGGTAAGGTCTTTTTATGTGGAAAATTGGGCCTATTTGAAATTTTTTTGACAAGAAATATTAAATAAGTCTTGAGCTTTAATCGTTCATTAAAATAATAAATGGCTTCAGCTCTTAAACGTCTCAAAATTCATCATCAAATTTTCAATGATGAGTTTCAATTATAGCTATAACTGGCACCTAAAGGGCAAAAAGTGATTATTGTTCCCAAGGCCATCTCTCGGCACTTTGCCTGTACAACAATTTTTTTTAATAAATCTAAGTTAATTATAATTTCTTTTAAGAAAAGAGGCTTTCTTTTTTATATAACTTAATTTATTTACTTTAATTACAAGCAAAATTACATCGATTTTTAATAAATAATAAATCTTTTTTGTAGTTTTATTAAATTTATTTATGTTCATTCATTTACAATTTTGTATTCACATTTTCATAATTTTTCTTTCAGTTTGTTCTTGTGGATGCTTTGGACTTGCTCAAAGGATTTGTTGGCTTGCAACTGAAAGACTGATCATCTGATAACCCTTCCAAGAAATTTTACTCAATATTAGTTTATTAGTACCTACACACTCTATGTTATTAGCCTTCAAAGTTTATTTTTTTTTTTTTGTATTTATTCATGTATGTACCTATTTGTATTGTTTTTAGTATTGACAAAAAAAAAATAATTTATTAACTCGCACATTTTGGTGAAATAAGTTATTTAAAAAATTAATCAATTAAGAAAAAGAAAAATAGTATTTAAAAAGTTTTATATTTTAATAAATTTATGTAACAATAATGAACGTTAAAATTTGTCATACACAAAATTGGATCGGTCATTTCAAATACCACTTTAGTCATATTAATTTCCAATAAAATGCTTATTTAGCCTTCCTATACCCATTGCTTTTTTGCAGACATTTTAATAACAGTGCCATTCAGGACAGTGTGATTTTAGTAGTTTCGTCATTCGGTTCGAGCTTTAACAAAGTGTGGTCTTATTTTTTTGTAGTGTGACTAATGTTGTTTTTGAAATGGCCGATTGATTTCAAACTGGTTGAAAATACTGTAAATATTCATGTTGTCTAAAAACCTATTATCAAAATCAAATAAACATTACTTCCATTTATGTAGTGACTAGATGATAATACTGTTTTTTTTTTTTTTTTAGGAGACATTATTGGTTATTTCGGTTTGTCTTTGAAATATTTAAATTTTTGTGATTTTGTAATATGTTCCTACTCCCTTTTTCTTTATAGCAACTTCTTTATCTCACCAAAACCTACTTAAGAATTGCAGTAAACAAAATCATGTAAAAATCCAATTTCGAAATCAATATTTTATATGCATTCATTTCTGAAGAATTCCTTGTTGTGCGCCAAAAACCTACCCGCTGTCGAAGAACTTTTAAGTAGGTATCTGTAGCACCTAGACACTACATAGTTGTGTGCTAAAGGAACCAACAGGAACTGGTGCACCTATTTATGAAAATGCTCGCGAGTGCACATTAAAAATTATTACAGCTTCGGCGAGGTAGTAGCAATATACAGGTGCCAAGGATCATTCGTTTCTTGCCATAGTGCGCAGAATAGCAGCATTCCCATCCGCCCAATACATTATGCATGGATAATGGTGCTCACCGGAATAGCAGGAGTAGCTATAGATAGTATTTTTTTTAGTGCACCGGAAGCATTTCGCACACTCCTCTCCAGCGTGAATGGTGAAATGTGATATTTTAATATTATCTACCATTGCTGGATTTTCGTCCTTTTATTTTATATTTTTTGTATAAGTTGCACCAAGGAACGATGTCTGAGTTGTCGTCATCGTCGCCAACACTTTTGCTGTAGTAGTTGTTGTTGCCTCAAAAGTGCACCTTAGCCGTCCTGTCAGATTTTTATTAAAGATTGAATTTGTAGCTCGAGCTTGGCAATATAATGTTAAAGGGTATCCTTATACCTAACTAGGTATAGAACGCATGTCCCTTCCTACATAGGAGATAAAACATTTCAGAAGGACATCTAAGGAACCCTTTCGTACCCTCATGTACTCACCTCTTGAACTAAATTTGAAAGTAAAGTGGAATTCAAATCGTCCGTCGCTGTTGTCGTTGGTCGGGTACTCTTCTTCGTCTATCTGTCTGTAGTCGTCAGGTGGATATGTAAGTCAAGATGCACATGCACATGTGGCACATTTTGTTTATGCATTCTTTTCGAATGTTGTCGTCTTTTTGAATATTGCTTTTGAGTCCTTTGCTGCTCTCTTATACGTGTAGGTATAGGTCCTACGAGAGATGCAAAGATTTATTGGCAAGATATTTATGGGAATATATTCCCAAATAGTCTTTGCCCTTAAATTCTCTTGGTCGTTTGATGTCTGACTGTCAGGGGACGAGAGGAGGCAGAGATGGTTTTTTTTTTAATTTATTACAACAGACAAATTTTGGAAAGGCACTAACATGGGAATTGACGAACTTGGTGGCATGAACGTATATATGGGATAAATCTGGTGTCAGGAATAATAAAGAAGCCCATATAAGACCATTAGCAGAGGTCGGCTTATGCTTTCGACTTTGATATCAAGTCGTAAATTGTTTATATGTCATTTAGCTCACCCTCGGACGAAGTTTAAATTATACATATGGACGTATAAAGATAAGGTTTGAAGTCGCAAGGGATGAGATTCAATGTTTTTGACATATGAAGATTTGTTGCCATCAGGAATGCCAATGCGGATGATTGTTATTTTTTTTATATAAGACCTGGTAATGCGAAGAATTCGAAGCAACTACAAATTTTTGAAAACTTTCTTATGTAGTTGGTGTCAGGCCTAAGAGAAGGTGTTAAGGCAGCCTTACTAGGACTGAGGTCCAACGATAGATAACTCGATACTTCAACAGAAAAAAAGTCGAATCCGCATTAATCTCAACTCACTATTTCAACAAAGGCATTACACAAGCACACATTATTGATTTCACAGGTCTACAAAATTTACGCTTTTTCCCCTACATATCTCAAGAACTAGCAAGCTACACTTGTCCAAATGTGTGGAATTTAAGAATTTTTTGCTCCATCAGGTCAGGTTTTAGGGATTTTATCGCTTGAACCGCAAACGGTGAAAATTTGTCATACAATCGACCAAAAATGTGTTACAATTTAAAAAAAAAAATCAAGGACTTGAAAGGTAATGTGACAAAAGAAGAAGAGTGGATTAGCTAAAACTAAAAAAAAGTGCGGAAAAAATAAAGTGCGTAGCCTAAAAGTAGCGTGGTTTTGCTACAAATGGTGGCCTAACAAAATTTACCTAAACCACGCCCTATTTTAGACACGCCTCTCACTTATTTTTGACACATTCAGTTTCCGCCAAAGCGCAAAAGGACGCTATTCTTTTGATGTCCATCATTAATTTTTGTAGTCAAAAAACTTAAAATAAACGATAGGAGTGTCCTAGCAAAAACTAGCGTGGGTCGTTAGCAAAAATGGGCGTGGTTTATTTTGAACAGTAAGCAAAAGTTTATAAATAATTTTCTGGAGTTGGACGGCTGACTGAACTAATGTCGTTTTCGATTGGACGTTCGGCGTATTCCTTCTCCACTCCTTTTTGACCCTAATACTCCAAAAGCCTTCGATTGGATGTTCCGAGTAACGTTTTCGGAGTCTTTTTCTGTTCCCGATTTCAAGGAGTTGATTTGTAAAACACGCATACATATACAGTTTTTCGTCGGACAACTTGTCAACAGTGATAAATACTTGAAGAATCCATTTTGTAAATTTGACAACACGATGTTCTCATTTTCGTTTTGAATCAAAAAGAAATAAAACGACATAAGTTTATAAATACGACTGACAATATTCGAGTTAAGTACAACAATACTACGGAATTACACCAGCTTATTGTTGTAATTAACATGCTACTTTTTTTAAGCGATGATAAAAATGCACTTTTTGGCATTTGGTAAGAAAGTGCTTTCCGAAAAAAACTCCTAAACTTTCTTACCTCATGTGAACTGCGCCCTACTCATATTACAACTTTTTTTCGCTTAAAGTGGCATGTCTGAATGTGACTTTTGTAAATGTCAAACATGACATTTCGAAAAAGAAAGTTGTTTGGCATTCCATCTTTGTTTTTTGTTTAACCGCGCTGACTTTTTTGTTTGTTTGCATTTTTATTTATTTATAAACAAATTAATAAAGAGAACAAAAAACCTAACAAATTAAATTAAAACAAATAGTTTGTGTAATATATCTAAAATGCCCAAAAAAAGAACTCGAAATCCCCGTTCATCCATAATCGAAATCGACGACTCTTCTGACAGTGGAAGTTTATCGAACAATCAAAAGCCACCAACAACACATGCCGCTGACTCGGTCCCTCCATCTGATGGCGAAGATGACGATGGCAAATCCTCAACTAAATCATCTACATCTTACAGAATTCTAACCCGAAGAAAACTCGAAGAACAACTACCTGTAGCATCTCGCACAAAAAGTGCAAATAAAGGGGTCGTATCTATGCGATTGGTATCGTTGGACTTTTCAAGTGGCAAACGTGAAGGTTTGTCCGTGCGATCCCAAGATAACATGTCAAAACTGTCACGACTAGAGCCAAAGAAGAAGCACCCCCTCAAAGATGAAATTCATAAAGCAGTAGCAGCAGACATGGATGATCCAGAGCTGACGCGTCTGCTTAGGAAGATCGCCTATTGTCGGGTATTCACGAACTACTTGTTCCGCCAGTACGATATGCTTTCCATTGATTTCCAGCTCTTTTCGAATCTCGATGACTTGATGATGGATCTAAAGAGGCGAGTTGGGGCCTACAATGCAATAAGACGAAGTCGGCAGCAAATTCTTTTGGGCGAAGGTGGAAGCAGGTCAAATAGCAGCAGAGAAGGAAGCACCGTGTGATAGATTTATTATGTGAACGTTTCTACTATCTAGATAGGTTTGTTGAATGTCTTGTGTTAAAAGAGTTTAGTGCCAAAAAATTGATTTTAAGAAATAAATTGCATGGTTAAGAAGAGATTTGTTTTGAAATATTTGTCACAATGTTTTGTGGCGACTTGTATGCTTCCTAAAACTCATGATTTGGAATGTAGTTCGTTCTGTTAATTTAAAATATGTGGACCTCACGGCTGTGCATTGCAAATCTGTTTCCATACCCCTTTGTGCGTTTTAAATTAGGAATGTCATCAATTATTGTTGTATTCTAAGGTGACATGATAGTTAACGCTAATGGGTTTATGGTTTCAGTGAATTCTGCTAAACCAGGAACTTCGGACAGTGAATTTGAAAGAGTCAAGAGAAACGATCTCCAGAACAACGAGATGACTACTGCACCAAATGAAGTGGTTTTGAACTGGAACGAGTCTACGAAAATCATCCACAACACTGGAACTGTACCTTTTCTATACAGAGGGTGGTAGGAGATGTCTACAATTCTTCAGAGATCTCTCAAAATTTTACTAAGACATGCTCTTTTTAAGGCAAACTCGTCGTTAACTTAACGACTTCCCATTTTGGCCTATACTTCAATTTTAGAATAGAGGCTCTTAAAAGTTTTTGTGCGGAAAAAGATGAACAAAAATTCTGAAAATGGCCCATAAAAATGGGGCGTGACTTAAGTTAGAAATTAACTATGTGTGTGGCTTAAATGGGCGTGCTTAACTAATGAGAAGCGTGATCGATTAGAATTTATAAAACCTCACAAAAACGGGCGTGGTTTCGCTAAAAATTTAAGAGGGAATTTTAACAAAAATCAACGATGTTGTGGCCAGAAAGGGGGCGTGGCTTCATTAAAAATAAACGAGGGGAGTGGCCTAAATGGGAGGAGCCTAACAAAAATTAACGAGGGGCGTGGCCAAAAAGGGCGTGGTCAAAAAGGGGCGTGGCTTAGATAATTTTTAGTTGGCCACACCCATTTAGGACACGCCCTCTTTAATTTTTGGCGAAACCACGCCCCTTTTTTGACCACACTCCTCGTTATTTTTTGTTAGGTCACGCCCCTCCCATTTAGGCCACGCCCCTCGTTAATTTTTAGTGAAGCCACGCCCATTTATACCATGTCCCTCTTTAATTTTTAGCGAAACCACGCCCCCTTTTTGTGCGATTAGTTTTAGATTCCAGTAGATCACGCTCCTTATCATATATTAGTTAAGCCACGCCTATTTAGGCCACACCATTGTTAATTTTTAACTGAAGCGCCCCCATTTTTGATGGGCGATTTTCATAATTTTGGTTCATCTTTTTCATACAAAAAATTTTAACGACCAATAGTCTGTATTTTCGGCCGATTTCGAGTTCAAAAATGTTTAGACCGCTATATCTCAGCATGTGGTTAACGTAGAAAAATTTTGTATACACCAAAATGACGGTTGATTGGTGAAGACCATAATGATATATACATTTTGAAAATTGGTTGGAAAATAAAATGAAAATCGACCATTTTATACTAAAAGTGCTTTTGAAGCTATCTAAGGTCATAAGTCCCAAAAATGGCATAGATACCTACAATTTTTGTTATATTGTCACATTCGTGACAGATGTACCTTTCGATCGTCATCTCAACTTTTAAGATCGAAGCAGTATTTTCCATTTTCCTTACACTTACCTGCAAAATATTATAAGTGTACAAAAACTTACGATGGAAAAAAATTAAAATGCAATTTTGTAGAGTTTAAAACAAACATTTTTTATGTTTCATATAGGTCTATCTATCCTATATCTATATATATATCTATATCTTCAAAACCAGGTTATTTAACAATTTTAATTCGCACAGGATTCACTAATAATTTTTCAGGAAAACTGCACTAGTTTATACGTCCGTATGCTTCTTTTAGTATCCGTTGAAATGCACTTCTTTTCGCTTTTGAGTGCTTCCAGGATGGCTGCACAGTTCATATAGTCGGTTTGCGGCTTGGTGTGTACAGCGATATTATGCGGATTAATTGGTTGTAATTCCACTTGTTCTATAATCAACCCAATTGCTTCTGCTCACATTAGAAAAAAAAACCTTCCAAAGCTACTACACACAACCAACGAACTGGAAACATACGTACGAATGCCTAAAAACCTTTGGACAAAAATATTTTGTTAAAAGAACTCTTCTTTGGGTTTATATTAACATTTACCTGATTTCGATTATCTCCGTCGCGTCGTTTAGGAAAATGTCTAGCCAATGAACTTCCACTCTGAAACAAAAATTATAAAAGAAAAACAAAAACCTTCTAAATTAACAGAGCTTCTTTTTTATTGGCACTGGAATCTTTGGAACTAATATATGTTAAAAAAAAAAGATAAATTAAATCTACAGCTGAATATGACCACTGTTCATCTCTCGGGCTTCTCGGAATCGTTGGCGACTCTTCCTTATGGCTGTGTATGTGTCAACCCGCATCTTCAGATCCAGATCGAGCATATCCAAATTCGAGTAAAGTTTGAAATCGATAGCCAGCATGTCATACTGGCGAAGTAGATAATTCGTAAATACCCGGCAGTAGGCAATCTTCTTGAGCATCAGCTCTATCTCTGGATCCTCAAGGTTATGGTCGACCGCGTCGTCAATCTGGCTATCGTCCCAACGATTTTTTTTGTTCAATTTGCTTGCAACAGCATCGACACTCTCACGACGTTTACGGGTGGCACATTCGAAGGAGAGATCTTCGGTCGACCGAATGGAGTGATGGACACTTTTGCGACGGCTCATGATTCTCTTGGGAATACCAAATTCATCGGAAGGTTTTTTGGATTCTAAGGATGATCTGAGTGATGATGTATTTTTGGCTGCATCTTCTGGTTTGGAATTGGTATCGCCACTGGTCGATATGGTGACCGATTTACGCTGCTGTGGCTTTGGGGTGATTGGGTTGGACGTGTTCGCAGATTCATCATCAGTTGAATCGTCAATTTCTATAACTTTAGATATGCTGGGTTTTCCTTTTTTAGACATTTTCCTTTTTTATTGTTTATATTTTAATTTTATCGGAAATTTGTTCAATAAAACCGAAAACTTATCAACAAAAAAAACCAAACAAATATCATTTAAAAACTACAGACGTCAAAATTGACAAGAAAAAAAAGAGTTCGAAAAAAGAACTTCGAAAAACACAAGGTACTAGGTGTGTTCCACACTGAGTTTCAAAGACCGCAATTACACGATGATTTTTTGCGTATGACTTTTTTCAAGTTCTTATGAGTGCAAAGGAGAAAAAACATCTGATTTCACCTTCGTACCCATTGAATTTTGAAGAGTCAGACGCAAAGAATCATCGTTAATAGAGCCTGTTTAGATTGGGAAATTTGATTTCGGACTCGTGAGTCTACATTCGAACATGTGAGGAGCTCCAAAACACATCGAAACAGGCATAACTTCACCGCTTTGCACATTGAAACACCAAGAAATGAGGTCGGTGTTTATATTTTGATCATGCCTCACGAAATCCCTGAACCCTCATTTCGCTTGTCCAGAAACTACCGTGAGACCGGTCTCAATCTTCCCAATCTAAACAGCGTCATGGGGATCAAACCGCCCGATTTATTGCAAACCCGATCCACAAGTAAGAAAATGTGCCCGCAATAAATCTGGTGGTCTAAAACTGTTTGAGAAAACTGGAACAGGATTACTGTTGGGCATTGGTTGGCCATCAGTTCTACAAAAATGAACAAATTCCTCACATTCTTGTTTATTCGCTTTCATGTCGGCATCACATGACCCGATTTTTTCATTATTATTTTACCCAACATCGGGTGAAATATTTACACGAAACAATCTTTTTTTAAGTCCGATTTCTGCCTCTCCGTACTTTATTGCTGTCCTTTGGTCGAAACAAAAATTAAAAAAGGGCGGGGTCAAAGAGGGGTCGTTTGTCAAATTTTATAAAGCTAATCTCATTGTTACTTTTTAATGGAAAGAGAAAAAGTTTGGCCAAATGGGTGTGGCCATTTGGCCAAGCCTTACAACATATTTTCAATATTTATCTATAAGAGTCTACGTTAAATTTGTAATATAAAATATTAACTTACATAAACCACGAGCTTTAGAAGGTCTCCTTTCATATTGTTATTCAACTCAAAATGGAGCAAAACTGCAGTCTAATGGTTGTTAAAATGTGATGTTTGGAAATATATTAGATGTTTAATACTTTGCCAATTATTTGTTTATCTTCATTTAATTTCGGTTTAAGTATAATTGCACACATTTCACTGTTTCTCTCTTTTTTCTATTTAATAACCAATTTCTTATAAAAGAGAAAATTAAATCCCATCATCGCAAGACACAACAAACTATTTTGTCTATTAAAAGTGTATTCGCTTTCACAACACAAGTTGATTTTGTTATGGTTGAGACGAGGCTTGAGACATTCAACACAGTTTCTTTGCTGCTACTGTATCTTCCTTCCACATTTGCCCGATACAGTTTGCTTGCAACTTTGTCTTATAGCATTGGAGGCCCCAACTAGTCATTTCATGTTTGTCATCTTAAGGTCAAGATTCGAATTGAGCTGGAAATCAATGGAAAGCATATCGTATCGGGGGAGGGGGGAAGAAGTTTCTAAATACACACACTTTACTCAGTAAGCGCGTCATCTCTGGATCATGCCTGTTCTGCTAGTTTTCAGAGTGTCATCTTTAAGCGAGTGCTACTTCCTTAACTCTTACCGTGTCATTTTTTCTTGGGATCGCATGGACAGACCTCCACGTGTGCCATTTCCAATGATATAAATCGCATAGATGCGACTCCTTTATTGTCACTTTTAGTGCGAGATGCGTCGAGGCATTGAGGATTGGCCATCACCATCGCCGTCATCAGATTAGGGAATCAGTTCAACAACAAACTTATCTATTTAATCCATAATGAATCTGTCACACGGTTCTTCTTTTTCTACTGCTATTTGATCCCTATTGTATTGTAGGCTCATTTCCTTAGATCCATCATCAATTCTTGGTGGCTTTTGGTTGTTCGGTTGACATCCACTGCCTCTATGAGAGATACCTAAAAGTATAATTCTTATTTAGTAATTTAATATTTTAGTAAAAATGTTAAATAATAACTAATCATTTTGTACTTGCTAAATCTGCAATTAATTTAGTTAATTCACTAAAAAAGCTAAATTTATTTTACTATTTACATATGTACGTCGACTTACTTATGATAGATTACACAAATCTTGGATTAACGGAGCTTTCGAGTTTTATTTTTGGGCAATTTAGAGATATAAAAAGTGTTTAATATGCTTTGTTTATTGTATTATGATTATAATTAATTTCTTTTATAAATAAATTCAAACGAACACAAACAGTCAGCACCTTTAAACAAAAAGTGATGGAATGCCAAAAACAAATCAACCAACTTAACTTTTCGAAATTTCAATTCGGAATGTCATGTTTGACATTTACCTCCCAGGGTTGCCACTTTAAATAATTGAAGGTACTAGTTTGATACTAATGCTTTGTTCACATGAGGTTAGTGTTTTAGGAGTTTTTTTAAAGCAATATTGTGCCTCCTATTAGTTTTGTAGTAGGTAATAATTATGATTATAGGCGGTCCCAAACCAACGCGAAACATTCGCCCACGACAATTTTTTGTTGTTTAGCATTGTGTGTCTGTCGTATTTTGTATTGCTATGATTTCGGGTTGCCTTGGAAGAACCGTTTTGGCTCTATTGGTAATTTATGAGGCGATGGAATCTGGTACGCGAATGACAATTTATTGACCGGGTGAGCATTTTCATTGTCAGGCAATTTCAATTATAAAATAGTGTATTGAAATAGTTGACTGCAAAAATGCTCTTGTGCTGTTTAAACACTGTTTTCAATAACATTTTTATTTCACTATATTTTATCATGACCGTTGTCAAATTCTACAATTGAATCGCAAAAATTAAAGAAGAAGCCATTCAAGATTAGGGGAGACTCCATTTTACTTCAATTTATCGCCTCGAAGATGGAAATCAATTTGTCTCTCATATATTTTGGGCAATATTGCAATTGCCATTGACAAAGCGTCTCCATTTCTATTATGCAAGGCAATAGCAATGAGTGATGCAATTTATTGTCTAAAATTGACAATGGAGCCGCTGGGTTAGAACGGTACGAATTCGCGTTTGTTTGAGAGAAACTTAAAGGCTTTCCAAAACACACGCGAAGTCATTTACAAAAATAAAAAAAAAATGACAAATACATAACGCTAAACAACAACAAAAGAATGTAGTCGGCTAAGATTTCGCCTTGGTTTGGGAGTACCTTACGTAAGACCGCAATCGACGGAACTGCACCGCAATCCACAACTGAACCTCAAAATATTCTTTGTATGAAATTGTATGAGCTAGATCGCGCTTAGTGACAACTGAACTTCATGGCGTGGCATCGTACAGCAAAGTTGATAATGTGATAACAGCAGAGAAAGCAGCGTTTATAGATAAAAATACCTCAAAAACTTGACAAGATGAAGGAATTCTAAAGTCAGGTTCGAATTCATGGGTCATAAATCTTCGGAAAAGGGTTCCTCGTTCTTGTGATAATAAAATAAGATTTTGATAAAATGTAACTTTTTGATATAATATTTGACCGGAATAAAACATATTTTATTATTTTGAGTTTTATTTTATTTCGTTTCATTTTATTTCTCTATCTCAGTATTATTTTTCTCATTTTTTTTAAATTTTTGTTTTCATCTTATTTTCATTAGTAATAGTAATAATAATTAATCAATTAATAATTATCTTAAATTTAATATTTTTCTTTTTATTTTTTTAATAAAATTTATTCTATTAGGTGAATTCTGTTTCTCTGACGTTTTAAATGTTTGAAAATGTTATATTGTGTGATTTATGTCTTTGGTTGTGTTTTTTTTTTGTTAGTGTATTTGTGTTTAATAAATTTTATAACATAATACATTTATTGGAATTGTTTTCATAATTCGTTTGGAAAAAAGATGTTTTATAATTTTGTTGTCTGTTCGTACTCCTTCGTTTTTTAAGATTTTTACTTTCTCTTTCCAACAAAATTTGACTTTCTCATGCTTTTTGCTATTCTCGCGCGGTTTTCAAATTGTTTAAATATTATTTCTAACTAGTAAACACTTTAAAAAGTTTTCATTCGTTAAAAAATATTTTCATTTTTTTATTTTGCTTTTATTAAAAATTCGTAGTTATTTTTGGGATTTTTTATTTTGTTCTTTCGAATTTATTTTGGTCTTCTTTGGAGTATTTCATTTTCTTGTTGTTGTTTGTTTTGGTATTTTATTAATTTTTTTAAACAGAATTTCGGGCGGGATAGGATCTAAAAAGGAAAAGGAGAAAATTGTGGCCATTTAATTTGTATCTCTTTTGTTGGTTGTTAAATTTTATTTTTGAGGTTTGTAGATGTCGATGGATTTTGTTTGGTTTTTGTTTTCTTTTATTATTTTCTGAGTTTCTTTTTTATTTTGAATATTTTGTTTTTTCTTTCTTTCATTTAAATATTTCTTAATTTTTTTTCATTTTATATTTAACAATTAGAATGGACAAATACGCTTTTTGTTTAATTTTTTTACTTGGAAAAACTTTGAGATATATATTGAAAATGTTTTTATTTTACAAATGGATTTTGTTTAAAAAAAAACTTTAACACGATTTCGTTTGTTTTTTTGTTAAATACAAATTTTAGTTTTGATGTTTTTTGTTAAATTTATTTTAAGTTATGGTTATTTTTAACATTTTTTTTCTAATTGAGAACATGATATGAGAAATGTGAAATATTTTTTGTTTTTTTTTTTTTTAATAAATATATATATTTTTTGATGTCAATTTTATTTGTTTGCCAAAAAATGTTGTTAGTTTGGATTTTTGCTTTAACATTCCGAAAAATTCTTAAAACTATTTCTTTTTATATATATATTTTTTTTGATTTTGATATATGGTTTTTTGTTGGTTTTAATTGGTAGCCTTTTTTACACAGGTAAATTTTTAATAGTGATATGAATGTAGGTATGTTTTTTTGTCTTATTTTTTTTTTAACCGCCAAATATTATTTGTTTTCATTTTATTTTGAATTTGTCTTGTGAATCAGATTTATTGAAAATTATAAATTTTTGTAGTTTTAGTTTTTTCTGGACATCAATACATGTTTTTTATGTTTTAATTTGATTTAAATAAAAACAAAAATTAATAATTAATATTAAGTATTTAAAAAAAATATTCAAAGTAAATGATTTTGTTTTGTTGTTCAATGAAATTACTAATAAATGGTAGGGAAATAGTTTTAAGTATTTGTTTCTTTGTTTTTTTATTGGTGTGTTTGGGATAGAGTGATGTAGAGTATTGAAATTATGTTTATAGTATTTTTCGTTTTGTTTTCTAATGAAATGGTTTTAATTTAATATTGATGGGTTATGTACATAGAATTTTGAAAGAGAAAGACATAATTTATAAAGTTACTCACTTAAGTTTTGCAAGATTCAAGAATCAAGACTGTTATATTTTTAGACGTTTCAAAATCCAAAATCAATATTGGCTCCGAGCCAAAATTAACTGGTTACTAGTATCTGGTCAGTTTTAGACACTCACTTCACTTCGCGTTTTTGAAAAATTAAATTGAATGTTTATAGGCCTGGAAACGATATATTTTGGACTAATCAACAACGACATATTTGTGCTCAGAAACAAGTAAGTAAAATTGGCCGGATCCCTAACTGATTGCTTATGCTGGTTATAAACGGGATTCCATGTTAAAAATGATTAGTTAATCATATTTTATAAATAATAATTTTACAGACTAAGCTTCCTTGTATGAAATTAAAATCTCAGCTTAAATAAAGGTTTAAGGACAGTTTTAGACATTTCGTTTCCTTTCTCTGAATGGCTGCCTACATTAGACATCTGTAAAACCATAAAGGTTTAAAATTCTTGTTATTCCAAGTAATAATTTTATTAAACAACAAAGTCTTTCTCTTTCATGAATATACAGTAAAGTTTATATATGGATTGAGGAGATGAAGTTTGAAATGAATTTTGAGCAATGTGTTGTTTATGGTGTACAAAAAACGTACCAAAAACCATCATTCGTCTAATAGTTTTTCTTTTTTTTTTTTGTATTTTTGTTTTGTAAAAAACAGAAATTTTTAAAAATTTACAAAACACACATTTCAGTAACAAGCGCACTCAATTTCATTTTCTCGTAAAAATTAACTATTCATTCACACACTGGACACCTGGTTAATTTTTAAATCATTTGCCACATTCTCAAAAAATAAATTAAAAAAGAAAAAAAAACTTCTTACAAGAGCAATAAATAAAAAATATAAATTTAACATTAAAGTTTTTTGGTAAGCATGCGCCTTATAATCTGTTTAGCTTTTAACATTAAATAACACATCATTCACCATCATCCTTAATCTCAATATCATATCCTTTTTCTTCATTTTGTTATAAACTACACTTTTTTGTTTTGCTTTCCTCTATACATAGTACAATATTATTATTTAATAATATATAATTTTGAAATTTAATTAGCTTCGCTCAGTATAATTAACAAGTTAATTTTAAACCTCTTTCTGTTTTTTTTTTTTTTCTTCAATTATTATTTTCTGTTCTATATTTTTGTTTCGGTTGATCTTGTTTTTTTTTTTTATTTAAATTAGTTTTTGTTTATAGTTAAATATTAAATTTAGTATTTATTTAATGGAAGACATTTTTTATACAAGTTTAAGACACAGAAACTTTTTTCTTTCTTTTTTTAATTGAATTTTTTTTTTTGGTTTTGCTTTTTTATGTATAAATTATGAAAGTTTTTTTTGTTTAGAAAAAGAAAAATAGATATGTTGAATATTTTTTTGTTTAACATTTACTTTTGTTAAATATTTTTTGTTTGTTTTATAATTAATGTGTCTCAAACAAAAATAGTGTTTTAGTTTAAATTTTAACATACACCTATGAGAAATTGTTTTTTTTTGGTTTGTTTTAAGTTTTACTTACATAGAATATAATACATTTTTTTTGTTGTATATGCATATAAAAAGAAATAATAAATATATATATATTTATATATATTTTATTTTATTTACACATATATGTATATGTATGCAAATTTGAGAAAAAAAAATCTAAAAATTAACAACAACGAAACAAAAACATAGAAAAATTGATAGGTAGGTTTATATCTTTATATCTTTTTTAATTTATTTTTTTATACAAAAAGCCTTTATGTAACTAATAATTTTTGGATTTTATCGATAACACTCGTTTCTTTAAATTTTTTTAAGTTTTATTTTGTTTGTTATTTTCGGTTTCAATAATATTGCTATAATTTCATTTTACTCGTAGATATATATTTTTTTTGTTCTTCCTTCTTGTTGTTAAACTTATTTTTTGATGTTGTTTTTATTGTTTAAACTTAGGTTTTATTTGTTTATTTAAATAATATCGGTTGTTTTTTGATATGAAGTTCAGTTTTTTAGGTAAGTCTTTTTTTGCTGAGAGTGTGTGTGTTTTCTTTTAATTTTATATTTATATATTTTTTGTTGTTAAAATAAATGGTAGATTTTTTTTGTTACTAAATTTGTGCGCTTAATAAATCTAAATTCGACACCAAAATTAAAACATAGAGATATGTTTGTTAAGAAAAAAAAATTATCCACATCTAAGGAATGTTTATCATGTCAATATCTTTAAACCTTTTTCAAAAAAAACCTAACTTTTTTATTGCTAAATATAATTTTTTACCATTCATAGCCCAGTACTAGTGTTTGTTTTTTTTTTAGAAATCCTTTTAAACAGTGAGGTGAATCCCTTTTTCTTATATAAATCATATCTACTTTTTTCTTTTTTATTTCCTGCAGTGAAAAACTGTACAAAATCCAATTAGTATCCTGAGTTAACAACACAATTTCTGCACACAAAATCTTATCCGCTTAAAAAAAAATACGGCCCTGAAATTTTTGGAGCAAACTGAGGAGCTCCATACATATTAAATTTTCCTGTGTCTTGAATTTGAATGCTGTTGTTTTTCTTCGGGGCCGTGACGCAGGCGGACGTTTGTAGGTAGGTACTTCAAGGTTTTTTAGTATTTTACAGAATCATTGTTTTCAATCAGACAATTGTTAAATCAAAAGTTAATGTAAATCAAATACATTTTTGAATACACGGATAATCAAAACAAAGATGCAGAATGGCTGCTGGTAGTTCGAAAAATAACCACTTGGAAAAATTACGGCTTAAAAGCTAGAGTAGCCTCAGATAAGATCTTCTTTTCTCAGCTCATTTTTTTAAGAGCAAAAAATTTTGATGTTATTTTTCTTTTAATTTTGCCTGATAAAAGAACTGATTGAAATATTTGTTTTCAATTTAAAATTTTACAAACAAGAAATTCCCACCAAATCATTTGAAGTTTTGGGTTGCATAAAGATGAAAAGATGATTAGACAAGAAAAACCCATGATTGTTTGATGGTTTTAATATCTTTTCTATTCAGAATATATTAGACTGTTAAACAATTATTTATTTTATCATAAATCTTACCTCAAAATTTATTAAAAATAAGGTGGACAAAACTATATCACACTTTTAAATTCCTAAAGAAAAACTACAAACAAATGTTGTATTGCTAATATTTAGAGACAAAACAATTTTTGCAATTACTACACCTCATCCATTGAAATATTAATTTTGATACTTTTTTTTTCATTTTTTGTATCAATTACTCGGTCTTAAACTTTGTATAATATAGGATCATGCTTGAGTAGAAAGAAATAGTTTTAGGTTGGTGTAAAATTGACTAAATTCAGGTAAGTATTTGTTTAAGTTACATGTGCTTTAGTTTTATCCGCCTAGTTTTTAATGAACCCTGAGCAATTTTGTTGGTTATTAAATAAGGTGTGAGTTATGATAAATCCAACATATTCTGATTAGAAAAAAGTTAAAACCATTTAACGAATTATTAAACTTTCTTTTATAAAGTTCTGAGTCTGACTCAGAAGTCAAAAGAAGTAAGGTTTTCCCACTCGGAACGTCCAAATATAGCAAGATTTATTAGTTTAACACTTTAAAATATTCCACTTTAAGCAAGATTTGGACAACCGATTCGATGTCTATGGCCCACTTGCTGATACAAAACTTAAATACTCAAGTAGAGCAGAAGCGCCTATATGCCAGTTTACACAGAGGAAACAGGAGGTGTGTTTTTTTGCAAGCCCAGAGGAATCGGACCAAAAGAACGACACCAGGGTCTAGCGACGCCACCAGAGAAAAAAAAATTGAGTTTCCATACAAACTATCGATAACAAGCATGAAATTCGTGCCGGTAACACAGTTTTTATCTGGGCTAAAATTAAGCCCGAAACTTTTCTGGGCTTAGCAAAGCCCGTAGGGGCTTCGTTGTTGTTGCATTTGACGTGTTAATTGCTTAGCCCCGACGTCGTTTTCTTCATCCAAGTCCATTCGGGCAAGGAAAAAGCACACCTAGTATAACATTAGCTGCTTAACTGTTTTTCTAAAGCAAAAATATAAAGATATAGGTACCGAGTTTTTTGTAAATTCTTCTCGGTCAAAATTAAAAACCGATTTGTAATTTTAGTGTTAAGATAGTTCTTAAGCCGAAAGGCATTAGCATTAAGTTATTATAGTTTAACTTAGGTCGCCCGATTGGGGCCAGTAAGTTAGTTATAAGATATTAATAAGTAGGCTAGTTTTTTATGAATGTTTGTCTAGTTTTAAGATAGTTTTAAGAAAATGGAAAAATAAAAATGAATTTAAAAAAAAAACAAAAAAAACTGTTTTTCTAATCACATGACAAATATGTTTAAAAGTGTTTTAATGTTTATATAATTCACTTGTTATCATAATTGTTTCTTTTATTAATCTCAATAAAAATTCAAACTAAATTGATGTCTTATTAATTTGTAATCCGAATTTCCTTCTCTTCGTAACTAATAATTTCAATAAAGAGAATGTTTGATTCCGCAATTGTTCATTTCTAAATATGTATGCAAATTTTAAGACGTATAATATAAAACGTATAATATGTAAAAATAAAAAATAATAAATCATACCAAAATTGAAATATACATTTGTAGATGAGGTTTTTTAATTTTTCTCAAAATCTAGATATTTTCTGTTAAAACAAAACCTTGTACTTGTACTTGTACTTGAAAAAAAACAAGTACCATATTGTTGGTACCTCAAAAACCCCAACTACAAGTAATTTTTCAAATACTTTGTTCCAACTGCATGTACTTGATACTTTAATTCTGCCCAGTACACTTTCAAGTACTTTTTAAGTTCAAGTCCATTTTAAGTACTTTTCAAGTTCAAGTCCATTTTGAGTACTTTTCAAGTACAAGTCCATTTCAAGTACAAGTAAATTTCAAACAAAAGTCAATTTCAAGTACTTTTCAAGTTCAATTCATTGATAAGTCTGTTAGAGCTATCGAATAATGACGAATTTTTCGAAACTTTAGCGAGATGACCCCAAGACAACGAGAAGCCATCAGCCGCCGTGATGTGTAACGAATTGTACTTGAAAAGTACTTGAAAGTGACTTGTACTTGAAAAGTACTTGAAAATGTGCTCGGCAGGTTAAAGTAGTAAGTACATGTACTTGGAATAAAGTACTTGGCAAAGTACTTGTACTAGGTGTTTCTCATACAAAATGTGCAGAAAATACTAAGGGTATTCATGCAACTTCGTAAAACCCTAGATAAGTTTACAAATTGGTTAGATTTATCTTTTGGTTAATGAACTGTCAAATTTTGTATGGGAAATGATTACACAATTTGGTTAAACTTTAAGTAAACTTATCATTTTACACAATTTGTAAACTTACGACGTTTCATGAATACCCTTGCTATTTTAACCTGTGTTAGATAACTCTGGTAAAAACAATTTGTCCGAAAAAAACAAAATGTATACAGGTTCATATTTTTTCAATGGTTTCTATTATATGTCTTTGTTTCTCTGAGTTGCTGCAGTTAATCGATTTTGTTTAACCTAAAAATGCAAACATATACACCCTTATTGTGAGTTTTAAGTTACAATGAATAGTTTATGAATGTTGAAATTATATATTTCAAAACTCAGTTTATTAAAAATAGCTTATCTCTTCATTTAGAAATGTTAATGTTTTTGTAATTCATAACAATTGGCATCATTCTCAATTATCAAAACTAATATCAATTGGGTTGTAAACTATCGAATTTTTATATTTATCAACTATCAATTGAAAGTCATAATAAGGGTGATAGTTTTAGGTTATGTTAATAACTAAATATTTTGTCTAAAAAATCCCGTAACGGAGTCTAAAAGTAGGCATTAATTTTCCCCGGCAAAAATCATGTTTCCTTAACCATACACATTATTTATTTTCTCTTCTAGAATAATAACTACACCATTTATTTCAACAAAGGACTTTTCCGAAGGAAATAATTTAATGTATGTATAAACATTTTTGTGTTTTTTGAACAAATTAAAATGAAATTTGAACTAAAACAAAAAACGAATTTAAATAAAAAAATATGATTTCTCAACGGAGAAAAATTATATTTCAAAAAAAAAAAAAACAAAATGAATTTTGAATAAGATTAAGTTCTTTCTTTCATATAATTTAGAAATAAATTATTTCGCTATGTGATCGAAATATATTTGGTTTTTGGACACAAAAAAGTTGAAGTTTTGTTGACCGCAGCAAATCGAAAATAAAAGATTTCTTAACGCCCATAAAACAAAGTCAGTTCCGACACTCACACTCAAAGAAAATTAGATAAAATGCTTGTTTGTTAGAAAAATATAAAATCCAAGTATCGTATCGTTGGTGTCTCTCAAAGAGGTAAAATAAATATTATTCGGTTCAATATTTTTAAAGAAAAATTGAAATTGTACCTACAATTGGTGCGTTTTTGTCTACGTTGAAATTTTCTGTTCAGTTTAATCGAGAATAATCTAATTGAACAAAATTAATTTTGATTTTTAAAAATTCTTTGTTCAAATGAAAACAAAATTAATATCAAAACATATTTAAGAAAAAAGCTTTTGAGGTTTCAATGCGAGTCATAAACTGTCAAAAAAATTGATGGTCAATTTTTATGTTCTTTCAAAATGATAAAGTCTAAAGAAATAACAGTGTAGAGATCAAAATAAAAAAAAAAAAAACTCTGTAGCTGAACTAAAAACGAATTTCAAACCACCTTAACATATTTTAAACCTTTTCATCTTTAATTATTTTCTTATTTTTTTTTGGTCCTTTCTTAAACACTTCTTTTTCTTAGCTTATCGTTTACACTTATAAAATTTAAGTCTTCAAAATAAAACTCCCATTTCCGACATTAAATAAACATTCCTCAGATGTACATATATAAAAACTATTACTATTATTAATTTGCTAAACAAAAATCTAAACCTAAAAACAAAAATTAATAGAATTTCAACATCAAATAACATGACACAAAGAATGCAAATATGCCTACACAAAAATTTATTTTTTTTAAAGTTAGCGTTAATAAAATTTAGTTAATTTTGTTTCTTTCTTTTGTTTTCTTATTAAAATCCTTACCCGTTTACAAGTATAAAAAACATTTTCAAAATGCAATTTATATAATATATATTCATATTTTTTTAATTTTCTAAATAAATTTAGTTTTTAGCTCTGTATTTTTTTTTTTAATTTCTTTCAACAAAAAAATAAAATGGAAACAAAAAATAAGATTTCAAATAGTAATACCTATGTATGTATATTTTTTCAAATACAGGGTCTCTTAAGACTTATGATTTAAACTATAAATGGTGACAGACTGTGTCATGACCTTTCAGAATCAAGTAACTTGCTCATTCCAAAGCATAATGATCTTCGATTTATCGTTATTGTTTTTTTAATACCGAAAAAGCCCAGTTCAAAATTAAATTTTGTTTTTAGCAATTTTTAACGCTTATCCACGATAAGAAAAATGGTTCATCGAAAACCTTTATAGTTTGGTATGACCTCATAACCTTAATTCTAAGGGGTCCTGTCCTGCTCTGTCACCACTTTTATCTTGAACCATTACTTTTGAAACACTGTATATAAATTTATTTACATGATACTTTTTTTTAATACACACTTTTAAGTTATTTTTTAAATTTTCTTTTCAATATCCAATCACACACATTTTTAATGTTTTTTAAACTTGTTTGAATTTATAAGTATTTAAAAAAAAAAAAAATGTATACAAAATTATTTTACTAACATGCAAGTATTATTTCTTGTACGAGTATATACTTTTAAATAAAGTTGTTCGCAATTTCTTAAATTAAGTTAATTTTAATTTTTAAATTAATTTATTTTTCTAAAGCAAATTAATTGTAATTATTGTCTATTAACTTAACAATTTATATTTTTCTTTACACAATTAATTATTATTTGTTTAAGTTTGATAGCACTCAATTTTATACAAGAAATCAATTAATTTTTGTAACAGAAACAAAAGAAAATTGAACAAAAACAAATTAACTAAATATTTTTAAACTAATATTTGTTGTTTATGTTTCTATGAAATTCGTAGGTACATTTAATAATGAGAATAAAGTAATCAACTTTATTTCTCATTGTTTATTTAATATTTAAACAATTATTTTATTTCAATTACTAAATAAAGTGTTAAATAATATATATTTTTAATAATAAAATTTTAGTTAGTCTTAAATTTAACTAAATTTATGCTTTTTTTTAATAAATTTAAATTATTATGAAAACACTTTAATATCACGCATGTGTTAGAATATAAGTCATCAGGAGGATGATCAAATGTGAGATAATAATAGACGAAGGTGTGATATAAAGAACAGCACTTCGTCCACATTGTTGAATTTCAATTTCTTCCGGATGGTAGTTTATGCACTTTTTAGGTCGTCTACGTTTTTGTGTTTCTTGTGTTTGGCGACGTGTACTGCAAGCTCCTATGGAATTTATCAAATTCAAAGTATCTTATAGGCAATTATTGATGTGGAGAATGCAATTATTAATTTTAATTTATAGGAGGGTGCGGAAAAGGAATGAAGAGGATCTTAATTTTGAATTAAGTTTCATTGAACCTCATATTAATTTAGTTTTGTAATTCGTAGGATAGCGAAATGCTTACTTAACCTCAGAAGAAAAGATTTCAACTGATTTTAATCAAAAAACAATAATGGGAAGCGGGAAAATAATCTTGAATAATGTCACCAATTTTAATAAAATAAAACACAAAATCACAGAGACAAGAAAAAATAGAGAACAAATCAAGTTATAAATCAGGACAGTATAAAGCCTTACGCTGCTGTTGAAAAATGAAAAATCGCATACAAAAATGACACAACGAAATAAACGAAAAATTTAGTCTTACTTTTCGTTCTGCAGTACGCTGTTCCATGAACGAAATTGTAGATGTTGCATATTTTCGGGGAAGTCTACACTCTCTTTTCGCATACTATTATTTGCGTGCGAAAAAAATGACATTTGTGTTTTTTCGTGTTTATTTTAATTTTTTCTTTCATTAGAGCTTGGCTGCTTGTGTTTTTTTAATTTCATTTCTTTTGGTTTTTTGAATTCTTGTAACTGTCAATGAATATTTTTTCACTGTGTTTTCATAAGCATTTCATTGTCTAACTAAAAATTTCGTTTAGTAACAGCAGCGTACTAGGTTTAATGCTTACAAAAACGTAGCGAACAAATATTTTTGAAGACTTTCACCAATTTCAATAGAAAAAAAGTTATGAAAGAAACATCAAGCATAAATTTTTCACACTTATTCTATGGTCAATCAAAGAAGAATGGAGACTTTTCCAAATAATCAGCTATAACTATCAATTTCAGTCGATGTTCAGAAACAACTGTCTACTGGCAACGAAAAGCAGAGCGAAATTTGTCGATTATGACTTCTTCGTATCATTTCTGAATGGGATTTTTTGCCATTGGTGGATCTTTCTCATGAATATTTGTAAGCTTTGTTGTCGTTTGGTTTTCGTTGGTTTTTCATCAGCAGCGTTTTAGGCTTTCCACTGGCTTTAGCATCACACTAGTCTAAAGTGTAGTGAGTTTCTTGGGTCTCCAACAACACAACGAAATGCTTATGTAAAAAAAACTGGATAAAATTTTATGAAGTGTTCCACCAATAGCAATTTGAAAAATACGCAACAAGAATTGCAGAAAGCCATACTGTTATGTAAAGAACAACAACCGCAAACAAAAATTGTCTTGCAGTAAAAGTTTTTTTAACATAAATTTAAAATGAAAATAGTAAAAATAATTTTTAAAAATATAACTAAAAATTTTTATTTACAAATCACAACATTAATATTTAAATGATTTGCTCATACAAATTCTAAAAGGGTATTTTTTATTAAATTATTTTAACTATTTTTCATTTTAAATATGCACAAAACATGAAGACAAAACTAAAAACCACAAGGAAATAGATTATTAGGTAAATTTAACAGTTTTGTGGGATATTTCAAAAAAATAAATTTAAAAAAAAAACAAAAACTTTTGGTTTTAAAGCTCTTAGCTTAGAGAATGGATAGGGAAAAATAATAGGTTGCCAAATATTTGATTATCAAACAATATTAATTTGTTAATAATAAAAATAATCATCAAACTTACCAATAACACCACCTTCTTCCAGAGGTTCAATGTTTAGTTGTTTGGAGCCACACGGACATAAAGTATCCACAACCAATAGAATCAAATTACTGTGTGGAATTTTTTGGATGCTAAATGGACGTTCACATCCTGACACATGACAATTCGTCAGTTTACCCTACAAATATAAAAAACTGTTAATTTAGTTTTTTTAGAAGCAAATCATTCAAAATTTAACCTTTAATGGATTATTTTGTCCATTTTGATTTAGTTTCTCTGGTTGAAGGACAAAAAGATCAGTTTTCAAGTCACATCTCCTTGCATGTTGGGCATCTGGAGATGCTCTAGGACCAGTATGTGGTTTGTGTTGTTTTGGTGGTGGTGTTGCTTGTTCCTTTAAAAAGAATTTTTAAGAAAATCATAAATATTGTATAAAGATATAAGAAAAAAAAGAAAAATCTCACAACATCAGGCGTAGTAAATAATTCGTCCATTTCCTCATCAACTGGAGAGTAATCATCATCGAATGGTTCATACTCATCGGTGTAAGTGGGTTCTTCGAAAGTTTCGTCCTTGTACGAATAATCATCCTGTGGCCAAGCTCGAATTGGATTTGGTAGAAGCGTTAACCACGCTGTACTCCACGTAACTACATAATTCATCAGGCATGAGGCTATACGATGTGGTCGAGTAATTCCTCCTGCTGCTGTATAAGGATTATCTGCATCCGAACAAATGCCTTGATAATCGTTAATTGTAACTCGCTTATAGATTCGATCCTGGACCAAGGAGTCCATGATAGTTCCATCGATTTGTCCAAAGAATTTTCCTGTATGTTCGTTTTCTTCAGAAATGATCACAAAGCCATTGTTGTCGAGGACATAACAGTCGAGGTTGTCTGAAGCACACGTTCGCTTGCATCCCGTCGTTCCCGTGCACTGAAAATACCAAATATCATGAAGTTTCTAAGGACTCGAATGAACAATAGATTGCCTTACTGCAGAAGTAATGTTTATAAAATGTTTTGACAGCGAATCATGTTGAAATTGTAAACCAACTACCGCCGCTGGAGCCTTATGACCTCGATGCTCCACAAATACCGCATGAGTTGCTGTCACTAGAGTCATATTCATCTTGCCCGAATGTCCTGAATCGAATGGCACACTGTAAACAAAACTATCCTGCTCGACTGTATGTTGATCGATGGCTCGCTTATACCATGACATATCCATTGCACGCGAATTGTCTTCACTAAAGTGACTGTTTAAAGAGTGAAATTAATTTTATACAAATTCTTAAACACAAAGATAAGATTAGGTTTTACGGTTCGGGAGAGTCTTCAGGACGTTTTATATGATCAATCCAGCGAAAAAGTCCAGATCGAGTGGCTACGAAAGAAGTTGCAACTCCAAACTTTTGAAAACCTTGCCTGTAAATGGATTTTTTAATTCGCCCAAATTAATTTTATGCCATGGTACTTTTTTTTAATAATTAAGGTTATTTTTTTGTTAATTTCTTTATAGAGGAATCAAGCTGTAAAGGAATAAATACTTTTACCTTCATCGAGCAAGCTATTTTAATTTATGTTTACGATAGTAGATAGTCGAAGAGCAACGATTAAGGGTCTACAAAAGCGGCCCTGACACAATTGAGGAATTGACTTATGTACAATTATCTACTTACACTTAGCTATTTCAGGTTTCTGAAATCTCTGAAATTTTAACACATTTCTCTCGAAAAATTCCACAATTTTAATACCAAAAAGCTGAATCTGAAATATTTAGGATTTTGAAAGAGCTTTTTGACTTCTTCCGGGGAAATTTTGTTTTGATTAAAAACGATCCGTGAATGATGGTTGTTGAGAATTAATTAATTGCTTTTTAGATGCGAAAAAAATTTATAAAACAATCAGCACAATATTAAAAGAAATAATTAATTATTTTAGGAAAAAACATCGTTATGCATAACTAATGAGTAATGAGCAATTAATTAGTTCTCAGCAGTCAATTGGCTCGGATTGTTTATCTTAAATCTTGAGAAAATCCTGCTTAGTTTTTTTTAAACAAAAAAGAGCAATTATTTTAGTTTTTACGTAACTAATTCGCATTTAACTACTAACAACTAATGATGTTATAGCTTAAAATCTGAAATTCCAAAAATACGCTGCTAACTTCATTAACATATTTTACTCTTCGGACGACTATGAAAGAAACGTTAGGGTCAGTGGAGAGCTCTGTAGAACCGTAAGAACCGACCAAAAAGAAAAAAGCTCCCAAAAAAAAAGCTTAAATTTAACAGCGAAAAAACTATCAAGTAACATTGTAAAGCTTTAAAACAGAGAGGACGAGAATATGCTCCAAAAGTTAGATGAGAGTTTCAATAAAAAAGAAGGGAAAACCAGGATACGAAAAATCGTTTTTAACTAACGAACAAATGCTCCGAAATCAATAAGATAGACAAATGTTCAAACTTTTAAATCAATTATAAATTTGGATTAGCGAAATTATTCCCTAAACAAATTAATTAAATTTTGGCCCCAAAACGCGAATAATCGCCTCAATTCAACCAAACCTTTTTAATTGGGGTTTCGCTAAACTAAATTTGATGCTATAGACTTTTTGTATGAAGTGTTATTAAAAATCGATGCTATGCGGACAATTCTTATTAGACAAGACATGAGTCAAGCTTTTTTTGAAATAAATCTTGAAGCTACCGAAAATGTACTGAAAAATTGTGTTGACAGGATGGCCTACAGCTATTCCAGCTCAGGAAGGTATTTACAGGCAGTTACAGACCTTAATTTGGTGATGGTGCAGACGATCCCAGGAGGCTTGAGGCACAACTTAACGAAATCGACTCACGATCGAGATATAAGCGTTTATTATGGCGATACTTTGTTGAACACGACATAACCTAACAGAAGCTTTTGCAACATAATTCGGTAATTTAGACTATTTTCATGGGATGATTGTTGTTGAATCTAGAGTTAAAATAAATAAATATGTTCTCTCTAGTGATATTTTTAAAAGCGATTCCGGGAGCTTGAAGAGATCATTTTTCAACATCACGCCATCTTGGGAATAGCCAACATACTGACTGGACTTCAATCCATTTTTCTATAGAATAAAGCAGGGTTTAAATGACAGATTTAGATGGCAGACTTTATAGAAATTTGGAATTCCTGAAGCAAAAGTTGTGCAAACAGTGGAATCTAATAAAGCCGGAATTTCTCTTTTCAAATTCGCAGGAGTTGAATGAATAAACTCTTTTGACAGTTAAATGGTGGGACCAAAAATTTTCAAAAAATTGAAGTGCCAAGTTGGGAATATATACGTACATAGTTGTTAGTATACAAAATTTATAGCAAATAAATACTATCAAATTAGCTACCATGATGGTTTTGGCAGTTTTAATAATTTTCTCAAGTTGAAAATATTATATAAAGTCTTACGAAGGCAGCTTAATGTACAAAGCTTTAGGAAATGAATTCAAAATCAATAAATACCATTACCATGATAATATAAATGACATCCAGCAGCTATTGCTATTTTAAATTGAAATAATTTTTTGTTTAAAAACGTTATATAGTTTACCTTTTGAGAATCGCCATTAATGTGGCAATTGGACTGTAATTTATTAAATTTATATTTTGTTCATAATATTAAAAAAAATAAATAAATAAACAAAAATGTGCAAGTGATTTTTTTTTTAAATTCGTAGGTAATAGAAATATTAGTTTTTAAATTGATTGGTTAATCATTTCGTTAGCAGGGAGAAAGTTTTGTAAAAAATATTTGAAATAATTCATAGATTGTGATGAAAAAAAATTGAAAAATAAAAGAAAAAGAAAATTTCATGTGCTATAATAGTGCTAATTATAATCGTTTGAATAATTAAAACTAAGAAAAAATTGTGCAAAGTGTAACTCGATAAATATAATTTGTGAAGATTATGATTGATTCGTCGAACTTTTGATATGTTTTTGGAACTAAATTTAGTCAGATTTATTTTCCACTTCTGTACTTTTGTACTAGCTAATGTAATTGTTTTTTAAAATTTTTTTTCAATCCTACAAAGTATTTTCTCTTAACTCAATGAATATAAACCTGACTAAGATTCTTTTTCCCAAAATGCCTTTAGTTAATTACCTATATCAATAAAACTCGTAGATTTGTTAGAAACAAATACGTAGAAATCAAAGAAGCTGAAAGGAAAATTTTTTCGTTGCTTTTAGGATAGATTAAAACTGGAAAAAATATCAAAAATAGTTTGTTTAAGAAAAGGCAAATTTTTAATCCTCTCGGGATATTTTTTTAGAAATCTTCATTTAGCTTCGATTTGGTTACAGTATTTGAAAACAGATTTATTGAAATTTAAAGACCATATTCCTGAAACTGCGTTCGAAGGCAAAGCAAAATAAAATTTGATTTTTTTAAACAAATGAAACAAGGTTAATTGAAATATTTTTCAATCACAAAATTCAGCTCATTTTTTAATAAACAAATTTGGTAGAACAATGGATCCTTGTGAAAGCCTTGTGACTTTAAATTTTCAACCATTCCTGCGATCATGTTGTTAGTTGGCGGACTTACAACTGTCTGCCGAGTCCGAACAGATAAGACAAGAGGCATTATTTCATGACAAGAAATGTTCTTGGAGGACGTTGTCACTTCCTTCTAAGAGGCAGTATCTCTGACAATTTTCTTGTTTTAAATTGCATTGCCTGCAGGTCTGAGAAAATTCGATCCCAGGTCTCCAGCGTGACAGTCGAATGAACTTATTATTACCAACATGTACAGCTTTTGATTATTTTCTCCAATACTTAACATACCACAAAGTTCGACGAAAGTTCACAACCATAAGTTCATAAATCCCTCATTAATACTTAAAATATTCCAACCCACACTTACTGCTTATCTTCCTTTCCATTCGATGGTGTTGTTGAGTTTCTTTCTAAGCCATCTGTAACCATAGCATCTCTTACCAAACTTTGAATTAAGGTTCGATCGCAAAAATATGGTTCAGCTTTGCGAGAACCTTGTCCATTCAAATGTTGACCAAAATGCCCACTGACAGGTGTTGCACCGTGCATACTATGGTGGGGTTGAGGAGATTTTGGACGAACCTGCAAATTTTGTTTAAAGGGATTTTAGATGTTTTTGTTTGTTTTTTTTTTTTTTAATAACTTACAGACATCCATTTCCAACCAGGCCTACCAGCACGTGCCAAAAAATGCAACACCTGTTCTTCGGGTGTGGCAAAACTAGGTTCTTGTTCACGTGATGAAGTTATTTCACCGGAACTCTCACGTTCCTTTTCCAAATCACTAACACTATTGTACTCGCAGTATACCCAATCGGGATGGACACGCCAGTTGTCTCCTTTAAAATATTCTGTCACTAAAATGAAGAAATAAAGAAAGCTTAGTTAAGCCTGCATTGAACAAAAGACTTTAGACTTACCATTTTTTCGTGAATGTCTTATCTCTTGCTGGGAGACTAACTCATGGCTTCCATATTTCTCTGGGAGTACAACAGCCAGTGTGAATGGAGTATCTTCGATAGGACCATAGAAATATCTAGAAAAAAATTATTATTCGACGAAAAAGTTTATCGTAAAATCAATTTTAACCTCTGAGTCCTCGATGATACTCTCTTCATACCATCGAAATGGTTTAGGATGGTAAACTCTGTTTCACCTTCCTTGGGCATGACCATGTCACTTCGCATCTAAAAATGATATAAAATTCGTTACATCAATATTCATAGGCTCCGAGAGGTTTTTATTAAACTTACATCATAGAGCAAATTCTTGTTCATTTCGACAATTTCATGCTCATTGCCCATTTCAGTTTCCGGCAGCTCCAACTCCGTTATATCGACCGATGTATATTTTGGCTTCAAATTATCAATATAGTGATTTGCATCACCTATGGGCCTCAGGTCTGGATGATACAGCACCCTTCCGTTGTTATCCACGATAAACGAATAACCATTCGGTCCCAACTTGTGTTGTGGTATCATCTTTCGAATTTCTTCGATGGGCACATCAGTGCCCACGACTCCTAACAAATTCGCCACTCTTACCGAATGATTTCGTCTATCGAAGACCGGAGTTGAAACTGTCGTCACAAGACGTCGTTGGAATTCACTGTCTCGCCCAAGCCCTCCTGATTTGCCACCCATAAAGACTGGGCTCCAATGGACTGGATGGTCGGCTTGGTACATGATCATAGGACGGGCCATAACCAGGGCGTAATCAATGACCTTTTCACGGGCTTCTTCGATGGAATTGATTTGAGCAAAGAAACCTTTATTAGAACAGGCCATTTCATGGAGATTGCTTCGGAAGCTGGACTCGTCGCCGATGAGGTAGGTAAAAATCCGGACGGGCATATGTGGCCAGTTGTATTGTTTGATGGTTTCCTTATGGCTCTCCGTGGTACCTCTCGTGATGAGCATGATGGCTTGGTTACATTGACTTCCTTCACCTGATTGGTTGTACTGAAATGGGAAATTCGATAAGAAATTATCTGAGAATGACCGGAGATCAAATTACCTTGTGCAGCAAACTGAATGCGTACTCTAGCCCTGCAGTAAAATTGGCTGTATCCTCCAATTTGATAGCCTTGACAGCAGATTTGATTTCTTGGATATTATCCGGAGTAGCTCTAACCATTCTGTCCTTAAAACAAGGCACAGGAGTTTTCACAGTCTCTGTAAAAGTTATCAGATTCACATAATCATCTTCACCCAGAGTATCAAGAATATTAAAAGCCGTTTCGGTGGCGAGGTCGAAGGATTTCTCTGATATCCTCGATGAAGTGTCAAGAAGAATCATCTAAAAATTGAATGATAATTAGGAAAACTTCAGTTTTTTTTTTAAAAGTTTCCAAGTCTTACAATATCCTTAGGCGATGAAGCTGCTTGAACAAACCAATTGTGCGTTCGGAAATCATGAATTAGCTTACTCCCCCTAGAACCTTCCGGTGGCCAAGCGGTACCAGGAAATCGTCGAAGAAATCCTGTTGATGATCCAAAATACTGCCATGACAATGCCGGATCTCTTTCGAGGTTATTTTGAAATAGTGGATCTAGATGTGAGCTCCATTGCAAAGATGCCTTAACATCGTTTTCATCGAGATTCACTCCATTTGGCACTAGAATCGAACTGAGACTCAGGTTAACTGGTAGTCGTTCAAATCGACGCATAAATCGAATGTCCATATGGCGGGCTCCATCGGCTAATTTGCCATCGGAGTTGTATTCATTTATTCGGCGGGCATCGTAATGTTGTGTCGCACCAGATGATGAACTATGGCCTTGCGACTCGAGCTCAGAGAGTGCAGCTTGCTCAGCTGAGTCCATAATGCGCTGAAAAAAAAGAAAGAACAAAACAAAGGAAAAATTAGAGTACTTTTTTCAACAAAGTATGACATTGCTGTTTGTTGTTAATTAAATTAGGTTTTTGGATGATTTTTATTTAGAAAAATTCGACAAAAAGTTCCTTTTTAGATCATATTTATGAAAAACGCAGCAGGGACATTTTGTACCCCAATGGGATAGTTTTTGTGCAATTTTATTCTTTCATCTTAAGTATGTTTGGAATTTGATGAAATGGAATGGAATGGAAAATGGAAATGTTCCCATGCTACCGAGTATAAATAAAATAAATCAAATATTTCTTAATTCAAATTTTAGATTTTTTTGAAAATAGATTTTACATAAAAAAGCATTACATTGGCAAGCTTATAAGTCGAACTTTCCTGGTTATCCTGATGATTGAAATTTCACGAAAAGCTTTAAAAATTCAAAACTTATAGAACCCAAACAAAAACAAATATCTTGGTAGTTAAATGACCCAAAAGCAACATTATTTTATCTCGAAAACTTGGGTTAAAATACCAAACTTAAACTTTCCACAAAAAGGTCACGTGGTAAGTAGAAATTAAAAAAAAGAAGTCCCAAAAAAACAAAAACTAACTTCAAACTTTATAAATTGAATTGGTTGTGCTACCTAACCTTAGGCGGCATCCATGAGTTCGCTACCTCTATATGAGGGAGCACACACTTCCTTAAATCCTATAGTATAGTGTGCCATGCCACTTCAGTGAGTGTTACGTAGTTCGTAATCACATTACCATATCAGAGATGTTAGTTACCACACCAACGTGTGCACCTTGGTCTATTCTTTTCACCGAGTCGTGCCATGGTGTTTTGCAAAAATGGAGGTGGTAGTGCATAGGGTTGGGATGTGTCAGTACCTACATAGTAGTGCAAACTGACTCCATTCTAAGGTTACGTACTATACGCTCCGTTGAATCGTTCGCTTTTTTCTTCTTCCTATTTTTTTGCTACACTTATTCCACCTCTATGCAGTCCGAGAACACCTTCGTGTATAGTGAACCTCTGCCATGGTCAAAAGAGAAGACTTTGAGGTACAACAAAAAAAGAAGAGAAAGAAGAAACATTTTAAAGGGCACCAAGCTGGAAAGAGCTTAGAGGAATAGATAACAAAAAAAAAACGACTGAAATTGAAAGGATTCATTCGCGCATTCTAGCGTTTAGTTTTTATTTTTGTTGAAACAACCAATCAATTGCCTTTTCTGTGCGATTAACACTTCTTTTGTTAGTTTTGCTGTCGATGATGATGATGGTGATGAGTTTTGCAATGTTAACAGGGGTTATATGTGCAAAAGGACGGCTTTCTTACAGTCGATTGAAGAATATTTTTTTCTTTTTTTTCTCTAGTCAGGTCAAAGGATATTATGTATGTGTGGAGAAAGTGGCTTCATACTTTTTTAAAGAATTTATTTTTATGTAATTTTATAACTACAGTATGTCCTGGAAATGTAACAAATACCCGTTTGAATATTAGGGCCAGTTGTACAAATATTTAACTCTTGGTTCAGCAATTTTAACTCACTGACTTCAGCAAACTTACTGAGGTTCAAGGATAGTTCATTCATTAAATTGACTCCTATGACATACTTGAACCTTGAACCATCGTTGAACCTGAGTAAATCCGCTGAAATTAGCCAATAAAAATTTTTGAACCACGGGTTAAAATTTAAACCACGTTTGTACAACCGGTCCTTAATGTAACATCGAATACAACAGAGGTTAATATTCAAAGCATATGAATATTTTGTCCTTAAGGATTAACTCAAAACGCCTTTATTAAAGTACTGCCTACTTCATTACTTAACTAAGATCAAGCTTTAATTCATGCAGAACATGGGCCTTAGCCAACTTGCGTCTCTCATTGGCTACGTCTTTAGCTCTAGTTGGTTTAAATTTACGATGGTAAGGTTTTTATTGTATTTTTCTTACGAGATTATCTGAATCTCGGAAATCTAAACACAATTTTCACGGAATTCTATACTTTGGCTGTCAAAATTCTAGCAACGGAGAAAAAAGAAAATTATTGATCTCTAAAACATTGGTTGAGTACGAAATCTTTCAAATATTCGCATCCGAAATCTCGCATTTCGAAAATCTTACAATCACAAAATATTTCTTTTCATAATTTCGCAATTACAAAATTCCACTTTTAACAATCTTGCTATTTCAAAATCCCATAAACTCATAACTAGCAAATCTAACAAATAAATGTTTGTAATCGAAATTTTGTAAATTCACATACCTACCTACTTTTAGACCATATTGTTAATCACATTTCACAATATTGTTACTGTTCATATTTAAACTGTTGTGAAGAGAACACGAAAGGGAACAGGGAAATTTTTTTTTCAATTGTTAAAAACACGTTTTGAAAAATGATAAAATCTAAAGAAAAAGCTTTGGCTTTCTTTTTGGGTTCGCAGGATTTTATTTTTCAGTGCGAAGTTGAGAGCGATGTATGAGTAAGATTTGAATTTGCGAAATTTTAATTACTTTGTTTTTGTATGCGTTTTTTTAACTAAAAATTAATTTTTATTCTTTCAAGCGCGAAATTGCTTTTAAGCGTAAAAAGGAAAAATTCATACAAAAATTCAAAATTAAAAAAAAAACACGGACATGACAGGGGTTGGGTTTGACGGATGTGGGTCTGGAACTGGGACAAAGGATCAATTTTTTTTTTTTTGCTATATTTTATATATACTTATAAAATCCTCAAATCTGAAAAAAAAAGAAAGTTTTGGAAAAAAATTTTTGGACCAATTTTTTTTTTTGTTGATTTTTTAGAACTGGCGCACTTCCTAGATCACGTTTATGCATTTTTTAAGTCGCTAGAACACTTAGTTTAGCCGCAAATCATGTTTTAAGATGTAAACTTTGATATCTCTAGGACGCTTAGTTTAGCCGCAAATCGCGTTTCAACATAAAAGTCAATTTTTCGTATACTTCGATGCATCAATTAAGCGCCAATGTCAAGTATTCTTGAGCAACAGTACCTTGGGTGGCCCGCTTCGCGGGTTTTCAGGAATTGGGTATGTAAAGTCGTCAAGCAAGGCAGAAGCCAAAGTCAACTTTATCTTGTGTGGCTCAGAAGCGCATAAAATTGAAATTGAATCTTCGCAAGTCACTGCATAGAGAATTTCAATAATATTCATTCATTTTATATAAATCTAAGATTTGAAAATTATTTTAGAAGAATTAAATATTTTTCAGACTTAAAATGGTTTATAAGCATTTGGAACAGGAATTTTGTTTTCTTACCTTTTTAGAGAATTTTAATTTTTTTCGCGTTTAAAATCCATCAAAATAGTTACTACAATAAAATTCATTTTTTCGCGCTTAAATCCAAATCAAAAAATCAAAATAACCAAATAAAATAAAATATTTTTTTCAACAATACAAAAAAGTACTTTTCAAAAGTATTAAATATTTTTTTCAATCCCGCCAGAAAGTCCATTGGATACTGTGCCACGGGATAACGTGCTGCGGGATTGGAGTCAAAAAGATGCATTATATAAGCCGCGGGCAAACATTACACGCGTTACAAGAGAAGACGTTTTTCATGGAACAATCGAAAGATATAGCTTGCACTTTGCAGTGTGGCGAAACGTTGTAGTAGCTAGCACGCAGATCCCGCATCTCGATATGCACTTAGGGAATTCCTGACTAATAACTGCCAACCAGATTGATCACATTGCGATTGTCTTCTCCTGTATCAAGGGGAATACTGTGAGGACCATCAACGTCGGACGGTTACAGGCACAAGAAATCGCCAGGTTATTTTCCCATCGAGTCTCGCGCGCCCTCAGCCCTATGCCGTCAAATTCAACCTTCGGGAACCAGTGGAAGAACTGCCATCAGAGAAGAATGCCGACAAGTACATGCAGCCAAACAATTAGCCTACAAAGCGGCACTACATAGAAGGACCAGAGCTGCTAGCGAACTCTACGAGCAGAAGAGGAGAGAGGAACACCGGCTTCTCAGAAGGAAAAAAAATTACTTTGTGAGATACCTTTAATGCCAAAAAAGTTTCAAGACACGGCGACGCGCTGTCATGCGATTTCTTCAACATCATTCTTGAAAGAATTGTGCAAAACTCTCACGTTAGAGGTACAATCTTTCAAAAGTCCGTGCAACTACTCGCTGCCGACGGACATAATCGGATGATCAAAGCGTGATGTCAGTGGTTCTTTCGTGAGTATTGAGGAGCAAGCTAAGAAGATGGGTTTAACAGTGAATAAAGGCAAGACTACAACAAGAAAGGACACCTAACACCAACGTCTTGGTCAGAACGTCGCTATAGACATACAGACAGACAACTATAATTTTGAAGTGGTCAGAGATTTTGTCAAAGTCTTAAAGTCAGCGAACGGTGTTTCTTTGAGCTAAGAAGGCAATTGAGAAGCAACTAAAGTGTCCCTATCTGCACCATACACCGGTTCTGAACCGGTGAATGGTGCAGAGGCATGAACACTATTAACGCTAGATGAGAACGCTTTAGGCAAGGCTGTTTTAAGAGAAAATTCACCGAGTGATATTTGGTCCCTTCTGCATAGATGGAGAATGGAGGAGAAGATACAACAACGAACTGTACGGGCTCTACAGCGGAAAGTCTTTGAAACTAACCCCGTGGGATGGCACAGCGGAGAAGGACAGCGCAACAGGTGTTGCACGAGCGTGGAAAAGAACCTCAACTAACTTGGCGTGTGAAACTTGAGACAGCTAGCTAGAAATCGAGCCGACAGAAAGAAGCTTGTTGGTTGAGGCCCTGGTTCATCCGGATATGTAGCAAGTAAGTTCTTCGATTATCAATGTTTTTATGACACACATAAAATTTCAAGAATAAATTTAATAATTTCGAACTCAGTTTTCATATATTTAAATACCTGTGACATAAAATATCAAAATTGGATAAATTAAATAAGTCGAAGCGAATTTGTTACGACGATTTATGCGTTGTAATAAAATAAAGCTTATTTGTTGGGCAAGGCCGTCATATACACCTAGGACTTCTTCCTGAGAACAATTATTAACCCTATGTCAGCTTACAACTAAAGCTGTAATTGGCCCTGATAATAATGAAACAAAAAAGTATTCTGGCGATGTTGGTGATTATGAGTATTATGCCAAAAATTAATAAAAATCCCTACCTCTGATATTCTGCTCTCGACTCTTTATATTATTTAACCTGGTGACCTCAAGATCCGGCAAGTTGTGAGTTTTATTTTTTTGTTTTTTTTTGCCATTTTCTCTTACAACAACAAATAACATAAACTTTCGCCCAAATGGACACACGAGGGCGCATTAAAATATAGAAAAATCAATCAATGAAAAGTTGTTGTATATATTTACCTACATACATACATATTTAAACTATAAGCACGAGTACGAGTACATAAACACAAACACATGTGTTGGTACATAAAAAAAAAGAAAATACTTAAACCAAGGACCAAACGAGAAAAAAAAGTTCAAATCTGATCGATAGTCGTAACATCTTGGCAAATAGATTATCATCAACAATATTCGGAATGAAATTAATTTCTGGCCAGGACACTCTTCCACACATACACAGCGGGTACATTCAAACATATAGGACGAGTATAGGGATATCCCTGAAGACCGGGTCATTTCTATATACAATATGACTGAATCTATAAGTTTTCTTTCGACAAAATCGAACGACAAAAATTTTCGAAAGAGACGAAGAAAAAGAAAAAGAAGAAGAAGAAGAAAAAAAGTTTTTCTTTCTTCGGATTGTTGATGGTAAATGACCGGAATATTGAAACTGTTTTTCCTATACCGATCTGAAGAGAGCTGAGCTGAGCTGGAGCACACACAGCCTTTCTTCTTCATCGTTTATATTTTATTCAATCCTTGAAAAGGAGGACGAAACTTAAAATATGCAACAGCAAAAGTCGACGACGAAGGCACAAGGCCTGGATAATAGAAAAATAAATATCTAAAAAAAAAAAAAAAATAATAAAAAAATTAGGTCGCGCTATTGATAAAGGGTCCTTTTCTTTTGCACGCTGCGTGCTTTCTTTTCGTAATGAATTTTACGAATATCCTTCCAATTTAGTGATCCTTATTATATAGCATGGCTTAGTTGTTATGTTGTTGTCTTCCTTTTATTTTATTTTTTAATTTTTCATGCCCAACATGAAAATTGTATTTTTTTTTTTTGTGTAAAGGGATTTACAAATGTAGGCCACGAAGTAGGTATATTCATTTTTTTTTTATTTTTTAACCAAAAAAAGGCATAGTTGTTGCTGAAGCAAGCCTCGAAAGCAGATAGTTTCGTTTAAGAATATATTGTACACAGAAAGTACACACACAATTTTTTTGTTCGTGAAGGTTTTTGTTTCGAAAAATTTTGGTTGCATGTTTGGAATTTTAAATAAGTTTAAAAGTTACAGTTAAGCTGAAGAAATAAGTTATGCAGAAGACAAGATATTTTATTTAAGAATTAATTTGAAAAAATTTCAGAATGTAGATTGTTTTATAATTGGAGTAACGAAAAGTGAATAAATGAGAATCCTTAAATGGTGCGATTAAATTATAGTAACTGAATATTATGAATAGAAATGAAAATCCAAATCTGATTAAAGAACTTTAAGTGCAACAATAATTTAGGAGACATTACTGGTAAGAAGTTTTAAAATGTTTGAAAGACATTTTGTACAAAAATAAGAAGATAAATATTTTATGATTGGAATCAAGGAAAAAATCAATCGTTTTTATGTTAATAAGAATAAATTCTTACGACAAAAAATTTAAAAAAAATACCATGGGAAACGAATTTATATTACGACAAAGTCAAAGCATTTCTGTATAACTCGTCTGTTTGTGCAAGATGACAATAGGGAACGCACACTACTCCATCAAGATTTGCAAATAACTCACAGATACCTTTGATGTCAAAAAATGTTGAAGACAAAGCGATGAGCTCCAATTTTACTTTCTTAACATAGTTTTTGAAAGAATTTAGTGGTGTAATAATGAAATTAGATGCATAGGCGCAAAATTATAAACAGCCTTTTGTTAAGGACTAAGCATGATACTAGTTAATAATCTTGTGTCAATTGCTAGCTCTTCCAAATTTATAAACTTCCATTTTAATAAAAACCTGTCTTTGTTTAGCATTCTATAATGCTAGATTTGATTTTACAAATTATATGATTATGTACTCCAGATCTAGACTTAAGAGCTGAATTTGTGATTTACTTAAAATTTTCAGCTTATGAACTTCAAATTTGATAATATCAGGGCTAATTTTTGAGTCATTAAATGTGTGTTAAGTAATAATTGTGATATTAGCTGAATTATGAAATAAATTCATTGACAAAAACAGCTTAATTTTATCCATAGCTATTTTTTAATGTTTTGCAAGGGAAAATAGGTACATAATATGGATTTTGAAATATAGCATTTTGTTTTTTGAGCTTCAATACGCTTAAGCATTATAAAATTTGAAATCTAGCATAATGAAATTGGAGATTATGGCAACACTGGTTCTGTGCGCAGAAAAACAAAAAAAAAAGTTGGGTACTCGCAGGATTCAAACCCTCAACCCTTTGCTTCGATAATGATACATCGATCAGAAACATCGACTAAAAACTAAACGATGTCGATATCGAAATTGATATCACCCTTACATGGTGAGGACTTAGGAAAAATTGTCGGGTGTTCGTAGCGATAAATAATTTTGCTACCTTCGTGCATTAAAACTGAATTTAGTCCATAAGAATTCTTCCATTTAATTCATACAAATAACTCAATTTAATACAAGGCAACCATCCTGCAAGTTACAGAGGATGTCCAGTTGCCAAAAAATTCCAAGACACAAAAAGAAAAAACAAAACTGGGAACAAGCTAAGAAACCCAACAAACACAAAAGCAATAGTTGAAAGCAAAAAAGTAGCCGTTGAAAACAAAACTAAAAATCAACCGCCAAAAGCAATTGCACTAAGCAAAAGTGATGAAAATAAATCCTATTCCCAGATTGTTAAAAATGTGCGGAAGAACGAAGAAACATCTATTAAAGAAATGCTTGAACTTATCCTGAAAAGGATTGACAAACAAGATTTAAACATAAAACAACTAAGCGAAGAAGTCGCTCTTAAAAAACAATGATGGACAGAACACTCAAAATCGCAACATGGAATGCAAACGGTCTTTTACAACATGTATCAGAACTAAACATCTTTTTAGACATAGAGCATATAGACATTTGTTTGGTGTCCGAAACTCACCTCGCTATAGAACAAAATCTTGATAATAAATTACCTAACTATACGTGTTATCACGCTCCGCACCCAGCTGACAAAGCTAGGGGAGGATCAGCAATACTAATAAAAAAGTGCTTAACACACTATGAAGAGCCTAAGTTTACTAATGAAAACATGCAAGTAACCACAATTAGTATTGGTATAAAAAAGAAAGAGTTTAAGATAGCATCTATATACTGCCCTCCGAGGCGCTCTCCAACTGAAGAAGACTATGCAGAACTCCTAAATTTGTTAGGACATAACTTCCTTGTTGGTGGCGACTTCAATGCTAAGCACACCCAATGGGGATCTAGGCTCATAACAACGAAAGGCAAACGGCTATATCAAGCGGGCCGCAAATACAACTGCGAATTTTATTCTTCTGGCTCGCCAACATATTGGCCATCTGATTCTAACAAAATACCAGACCTTATAGACTTTTTCGTAGTAAAAGGTATTAAACGAAACCATATAAGTGTCGAAGGTAATTACGATTTATCGTCAGATCATACTCCAGTAATATTATCACTGAGCGAAGCAGAAATAATAGAGAAAAGTAATCCTAAGCTCGTGAACAAAAGAACAAACTGGAACGAATTCAGAGATAAACTTGAAAGTTTTATAAACCTAAGATCCCCTATGCAAACAATTGAACAGATTGATCATGAAGTAGAACAATTCATTGCTGATGTGCAACAGGCTGCAGAAGAAAGTACTCCAACAATTTCGAACTCAAGAGAAAAAGAAATAAAATATCCTGTCGAAATAAAGGAGCTGATCTTGGAGAAAAGAAGAGCTCGAAGAAAATGGCAAGCTACGAGATTTCCAGGTGATAAGGCAGTTTTTAACCGTCTTAACAATGAACTTAAGAAAAGAATCTGGGAATTTAAAAGTGATTCACTTAGTAGATTCCTGAATAGTCTGACGACGGATGCTTCTACGGAATACTCCTTATGGAAAGCAGCTAAGCGCCAAAAAAGACCACAGACACAAAACCCGCCAGTAAAATCTCAAGATGGTAAATGGATCGGAAACCCAAAACAAAAGGCTGATCTCTTCGCTGAACATCTCGCGAATGTTTTTAAGCCATTTCCAGCAAGCACAGCTACAGATCCATTACAGTTTGTTGATAGAAACGACGAATGTGAAATTCCTTTTGTCACGCTCAAAGAAGTAAGAAGTATGTGTCAACATAAGTTGTCTAACAAAAAATCACCAGGGTACGATCTAATAACTGCTCAGGTTTTGAAAGAAATGCCTTCTATAGCCTTCAAAAAACTACAATTTATAATAAATGCATGCCTTAAACAAAGATATGTGCCACATCATTGGAAAATTGCAGAAGTCATTGTTATACCTAAACAAGGTAAGCCACCAACAGAAGTAACATCTTACAGACCTATTTCGCTTATACCAATCATGGCAAAAGTTTTCGAAAAACTGCTTCTGAAAAGACTAAGCAGAATAATAGAAGAAAGAAGACTAATTCCGAGCCATCAGTTTGGATTTAGAAATAAACATTCCACGATAGACCAAGTGCATCGGATTACGGATGTTGTGGAAAAGGCACTTGAAGAAAAACAAGTATGCTCGGCTATATTCTTAGATGTTGCTCAAGCCTTTGACAAGGTTTGGCACTTGGGACTTGAGTACAAACTGCAAAGGGATCTTCCCAGGCAGTACTACGAAATACTGAAATCCTACGTTACGAACCGACTCTTTAGAGTACGGTACGACCGAAATTACTCGGAACTAAAGAAAATTGAAGCCGGTGTACCACAAGGAAGTGTCCTAGGACCAACCCTGTATCTGTTATATACAAGGGATATTCCAGTGGACATCAACGCTATCATGGCCACCTTTGCTGATGATACTGCAATATTGGTGCCAGATAAATCCGTTACGAAGGCTACACAAAAACTGCAAAATGCAGTCGATAAAGTTAGTGATTGGACGCAAAAATGGCGAATCAAACTAAATGAAACAAAATCGACGCATATAAACTTTACAAACAAAAAAATAAACAATGTTCCAATTCTTATAAACAGTACAACAGTACCTTACTCCAATACTGCCAAATACCTTGGAATGACTTTGGATGCAAAGCTTAAATGGAAAGAGCACATCAAAAAGAAAAAAGACGAACTAAACTTGAAGTACAGAAAAATGTACTGGTTACTAGGAAAGAACTCTGACCTATCTATCCAGAACAAACTAATGTTATATAAGCAAGTACTGAAACCCGTTTGGACGTATGGCATCCAACTATGGGGCTGTACAAAGAAAACAAATGCTGAACCCATCCAAAAATTCAAAAGCAAGGTCCTTCGCGGAATAATAAATGCCCCTTGGTATATAAGAAATAGCGATCTACATCGGGACCTTCAAATTGAAATGGTTACAGAAGTGGTTAAAAAACACGCTGTATCACACAATCAGCGACTGCAAAGTCATACCAACTCCGAAATGGAGACCGTCTTAAATGTACGAGACAATGTTCGGAGATTAAGAAGAACCAAGCCTCATGAGCTGATAGTGTTATAACTTAAACTTCCCACAATGCGACTGATAAATTAAGAAAGAAAAATCATTTGTCGATCTTTCATAGATTGGTCCTGATTCACCGGTGGTTTTAGTGCGGTAAGAGTCCCACACTACTTGGTACCGATTCTTACCGAGTGTCTTTTGAAGATTTCCATCGGATAATAAAAAATAAAAAAAACAAACAAAAAAAAAAAAATTTAATTCTGAAATACAATTTTAGAAGAAAATGATATCTGTCATGGATTTAGCACGATACTAAAAAATTAAAATAGCCATTTGGTGATTTTAACTTTAGTAAAATGTTAAGAGATAGTAGGATGCTAAAATCGTTTAAAATTAACAAAACGCTCTTTTTAACTTAGTATCATGTTAAAATTGCTATAGCATCGCACTAAATTGTTTATAATTTTGCGCCAGTCTTTAAAAAGTCCACCACGCCATAGATTTTGACAAAATCAGAAGGCAAAAAGGGAGAGGCAGTGGCAATGGATCAATAGGGCAATTAATACAAAAAGCGCATACATTTAATTCAATATAATTAGGGAATTAATAAATTACTTTCAATATTTTAAACCTTTGTAGCCTTATTTATTAGATTTTTTAGACAGTTGACTAGTAAGATAGTTTTTTAAAAGTCTTTTATATTAAGTTCAAAATATGCTTTATTTAATTAAATAAAATGTCAAGATAGACAAATCTTAGACAACCGATGCCGTTTTCAAGTTAGAAAACTTATTAGGATAACAGTAAACAAAGTTTATAAATTAAGTAAGTAAGTAAGTTTGAAAGGGATAACTTTATTTAAAAATAAGATAACAAAAGAGATGTCTGACTTTCCAAAAAGTTATAGTTCTTGTTCTTTGATAACGGGTGATTTTTTAGCTGGTTTGGTTTTGGCAACACTGGTTTTGACAGCTGACGTGTGTTTAGTACCTTGTGTCACTGTCAAACAGCTTCAGTTTGGTTTGCAATTTAACCATGGATCGTCTTACAAATCAACAACGCTTGCAAATTATTGAATTTTACTATCAAAATTCGTGCTCGGTTCGAAATGTTCATCGCACGCTGCTTCCATTTTATGGTCGGCATTCTCGACCTTCTGAGCAGTCTATTCGGAAGATTGTGACCAAATTTCGCACCAAATTTACTTTGTTGGACATTAAACCACCAACACGTTTACGTACTGTGCGTAGTGAAGAAAATATTGCGGCCGTATCAGCTAGTGTGACAGAAGACCGCGAAATGTCGATTCGGCGCCGTTCCCAGCAGTTAGGCTATTGTTACAGCACTACGTGGAAAATTTTGCGGAAGGATTTGGGCGTAAAGCCTTTTAAGATACAGCTGGTGCAAGAACTAAAGCCAGCCGACCTACCACAACGCCGAATTTTTGGTGAATGGGCTCTTGGAAAGCTGGCCGAGGATCCGCTTTTTTATCGAAAAATTGTGTTCAGCGATGAGGCTCATTTTTGGTTGAATGGGTACGTAAATAAGCATAATTGCCGCATTTGGAGTGAAGATCAGCCAGAAGCATTGCAACAGCTACCAATGCATCCCGAAAAAGCCACTGTTTGGTGCGGTTTATGGGCCGGCGGCATTATTGGGCCATATTTCTTCAAAGATGATGCGAATCGCAGCGTTACTGTCAATGGTGAACGCTACCGAGCGATGATAACAAACTTTTTTTTGCCCGAAATGGAAGTTCTTGACTTGCATGATATGTGGTTTCAACAAGACGGTGCCACATGCCACACAGCATGCGAAACAATGGCGCAATTGCGAGGCGAGTTTGGTGAACAGTTAATTTCACGTTTCGGGCCGGTCAATTGGCCGCCTAGATCGTGCGATTTGACACCATTAGATTATTTTTTGTGGGGGTATGTCAAGGCTAATGTCTATAGGGACAAGCCCGCTTCGATTGACGCACTGGAAGCCAACATCCATGCATTCATTCGTGAGATACCGGCCGATATGTGTGAAAGAGTATGCCAAAATTGGACTCAGCGGATGGGCTACCTGAGACGCAGCCGCGGTCAACATTTGCATGAAATTATCTTTAAACATTAAATTGCAAGGTTCAAACTATCGATTCAAATAAATATTTCATTCATTTTTTCGAATTTTTTGTGTTTTTTTTTTTTTTTTAAGTTCTAAGCCTCTTAAAAAATCACCCGTTATAAGTGTTGCCGTTTTTTTTTAGATTTTTGTTATTTTAAGTTGTTTTTTAAGAAACTATTCCGCCCGTCCAAACGGAGGGAGTAGGACCCAAAAGTCCCAAATGCTTTTATTTAACCCCTCTGAAAGAATTAGCTTTTCATTTTTCACAAACTAAGGGGTCACTCATTTAAAACCGACCAACGAACGGCGAATAAATGAACAAAACGGGTTTATTACGCATTTATAAAACAAAATTCTTCGAAAATCAAGAGAAAATGGTAGAAATTTAACTATCTTTGATGTTGAATTACTAAACTGTTTATTTTAATAGCTTATTTTAAAAGCTTAAATAAGACAAATTTAGGTAAACAATTTGGTCGTCACGAATAGATTGTAAATAGCAATTTTTCTCTCATTTTAACAATTAAAATGCTAATTTTAGTATCTAAACGTTAGCGTCAATTGGCTTTCTACCATTTTGAATAGTTTGTTCGAAGAATTTTGGTTTCTAAATAAATAAATAAATTCCATATTGTTAGTTTATTCGTCTTTCGTTGGTCGCTCTCATATGAATGGCCCTTAAGTTATTTTCTCCTTCTCCACATTCCAAATATTTAACAGGTAAATGCAAGTAAATTGAATTGACGAAATGTCAATCGAAAATTACTGTACTGCATTAGTACTGTCTCAGAAATTTTAAAAATATAAAAGACGTAATGGTATTTTGAACAGTTTTAAAACTTATGCTTATAAAGATAACAAAATTAAAGAATGAAATGGCAAATTTTGTAATTTAATTTTTTAAACCGATTTTCAAACTGTGTATGTACGTAGTTATAAGCTAGACTAATCACCAGTCATTTTGGTAGTTATTACATTTTTCTATTGTAATAACAAGCTTTGATATGGCTTTCTAAGCATTTGTGAACTCGACGGAAAATGAAGGGTATTCGTTGAAATTTAGTTGATGTTCAAAAATAAGTTATGTCAAATGAAAAATTATATATATCAGAGATAGTTCTCTAAGGGCCAGTTTTTCGGTGCAAGATCATCCTAGTCTCGGGGTTAAACCTTAGCTACTGCCAAAAACGTGTATTTCAGTCAATTTGCGTTATGGCACCATATAGATTTCCATATTTGAAGCTATTGAAATTTTCGGAAAATGCAGTTTTCAATGTGGCATCATTTGCATAGATTCCGAAATCTATAAAAAAAGGATAACATCCAAAGATTAGTACATCGATTTCAAAAGATTTTTGACAACTGCAATATAAAGTTAATCAGCAATTGAAAAAATGTATTTCCACGATTTCTGATTAAGCCCAAAGTTAACTCAATACTGAAAAGCCAGACGTAACTATCGTAAATGCGATTTGATATTGGTATAAATTCAGTTTAGCTATAATTTTTTTAATATGAGGAAGCTAACTGAAGCCAATGTCATAAACGAACGAAAAGTAGCTTTTGAAAGTACAGGGTATTTTCGTGGCAAAAATCGATTGGGGGCGGGGTCTATTTCCGCCCGTTTAGGCCAATAGGGGAAATTTTCAAAAACAAAAAATTACTTAAAATCGAAAAGAAATTATTAAAAAAAAAACAACGAGGACACTTGTTATGTCTTGCTTTAAACAGTTTTTGAACTTAAAATTTTGAAATAATATAAATATAATATAATTTTTTACGTAATTTTAGAAAAAAAATAGTCTCCGAAATTTGTATTTTGAACGGAAACTAGGATAGGAAATGGATATTTAGCTTTAAAAAATCCATAGGTATTATGACATTAAAAAAGAAATTAATTTTTGAATTTGATGCATTTCTCGCCAAAACGGAGGAATACAGAAGACCCGTCCCAACACGATCATCGGCAGTGGCGGATCCAGGGGGGGGGGATTCTATAGGGGCTGAATCGAAAAATGAGGCCGAGGTTTAACAATCTTCATAGTGAAATTCCTTTTCAGGTTAAGTTTTCAGTAAAGCATGCTATTGTTTTTAGCGAATGAATTGAATTTGATCACAAGAGTTAACATAATTTTTTTTTCCTTAGCTCATCTGTTCATATCTTTCATACGTGCTTTTGTCCCAAAAAACTTTTTGGGTTATAACTGTAAAAACTTTGTTTTTGGTATCAAAAAATCTTTCATATTGATAGTTTCATATTAATCAAATAATTTTTGTTTATTAAAATCAGTGTCCTAAAAATTGAATCTAAAGCTGGTTTGGTTATTTGTGTGGCTAGAAGATATTTTGATGATTTAATAGGCCTCCTTAACACGATGCGATCTTAACCTTTTTTTTCTATAAAATAAAACATTGATGTATCGAAAATATATTCATTAAATATTTATGATTATAACGAAATGGCTTAGCTGTAAATGGTTATATCAATCACCATTTTGGAAAAAACACGTTTTAACCAATTTCTTTGGATCGCACTAAGATTTCGATCACATACAAAATTCTCTCCAAAATTTGGGCAAGTATTTTAGTCGAGCAGCACGCAACTGCAGCTAAAATATTAAATTTTGGTTTCCAACTGTACATCATTTACACTAATTCTGTTAAAATTAAGGACACAAAATAATTAGTTGCCACACATTATTCTCGAGCATAGATCTTAATTGTGATTTATTCATTCATGAGGTTTTAAAATTTTGTTAAAATGAAAGTCAATAACGTGAAATATTCGAGACAAAAGATTTATCAAATCCAAAGGAAAAAATCCATTCTATTTTAATAGATTCACTTGAAATATGGAAAAAAATTTAAGTGATTGAGTTCAGAAAATAGCTGTTAAAATATACAGAGCATTTTAGCTGATTAAACGTTAATTCTTCAGCTGAAATTCTGCATGATCTGCGTACTGCTTTAATGTATAAACTCTACAAAAAACATTCAGAATAAAAAAAAGAAATTTAGATTTTCCTTAAAATATCCTTCCAACTTTTTATACAGTGTGACGCTGTTTATGTATTTAGGTTAAACCTAGTACGCAGATCAAGCTAAAATTTCGCTCCCACTTTTCTCTCCAAAAACACCAGCTAAAATCCTATAAGACATAAGATTGTTGTGGAGAATACATCACAAAAAACAGATGTTCTCTGAAAAGAACAATTTCAAAAAATTTTATTTTTATATTTCAAGTGAAAATAATCAACTAAAATAGATTTTTCTCTTCGGCATTTGTAAATCATTTGTCCATGAATATTTTCATTCTATATTTTCATTTTCAAAATGTAAAGCTTATGTAAATCTCACAAATTAAATAACCTGCCACAATTTAGCTCAAGAATTAAGGCTCTCCCTGCTGTAGCTGCGCACCTCTCGGCTAAACTGCTCGGCTAAATTTTAGCTTGGTGAAATTTTGGAGAGAATTTTGCATGGGAGCACAATTTTAGCTCGATCTGCGTACTAGGTATTTTCCAAAATGGCCGCTGAATAGTAGAGCTGCTCCCTGCTCCATTTCCAATCATAACATCTTTCATTTAGTAGATATATTTTTGCATTATGAAAAATTTGTTTGACTCTGGTGACCAGTCTACATTAAAAAAAAAAAGAAAATTGGAATTGAGAGAAATTACGAGCATATGATTGAGCCTTTTTTAAATGAAGTTTCTAAAATAGGAGCCTCACTGAATCTTTAAAAAAAATTACTACTTAATTGCATTAAAAGTTATATGTAAATTGTAAAACTATTCTCGGATATACGGATATCCGTGTTCTTATAACTTCACGGATTCAAATCAGTATCACTAAAGAAATCGTGAATCCGTGTTTTTAAGTATACGTGTAATTTATCTATGCCAGTGTCCCTTAAAAAAATCAATAAAGTAAAAATGAGAAAAAACATATACCTTTACAGAAACAGAAACAAAAAAAGAATGAAATATTTATAAATTCTAGACTAAGTGTCACCCTTATCCCAAAGTCCAACATCACAAAACTCCAACACACTATATCATTGTATAATCAACATCTTCATCATCATCATCATCACAATCACCATTGCCCATCATCACCCTCATCAAGACTATCTTCATTTCTAGATAACTCCCTCTGGTCCCAAAGTGTTAAAAAATGTATCCTTTAACATAAAAAGAAAAAAAAAAATAATACAAAAATAAACTGTCGAAAAAAAAATAAGTAAAGAACGATATAATCTCATGGTAAATTGAAAGTTTTCATCACTAAACTGATTTCGGGAAAAAGCCGAAGGGCAGCAATACGCGCCTCCCTTCTCTATTTCCTCATACTTTTGCTCTACAAAAATAAAAATACAACGAATATACATAGCTAAGTGGAAAAAATCGAAACTTTCCAATTTTCCTTTTTGTTGTAGTAAGCGCCAGGATTTTTCTTTTCTTTCCTTTTTGTTGTTTTTTTGTTGTTGTGTTGTTGTTGTTTTAGATAGAAGAAGTGTTATCCTTCCTATACTTCGTCTCTTATCATCATCGTCATGATCATACTACACAACCCTTTAGCCAAAGGCTATCGAAAAATCTGATGATGGGGAAAAAATGTAAAAAACCCATCGTACTAGACCAACACCACATAGCTCTATATCACAATGAAAAGTAAACTAAAAAAAAGTTAAATAAAACCAAAGAAGCAAATTTTTGTTGTGTTTTTCTCTGCTTTGTTTCGTAGTTTTATACTGAAATAATCAATCTGCTATCAACTTCAAGTATGGAAAAGTGATGTTATCATACACCGCCCGCCATGCCACCAAAAGTTGTAATAGACATTTTGGGGCCATCATAAGATAATGGTGGATGAAGAGAGAGTTCAAATCTTTCCATCCGATAACTGGGGACGAACATCTTTATACGAGAATAAGAATTTCATTACTTTTTTCAATAATTTTTTTTGTCTGGTAGCCCAAAAAAATTAGACGACTAAATGACAAAAATACGAAAAAAAATTCCGAAAAAGCTAAATTTTGGTACAGAGCTATGTAGCCTAAATTTGGGAAAGGACTTACACTTTAAAGGGGGGAGGTGTTGAAACGAGATGAAAATCAAATTTGTCCATATGTTTCGAAAACTATCAGTTTATTGATAAAAATTGAAACTAATGAGGCCCTTACTAGTTAATATTTTCATCAGTTATACTGACAGGCCAGACAAGAATCAGGGGTCGAACTACCGCTTCAGTGAACGAGTGAGTGAGTACCATCAGTGTTTGAATGAACGAGTAACCACTTCAAATGTTGGTATACTTGATTGCTCGAAACGTGAGCGGTAATCCCAAACTCACATAATTCAGTCACGTATTACTCGATAACTGATGCGGTAATTCGGCCCCAGCCTTTAATAGTCCACTTGCGGAAAGAGTCAATATTCCTCTTGAAGTTGTGAAGGGCAATATATTCTTAATTTTCTGTTGTGAATCCAACAAAACCAAATGCAAAATATCCAGAAATAGCTGGAACCCTAATATTAATACCCGAACAACTTATCTGATATGAGGACGAATGAGAAGAACTTGTACTGGACACTGGCCAGTGGAAGAACATGCAGTGAGGCTATGTATATCTCATAAGACTCGTTGCCTTAGCTGATGGGGAGACCAGCAAGAGAGGTAAACAGTTATTTTTTTCGTTTGTAAATGTCCTGTTCTAGCCAAAATGAGGGCACAGTCCCTTGAAAAGGCATTTTTTAACGAGATTAACAAACTTTTCGAAATGAAGATCCAGGATTTGATCTGTTTTTTTTTTCAACGCAACAAGATAGAAGTCCTTCTGGATAATTTTCCCCTTCAAACTCCAAAGACTAAATTGAATCGGTTATGCTTCGGTGTCATTTTGCTACCTGCCTAGCTCAGCATAATGAAGTTAGTTTCGGGCGGAATGCGCCTCAATTGAGTGAGTGTCTCTCGACCGCCTCCAGTTTTTTGCTGGCTCACAACACTCATTATCCATACCCCACATCCAATCTATTTCAAATCAAATAACTTATAGTCGGCTTTCTGTCAAAACCGCGAAGGCTTTTATATGACATTTTGATGTATTTCAGATCGAAACAAATCACTGAATGCAAATATCAATAGGCGTTTTTCTTTTTTAGCTCTTAGCTGTCAAAAAAGATCTTTTTAGCTCAGAGCACTCAGAGTGCTCAACTTGTGGTTCTTTTTTGAATCGGAGCCAACTCGAAGTACGCTTCATGAGTTCAGAATAAAAAGACCGAGCGAATGGAGTAAAAAGCTGAGCGCAGACAACTTCGCTCTTTTTTCACTCATTCCAAATGGGCGCGTTCAACACTTCAATTTCAGTTCACATTTTTTAATTTTTCGAGTTTTTGATTGGGCAGCTATCAGATGATAATTAAAAGTCAGTAATAAATTATGGTGCGTTGGACGCATCGCAATCATATGACAGTTCAGTACTCAGAAGTATTTCAAAATTGAATCGGAGAGCTCTGGTCATACTATGCTAAGAGCTAACTCCGGTAGCTCGAGCTCTACTCCATGCTCTGCTCGGAGCTTAAAAAGAAAAACACCTTATGTTTCGTAATTGTATTATGGTTTCTTTTGGATTTATCAGCCAGTTTACGATCTAAGACTTCCGTTTATTTTCCTTTTAAATCTATTTTTTGTTCTAAGCAATTTTTAAAATTGGACTTACGAGGTTTTGCCAGAAAGCCGACGATATTTGGTTTCATTAGTGGATGGTGTCCTTCACTGGAAACCTTCTGTCATGTGTAATGGACAGACGGAGACCCACGAAAGTCTCGCATCCGGTCATGTAAATGGATGGATGGCATCTTAAGGGACCCATATTTGTGCTTTAAACAAACTGCCTAGCCGGACTTTTTTAGGGCATGGAAGATGATCTTCACGTTATAGCCTTGAATCACAAAAGTAAGTGTTTTATTTTTGCTAGCACATTCACAATTTTTATAACAATTGTCCCTGGATACCACTGCATTCCAAATGAAATTATAAACTCTACCTCAATTAAGTTTTGAGAATGATTGGGCAAATGCATATACAAATGACCATATCTATATCAAACATTACTTAACTCAAAAACATATAAAATTCAATTAGTCTCTTTGATAGGAAATAACTCACTAGTCACTATAAATGACAATAATTAAAATCCAATTAACAATTCGTCCTGTTTCCACACACATCACACTCACCAAAAAAAAACTATTTTTTTTTTGGAAAACACCAAACAAACAATTTGTTTCTCTCGATAAATGCATACCTAGTAATCTTTTTCTAAAGTCCTACATGTCCTATTCTCCCCGATTGGTGGGTGTAACTATTTTAAATAGAAAATTAACCCAACAAATTCTGTTATCCCTTCTCTCACTATAAATTCCTATTGAAGCCACATGCTGTATCACTCATCAACCAAACAAACAGCACCCTACCAGCTACCGCAATCAATTTAACACCAATTTCACCTAAGCGCCATTCTCTCCACTATCCTCTGTTTATCGCCTGTACACGCATTCATGTAATTACCTTTGGGGTGACATTTAAATTTGCAACACAAAAAAAAAATCCTTTTTAACTCGTGAATTTCACACAGACAAAACTTTTCTACCAACATTTTTGCTTAGGTATGAAAATATTATTATTTCAACACATTTCTATATCCTTTCAAAATATTATTTCACCAATATTTGGAATTTTTGAATATCCTTTGCCTGGCAAAAAAACTAACAGGATTCTCTGAACTGTGAAAATTCTGCATAAAATAATTTAATTGTTTTTTTTTTTTTTTTTTGCTGCACCAGGACTAAAACATCAATCATAAATTATTTCGAAAGCAAGAATAATGACCATTGCCCACCATTCACCAGGATGTCCCTTAAATGTTAGCGGTTAATTATTGATTTATAAATTATTTAAGTCATGAAGAATTTAAAACGATTTTATCATAGAATCACACGGCATCGGTGTGGTGGGACTATGGAGGAAGAGACAGGACGTGGGTGGGTGAGCTCGAGCTGGCAAACATCAGATACCACGCAACATAGCATTCGCTGACCTTTTGGTTTAAAACATTTTTCTATAAAATTTATGGAATGTTTGTCCTTTCATTGAAGTCCCACTCACACACATACAACTTTCCAACCCCACGCTAATCCTGGGAGAGTATATAAAATATATAATAAATTGCCGTCGTTTAATGAGATTAACCTATCTGGGAGCTAAATTGTCAGAACCACGTCCTATCTGGGTTCTGGGATCTCGCATCCCAAATAACTTTAACAACGTCACACCAGGATGATGCAACTGATGTGACGACGCCAACGCCACTTCGGCGTCGCGTCACAGTGTCCGCCACTGCCACACTAACTGACGACTTTGTGAATGGGTAAAGGACCAAATTTATAGTACGGTACAAAATTAGGAGTTCTTACAGGGCAAAGCTGTGAAGGCGAGGGACTTAAATATATTCCAACATCTGAGCAAAATCAATAGAGAACTAGTTAGCAGCCGACGAACGTCAGAGAGAGAAAGGGAGGGAAGTTTAATTTTCTATGCAGGCGTTACTGTCATTATTGTTGTTGGTCGGCATCAAAAGGTCGCAAGACGAATAGGCTGAGCTCGGAAGAGGACTCTCCTATAAGCTCACACATGATGGCCTTTTGTTTTTCTAGAGCCTAATTGTTAAAACGTGTCGATGCAAAAGTTCCCACACAGTCGATCTATTTTTTTTTTTTTTTAATCGTCCTTAAAGGAATCGGTGTCGGAGAGGAGTAGTTAGATTTCAAAGTCTACTGGATGGATATGAGGGATATATATATATGGAGAACGTTTATTGTTTCGCAAACTATAAAGGAAATTCACTCGGATGATGGCTAAAGTGAGGAGTTCTCTGTTTCTGGGATTCTACAAGAGGACTTTCGTGTAGCAACAAATACACAGTTGTCCTTTTTTCATCAATTTCACTCAAATATCATCCCGTCCCTACGAGCAACATCAATAAAATTGTTGCTTAGAAATATGAAGAAGACACCAAAATAGATGGAAGGGATTTTTCATTACTTTTTCCCTCCAGATTATCCTAAAGGATAGTCTTTGTTGTTGTCATATCGTCTCTCTCTCCTTCTGCTTAAGATAACTAATTAATCCACAATGTAAAATCCTTTGAATTAACTGAATTCGCCCAGACCCAGATCCACAGATCCTGCCAGACACAATGGGAATTTGAAGTTTCCATGCAACACCATATTACCGAACCACACCAGCACCAACCAGCACACACTAGCAAAACATATTAGATGTATACCTAGGTATGTTTAATGCATGAAAGTTTGGGAATCAGAAGAGAAGAAAAAGGGTAAAAGCTCTGGATAAGTGCATTTATAGTATGTATAGCTGCATTGGGGTATATTTATGTTTACGTATATATGTGGAATAGGATCAGCTATTTTGCTGGCTTAATTCCTTTGGGGTACCATGAATTAATCATTGGATTTAAGTTCGTTACCGTGTGCGAGAAAATAATTGTATCGAAAGAGATAGAACAGAATAGAGCGACCAGCGAGCGCGGCGGCACGGCATGGTGTAGTGAGAGAATGTCCTTTCGTTGTTAAAACGGATTGTATGTGATTATTTTTGGTGTACCTATACTGTATACCTATAGCTAATTGAATCATTTTTTTTTTTGACAATGCAAAAGGCTTTTACCTAACGAACATAAATTATGTACTTTTTTGTGAATAGGGATGATATGCTTTTTACTTTAATTAATAGAATTTGTAAAGATCACAAAATGTTAGTAAAGTATTTGCGAAAAATCCCCTCAAATACTTTTAAAAGAGTGTCAAATCTAGAACAAGTTTTAATTTAAGGACATTAAGACTGCAAAAGAAGACATTCGTGAGTATTTCAATCGAACAATTTTCTCAAAATTTGGGGCAGGCATGAAAAGACTCTCTTGACTAGAGCATTTTTGTCCATTCACTCGCTGTGGCCAGGCCAATTTGTTGCGCCAAACCGAAGTAGCACCAGTTTTCTAGGGTTATAATTCTTTGTCAGGTGTCCACTTAACTGTCGTTTTTGGGATTAATAATTAAATCGAAGTAGATGAATTCTTCGTGGCATAACGGTTAGTGCGTTGAACTGTCATGATAAGGGTCCGGGTTCGATACCCAGTCGCTGCAAATCTTAAAAAAGAAATCTTCTTCCCGAGGTACTGCCTCTTGCGAGGAACTGACAAATCCTCCAACAGCGATAAGAATGTCATGAAAAAGTCCCCTCCTCCATTCGTGCTAATAACACACACCTAGGAATGGTTCAGAATTGTAAGTCACTAGACCCTGGTTTTCCACGAGCTGTTGCGACACCAAATTTATTTAATATTTTAGATAAATTCCTTAACTTCTTCGAAGTTTATTGCTATCAACAGTGACAGTAGCGGGTTGACCGATCTTTGATAGATTGTATTTGATCTAATTTTCATTTAATTCAGTATTAACGCTTGCCTTGTGCACTCGTAAATGAGATTGATGAAATCACAACCCTGTAATTGTAAAAACAGTCGAGCTTTTTATTTCTTGCAGTTCAGTTCAGTTTTCCTGAGGTCCAATTTTCATGGTTTATCAAAGTTTCATAGTTTAACTGGAGTGAATTAAACAAATTTGGTGAGTTAGCACCGAAAAAGTGGAAGTCAACTTGGCACTATAATCCTTTAAAAGACTTGAAGCATGTTCACTCGGAACAAGGATAAACATGGATCCGAGTGAAGATAGGTTGGTTGAAGTAAGCTACTATCGTAGCGCACTCGAATTTAGCTCTAGGCCAATTTGCTTAGGAGTGTGTCGGGCATTTTGAATTCTTTAGCACATTTGAACTATTGGGAAGATGGGATTTAAGAGATGTTTGGGTGAGCGGGTCTAGTGGATCATCATTCACAATCTAGTTCGTCAAGAGAATACAAAGCTGATGGCTTTTTGGCTAATTAAAGAACGGACACGATTTGTCCTGTCGGACGATTTTCTGGTTTTGTTTTTTACTCATACAGTTCTAGTATAGCCCAGGAAAATTAGACTTTCACTTCGAAAAAATTCCGTCAAAGCTGAATTTTGGTAGAGAGCTTTGTTTTGACGTCTTAAGCATCTCCTGAAAAGTTCCGTAAATTTGGCCCGGTGCTTAATTTTTTTAGGGGGGGTTAAAGGGGGTTAAATTTATTTTTTTCTTAATTCCTCGAAAACTTTAAGTTTTTTTGAAAAAATGTTTAAGTACAAATTGAATGACATAAGATTCTACACAAAAAAGATTAACACACTTTTTTTCATACAAGCAATAGATTCTAAGAAAATCATTCAGAACTTCACAATGGAGTAAATTTTGTCAAAAAATTTATTAAAATTTCCATAATCGATGGGCTAAAGTTTTTGTACGGTTTGAGTTTGGAAAGATCGTTTCTTTATAAAACTAAGTTTTTGGGGTGTTCGGGGTAAGGGGAAGACCGCCATCTTGAAATGGAGAGTGATTTGGTTTTTGTTCAACAACTCGATGAAATTTCTTTTAACAGCAAAATCATGAAAGAATGACATTTAGACAATAAAATTATCTACAAAATGAGCTACTAACGAACTCTGTAGGTTTATAAACATATCTTGAAGATATAGAGTATCAAAGTAACACTTTTTATGTTGTACTCCAATTGGCCAAAAAACGGTTTCTTGTTAATATCTCAATCGATACGAGTATAATTTTTGTTTTTAAATGAATGGAAATTAGTTTTATAAAAAAAATTTTAATAATATTTTTGACAAAATTTACTCCACCGTGAAGTTCTTGCATGGTTTTCTTAGAATCTATTGCTTGTATGAAAAAAAGTATGTTAATCTTTTCAGGTATGTTAAACTTTTCAGGAAATGCTTAAGACGTCAAAACAAAGCTCTCCACCAAAATTCAGCTTTGTCGGAATTTTTTCGAAGTTCTTTTGTCTAATTTTCCTGGGCTAGTAGTAACGGTTCTTCTGAATATCGGCTTAAGGCGTGGAAAAGCACCCAGGACCAACCAGTTTCACACGCCAAGTTAGTTGAAGTTCTTTTCCACTTGCCAGCAACACCTGAGTCATGAACCATTTTTCGAAAGTGGATTTTACAATCTAGAAAGGTTGGCAAGTAAAATCTGGTTGATGATAAGCTGCGGAAAAATAAAAGTCCTCAGCATTTCTGAAATACACTGCTTAAGCGGGCATAGTGTACGACCTACAGGGTGTTGTCTTAAAAGTCGGTGGTGGTTAGGATAAAGATATTGCCTGTCGAATTGACAAAGTAAAAGCTGCTTAAAAATGTTCAACAGAGTAACGTTTGCCAATTGCTGTTTTTTTTTTAGGCTATGAAAGCAATTGGGGAGCAAAGCCCGGTCCCTATTTAAAATACTTAGCATTTTGGTTCTAATGCATGATGGTGCAGAAGCATGGTCACGAAAACGCTTTAGGCTGTTTTAAGAGGAAAATTATCTGGCTGCATAGATGGGAAATCGAGAAGAAGATACAAAAACGAACTGTAAGGGCTGTACAGCGACACCGACATAACCAAAAAAAAATGAAAAGCCAACGAACTGAGGTGGCTGCGGGTCACCTTGAGCGAATCCTATGCCGGTTGGACGGAGCAGTAGAGGACGACAGCGCAACAGTTGGCGCTCGTTAGTAAGAGAGAACCTCAGCCAACTTGGCGTGCGAAACTGGGGTCAGCTAGCTAGAAACCGAGGCGAAACTTATCGACATCGCTGAATTTGGGAGGAAAAGGCAATCATGGATTGTTCACACCTCAAGGCTGAGTTGCATTGAGAAAGCTATATCGCAAGACATACGGAATGGAGTAGAACTCTTTTAATCAAGTAGGCAGAAGGGAGAACTTAGCGCAGTTGCAATGGAATACCAGAAATAAGGGAGAGTTGAAACTTGTTTTCCCGAAATGGAGAGAGATGGCGCTGCGTGTAAGTATATGGCTGATTCTCAGTGAACTGATACTTTTACGACTAAAATATTTTTGAAAAAAACTACAAAACTAAAATTAAACTATTATTGTTTCACTAATTTATCTTACGATAAAGTTTTAATTCTACATTTTTAAGTACTCTTCTAAGGCAATGTCAGTTCAAAAATTTCATATGAAATGGAAAAGTTTAACATTCGTCAGTCAATTTGATTTGTTTCAAAATATTTAAGCTAAAGGAATGTATAAAGTTGTTTATTTCATAGCTTGAATTTTTCTAGCTGTAGATATTTTTCTTTTCATATATATAAGTACCTACCCTACATATGAGGTCATTAAACCAAACAACTTTGGTTTTAAAGTTTTCACTAAAACCTTTGCACTTTAAAACTGAGTAAATACTCGTATATGCGACTTACTTTATTATTTACAATCCACAGAACATCCTTTGTCATATATCACAGTCTTTATCCCCAGACATACTACATTCCTTCACAAGACTATGAACATACACCTACATATGTACGTATGTACATTTATATGTTTTCCACATTACACTTGCCCAGGAAATGCATCATTTCACATGAACTTCAGTTAATTACGCATCCTCCCTCATCTTGATTTTTTTTTCAGGAAAATAAAGGACACGCAAAGGTTTTGCAAACAAAAACATCACATTTGTATGTATCAGAATTGCGGAGTCGTCTTTTTTTTCTTGCAGTTTTTGTTGTTGTTTTCCTTTTCACCCAAACCACATAGTCACATCAGTCAATTTTCATATAAAAAGGAGGAAGAGAAAGGAGAATAGAACGATCCATTTGAGCGCCCCTATATGGAGCTAGAGAAGTATCTAGAGATTGGTGCAGTGGTAACATAAGACGAGCAGCAGCAAAGTAATAAACCCTTGATTGCACTGCTAAATGCACCACAAAGGAATATGTCCCTTCTGCTGCTGCACCTCGATGTCGTCGTCCTGTCTCTTCCTTTATTTTTGTTTTTTTTTTTTTTGTCAAACAAAGACTTACATGGGGGACTCTCAAAATATGGTTTTAACCCATTACATCGGGTGGTTTTCAACCCTTTCCGTCCCGCTTGTGATGTCAAAATGAAGAAGAAAAGTGCTTTAAAGTAACATGAAGCCGGAGCAGAGCTCGCACTGTCTCCTGCAGCAAAGGAAGTTCTTTTCGATTGCTTGTTCTCAGGCAGGAAGAGAGTGCAATCATAAAGTTTGTTGGCGAGGGTGTATGAGTGGTGGCAAAGGGGAGGGGTGTATCCTCTGTCGTTTCCTTGGCATCACCATCACTATCAACTTCACCATCACCATCATCATCATCATCACAGTTGCCATCATCCTCATCACAGACTTATGACATAGCTCTACACCAGAATGCACTCAGCCGATGGTGACGGGACTTGTTATTTCTTTTTCTTTTTTTTATTTTAGTCTTTTCTCTGTTGTCCTTTTTTTGTACCGTTGAAATGTTGATGGGCGATGGATATGCAGAAAAATGTTGCATACGTAGTAAATCACTCACATGGGCCCGAAAAGAACTAACTTAACACGGGCTCCTTTACTTTTTGGACATTTTGGGAATATATTTTGAATAGAATCCTGGAACCGTGGATATTTCAGGTTTCAAGATAACAAATGACACGAATTCAACTCTAAAAATTTTGGCGCCCTAAAGAAATTGCATCAAGGCCTAGAATAAATTCAGCTTGACCCTGAATCATTCATAAAGGTAGTATGATACAGAAAGAGTGTGCAACCGGAAACAACCAGCAAACAGATCATCATACCATCATGGCGTAATTTGTTACTTCGTTCCTTTTGGTTGGTATGGCGTCTATGAGTTTTTTTGTATATGTATTTGTATTGTGTTAAACGGCCATCGTCCAATGTCGTCTCGTCAGTGTCTAGATATCCCATATATAGCTACACTTGATGACTTTTATATATTCAGGGGATTTTTTTGTCACAGGACTTTTCTTTTTAAATGCAAGTTTTTTTTTTTTTGTGACTTGAATTTTATAATATACCTCGAAAGGGCTTATACTCCATTGAGGGAACACTTTGACTTTTCTAGACTTAGAAGGGTGGTAAAACAAGTAGGTACCTATACACTTTTAGTCTATATATATTTTTGCGTTTTACAAAATACAAAAGAATGTAGATGCTTTTTTTCTTGTTTTGTAAGTTAAATGAAGTAAATCATTCAAGTTGTTTTATTGCAGACATTGGAATCTAATGGTAACGGAGTTTGGGTATGGTGAAAACGTACAGACTTTACAGCGTTTCTTGTAAAAAAAATTGAATTTTCAAACCAAAGTCTTACATTTAGATATGGACTTGATATAGACAAGAAAGCTATTTGCAGGGATGTTACTCATTCTTATATTTTGTCGCAGCGCCCTAAGTTGTTCATGTGGAAATCTCTTCACTATTTGCTTGATTGAGTGATGTGCATTGACATTAGTTAGCTGCAGCATCATTTGACAAAGGGTGTGGCATCTAAGGGTTTTCCTGCTTTTTTTTTTGTAAATGCTTTAACTTTTTAAAGCAAAGACGAAGCATTGTAGGAGTTTTTTTTTGTAAGCTTACAGCATAGTAGGTAGTAGGTACTTACTAGTTTCCTGTGGAATGAAAAATAGTTACATAGGTTCCACAATTCCAATTAAGATGGCACGAACAAGGGCTTTATCATCTTCAAAAGTTGATTTTTCTTAATAAGTTTATTTATTTATTTTTAAGGAGACAGTGGAACAACCTTGATTGTAAATTCATCACAATATTTCTGCAGACATAAAATTTTCGGGCCATTCTCCCGGAGTGATACTTAGTCAATTTCAGTCGCCAAAAACAAAAATAATTACGCTCCTGTAGAGTGTTTTAGTATCGGTGATACATGAAATAAAACGAATACATTCCACAGAAAAAAATACTTTCTATGTGGAACCATGGGAACAAAATTCTGACGAACTTGAGAAATGTTCTACTTGTTTTGGAGAGTGGATTTCAAATAATAAAACCAGACGAATATATTGACAATTGACAATTTGTTTGGTTTGGTTCTTTAATATTTTTTTTAAAGAAAAACCAAGAAAATAGTTTAAAAATAAAATATCTACAGAAAACCACAAGAATGTGAAACGTAAAGATTTTCATTTAACAGTATCAATTTGTGGAATAATTATTGCTAATTGGTAATCAATTTTAATTTAACTAATTTTTAAAATTTACCCAACTAATTCGATATTTTTTTGCGATTGAATAGGGGTAGGCAAAAAATTGACAATGAAATAACAGTGAAATATATTCACAAAATATTTCAGAAGGAAAAAATATAATTGAAGAAAATTCAACTTTGAATACGGTTTTGGGATAACCCCTTTAATTTTTCTAACAATAGAGATACAAAAATTAAAAAAAAAAATCAACTCTACATCCCACAGCTTCTATTTCTAGGAAGAAACTTTTTCACTTGCTGATATTATCACAAGTTTTTGGATTAGCTATGGAACGTATTCATTTTGAAATTTTACTGATAACTAAAATGAGGAAGTTTAAATTTCACGTTTTATTTAAGACAACAATCACCTTGAACATTGTTTGTCATGTTTGAAGGACGAGTTACTTTAAAATAGCGGCAGACCTACCAGCCACTTTGACTAACCTACTAGAAACAAGGCTCGAATTAAGTATATTTTATTTTAGTTTATGCATTCTTATGCAAGAAAACACAACTAATGGCAGATGGATTCGGCGGTCGAAAGTGTTTGCCAGACGAGCTTAAAGTTTTTAAGAGTTAACAGATGACACACTTCAACTGGTGTAAAATTCAGTAGTGACGAAGTAAAAAATAATGATATATCCAGTTTTTCTTAGTTTTAGGATTGCGATAATTTTTTTTTTAGACGAGCTCAACTTTTTTAACGTAGAAATTAAAAGAAATGTCTCGTTTCCTTGTTTTCCCAAAATTTTAATTATTTGTCAAAATTTAAACTTAAACTACTTCTACAAGGCCAATTTTTGGATGTGTGTTAGCTTACTATTTTATATTTTATTTTCCAAAAACTTAAAGAATTCTCAGAAACGCATATACTTTTGCCATCTTCAATTTTTCCACTGCGTAATTTTTTTTCTTTAATTCTGAACTGCATTCTTGTAACTCTTTTGAAGCAAATAGATTGGATCTTTTATTAAGAGACTTATCTCTTTTTTTGAAGCGGTTTACCTTCAATAAATTGCCATAAGAAACTTATCAAAATATGTTATGGTAAAAATTAAAAAAAAAATACTTAATTTTTTATTAGAGCGAACAACCTAAAACCAATACTTCGTCTGCTTCTCTTTCGTCCCTAGGAAGTAAAAAAAGAGTCTGTGGATTGATTCTACTATAGTTTCCTGGCCAATTCGGCTGAAATTTTTTGCCACTCTTCAAATTAAGTTGAATTTTGTGTCTCTTAGCTTAATGTGTTCCTCTTTTGAATCTGTTTATCAAGGTAATCTCACAAATGCTCGACGAGTTCTAAGCCTGGGGATCGCAAAAGATCTTCTAATTGCTTAGAGGTACTATGGTATAACCATTCCTAGGCAAGTTTTGATGTATGCTTGAGGTCGTTGTCTTGTTGGAAGATTTATGAAGAAGTTAACCCCCAGTTTTGCTAAATGTTTCTTAAAATATTAAGCAAATCTTCATTCCTCAACATGCTTTAAATAAAGACGAGATTTCCAACTCCAGATGATGCCATACATCGCCTGTTCTCAATAAAAACGAGATTGCCAACTCCATATCCCCAGAAAATTTCCGGACCGCCTCCGAAACATTGCCATGTAGCCCCACAAAAATCGGAAGCGTAGAATTTTTTATATAAACATTTGCGTTCATCATTATGGAAAACGATCTTGTCAGTGGACGAGACCAAATTTGAGATTTTTCGTTCAAAACAGCCACCAAAAATATGGCAACTAAAAAACAAAGAATTTTGTAGGATTTTTTCGAAAAGCACGGAGGAGGCTTGGTAATAGTTTGAGGGTGAATGGCGTCTTCATTTACATTACGATGAGGAATGAAGATAACCTTAATATTTTAAGATATAATTAGCCGTGCAATGTTGCGAAACTGGGGGTTAACTGATTCATGGGTCTTCCGACAAGACAACGCACTCATGGAAAATAAAAAAACCCCAACCAAATTGGCAAAGAAGCTAGTAGATTTAATCCCCAGACTCTTCTCTTATGTCCTCGAGACAAAAGAGAAGCAGACGAAGTATTGGTTTTGACTCCATAAAAATGAAGTATTTTTGCTATTTTTTTTATTTAATTTTTAATATAACATATTGTTATAAGTCTTATATGGCAATTCATTGAAGGTAACCCGCTTTAAAAAAAATAAGATGAGTCTTTTATTAACAGATCGACTCTATTTGCTTCAACAGAGTTATAAGAATGCAGTTCAAAGCTGTACCTACACTTTCTTTGTTGACACTCACAGTACAAACAACAACTAAAACACCAACTTCCAGCTTTATATTAAACCAAATCGTGGTATTGGGTAATCGATATTTTAAATTTTAAAAAAAATTTCTTTAAATAATAAAAGACATGTTATAAATGTCGATATCTAAAAAAGTAGGGTATCATTTTTTTCCGTCTCTAAATGTAGTTTCAGGAAAATAAAAAAAATAAAAAAAAATATCCGAAGTAATTATAACCCGGTTATTAAGGTTTGAAAATTTAAATCGTCAAAAGTCCGGCCCCATCGATCTAAAATAAACTCTACTCCTTATTTCGCAGCTTTTAAGTCGAAAATCAATTTGTGATCACAATATTTTCTATTTTTTTCAATTTTTGAAAAAATATTTTTTTATTTATCTATAACCTCGCTACGGCATTTCGTCAATAATATTTAAGGACATGATTTTTGGATATATTCTAAAAATATCATATGGGGAAATACTCTATCTCCCTCCCCCCCCCCCCCTTAGACAGACGAGACAATTTCTGAAAAATAGCCTTAAAAGCAATCAAAAACACTTAAAATCAAAGAAAGCACATACAAAAATGTGCAATAATTTTTTTTAAAACCTTGTACTCCATTCTTTTTTTTTATCAAGTTGTTTGAATGAACACTTTTTGGGAAATTGGATTTCAGATTCAACATTTATTGAAACATATTTTTAATTGTTTTCATAAAGTTGATATTTTTCAAAATTTTGCGAAATTAAGTGCTATTTTTGTGTTCGATATTCAATGCCGTTTTTAATTTCAAGTCAAATACCGATAACCAAATGTAAAAATCTTTATTATTTTTTAAGAAATTAAAAAAATGCAGTTAAAGTTATTTTTTCAGAAACTGTGGAGTTTTTCCCCATTCGATTTTTTTCTAAGAATATATCCAAGAATCATGGCCTAAAATATTACTGGCGAAATAACGTTTTCAAGAAAGTGAAATTATAGATATATATATTGCGATCTCAAATTAATTTTCGCCTCAAAGGGTGCGAAATAACAAGCAGAATTTTTGATTTTTTTTAAATCGAGGAGCCGCACTTTTTGAAGATGATGATTTTAATTTTTGGAAATCCCGAATTCCAAAATCCCGAATATATAAAATCCCGATTGAATAAGAGCATAAGTGCCAAAATCCCGAATGCGAAAATTCCGAGAACTTCTGACGAACACACCCAAACCTTTACCCGTCAAATAACCAAATCTAATGTACTACTTATGCAATCTTCTAACTTTAATATTAAAAAAAAAACCACCACACCTTAATCATTTTCTTAAATTATCTAAAAAAAAACACAGAACAAAATCCTTAGAACTAAAAAAATAACCAAAATAAGGATACAACAAAAAAAATCATTGAACAAAACTAAGGAAATCCCATACACAGAGACCAACTTTTCTTCATTCTTCAAGTGACGCCCTCTTTAAGTGAGTTTTGTTCTTAGTTGTTTTTGTTTGTCGGTCTGTCTGTTTGTTGCTTTTTCAACAAAAAAAAAAAGAAGAAAAACTTGTGGCCAACAAATCGCATTTACTTCTACCACACACAAAAGAGTCGGCAATAAAAATTACATACAGAAGGAGTTAAAATTCCACAGAACTTAAAACGAGAAAGTAGAAAAATAAACCCAAAAGCTTCAAGTATAAATTCCAAAATTTACCATCAGGAGACTGCAAAACTATAAAATCCTTCTATGCCTACAGAACAGTGAAGGAAATTTTCAGGGGTACACACAGGTTGGTAGCAAAGTAGGTACAGGTAGGTAATTTGGAGCTACCTGCCCTCAACAGAAGTTCTCTACAGGAAGTTATCTTTCTATCTTGCTTTCCTTTAGTTAAGTTTATTATTTTTTTTTTTTGATTCTTTGGTAAAGTTTTTAAAGTAGTTGTCTTTGTTTTTAAGGATTTTATGCTCATTCTTATTCGTGTAGAAAAAGAAGAAAACTCATTTTTTATTCAATTTGTTACCAAGCCACTCACAGAAGTCATAGGTTCTTGGATCCTATATAGAATATAAGCAAGACCCAACCTTGCTCTGGCTGCAGACGCAGAGAGAACAACTTTTGAATTGTCAAAAACACTGCAAATAGTCCTTTGGAAATGATGGTTTTTGTAAAATTAGGTTGGGGGTGGTTGAATTTGAGTTTTGTAAATTGAAAGGCTTAAACTTGCCTTGAAAGTATAGGGTAGGTAGCGTAGATACTATTTGTAGGTAGAGTAAATATACAAATTTATTCACTTATCCTATCGTGTGATGGCTCTTCATGTCAAAGCAATGAAAAAATATACATTTATCGTTAGTTTAGGGCTTTTCAATGAATTTTGTGGAAAAAGGTATTCGAAAATAAATCCGATTGAGGTTTAATATTTTTCTTCTTTATAAAAAGTTCTAACGAGTATAAATTAAGTTAGATTTTGAGAATTTTTGTCTGCGTCTTTGTCTATATAAAGTTGAGAGTTGATGCAAATAAATGAATGGAAGGAAATTCACCGTTTGAGAAATCAAGGTATGGAAATTCAAATTTTTCCGGAGAATTAAGGAAGTCAAATAGACTACTTTGGGAAAATATCATGGAGAATTATTTTGCAAAGCTTACATTTTGTTACAAAGGGTAGTTCGTTATTAAACTTCAGTTCTTTTCGTGTTTTTTTAATTTACTATATTTTATCAAACGCATTTAAAGCAAGGGGAACTTTTCTCAATGAAGCAACATTGGCTGAGTTCAAGAACGCAGTACTGCAACGCATCATGATTTTTCCATTTTTTATATATTTTTACTTTCTTACTAAAATTTGGCATTACCTATTGGAATGCATTGAAAAAGATAGACGTTATGAGAAATCTGGCTAGATGCCAAGCTTGAGGTTTTTCCTCGTTAAGATACCTCCTACCCACCGAGAACTTGCTTATGAGCTCCCATACAAGCAAATTGATCAATCCATCCCTGTTGAGAGTTGCAAAGAAAGGGGACTAAAACGGCCTTTAAAGAAGCAGCAAGATTAATCTGGAGTCTCATCAGTCCAGTTTAAACAGATTAAATGTGAAGAAAGGTCTGAGTTTGAGAACAAAACACCTTTTGAATCTATAAGTAAATAAGGCTACACTTTTTTGAAGATGGATCTATAGTCTCAAAGATCCTAGAGTATTGATTACCTCAACATGCATATCTCAAAGATAAGTCCACGGAGACGGCCCTTCATGAGGTAGTGCGCACAATTGAGAAAAACATTAACTTCAAAGAATATACCCTAGCTACCTTCTTAGATGTAGAAGGGGCCTTTAATAACGCGTCAACCGAATCAGAGAATGGATAATATCCATGCTCAACGGCAGTAGGATTCATGGCACTTTAGGTAATGCAAACTCGAAAAAAACACGTTAATAGAGGAACACCACAGAGTGGGGCTCTTTCATAACTCCTATGGCTACTATAGTCATAAATAAAATCCTCGTTAAACTGGAGAGATGTAGTGTGAAGGCGGTCGCATATGCGGACGATTTGGTGCTATTGGTATCAAGTAAGTTCACTCCTGTGATAAGCGAAATCACAGAAGTGGCTCTGAAAAAGGTTAGCAACTGGGCTACGAGCTGTGGTCTAGGAGTCAACCAGAGCAAAACTGAGCTGATGCTTTTTATTACCAAAAACTAAGATACATCCCTTCACTCCACCCCGTCTTTACGGCCAACCACTCTCACTATCAACCAGTGCAAAGTATCTTGGTGTCATCATTGGCCCTAAGTTAAATTGGAAAACAAACATCGAAGATCGGGTTAGGAAGGTCTGCATAGCTTTCTACGCTTGTAGCAAAACCTTTGGTAAGAAATGGGGCCTTCAATCGAAGATGATTTTATGAACGTTAACTTATGGCTCGATTGTCTGGTGGCCCGCACTTAACAGACCATATAACAACGACAAACTTTAAAAGGTTCAAAGAACAGCGAACGTTAGTAGCATGGGGGCTCTTTGATCTTGCCCAACGGATGCCTTAAGTGTTTTTGTGCACCTTTTACCACTTCATCTGCACATTAAATATCTAGTATCTTGTAGTGCATTAAGACTCAAAGAATCAAATTGTTGGGTTGCCAAGCCCTATGGCCACAGCAATATCACAAATTTGAGTCCAACTGACATTTTTTCAACTCCTACTGACTACCGCACGCCTACAATGAAACTCAGTAAAGATTTTAAAGTCTTATTCCCATCCAGAAAGGACTGGGATGATGACTTCGTGACGAGAGACTTTGACACAACTATCTATACTGATGGCTCAAAGATGGATTACGGTGTTGGTTCAGGAATCTTTTCTGAGTCTCTTAATACCTCAAGGTCTTTTCGTCTACCCAATTATTCTAGTGTGTTTCAAGCTAAAGTACTTGCAATTAGGGAGGCATACAGGATACTTAAACTAGATCCAAACCAAAATCGTAATACAGCTATCCTCACAGACAGTCAGGCAGCTGTCAAAGCCATTGATTCAGTTATATCATCCTCTAAACTGGTCCAGCAATGCCGGGAGGAGCTCGCAACCCTTAATATTAACATCAAGGTCACCCTTATCAGGGTTCCTGGCCATAGGGGCATTAAGGGAAATTAACGGGCAGATGAAATGGCCAGGCAAGGATCAGCCCTTCACAACTTACTTGCGGAAAGAGTCAAAACATCCCCCTGGGAGTTGTGAAGGGCAATTTATGTATCTTCCTTAGTGAATCTAATCGTAGGTGGAATAGTTTGACCGAATGCAAAATATCCAGAAAAATCTGGCCTACCTATAATAAATTCCGAACAATTGATCTGTTATGTAGACCCAGGCGAGACATAGCTAGGGTCGTTGCAACCTGTACTGGGCATTGGCCAGTAGGGGAATATGCTGCGAGACTGGGTATTACACCGCCGTAGCTGCAATGATCAGCAAGAAAAGGAAACAGTCCTTCACTTTCTCTGTAAATGTCCTGCTCTGGCTAGAATGAGAGCACATTCGTTTGGAGTGGCATTTTTTGACGACCTCAACGAACTTTCTGAAATGAAAATCAAAAACTTGATTTCCTTCATCAATCATGTATCTGGAAGACTCCCGAAGGAATCAAGTTAAGCGGGTTATGGTATCGAAACAGCGCAATTCAGCGCTAATTGGGTACTGGGCGAGTGTTACGCCCGTGCCACCATTTCTACCTACCCATTAATTACCCTTCCATCCATGGAAGACGATTCGGGTGATTATCGGAAAAAAATTGAACCTAAGAAACACTTTGAATGACCAAAATATTTGTTAGTATTTCGAAATTAAAGATTGAAGATTTTTGAATGATAGCCCCCATCATCAAATTCGGCGGTAGAAGTAAAACTTACTCTTGCTGATCACCCGCGGACTATTTGCTCTGCAAACAAAAATATTTTCCTGTCAAATATGTACCTACCTACTAGAAATGTTATCTATTGAAAACAATACTTTATTTTGCAACAAAAGTGTCTTAAGATAGATCTGAAAAGCCCCAGACTACTCGGGAGTAAAATGTTGCGGATTTCATAATCGACATGATTAGGTACAACCTTTAAAAAAAAAACTTAAATTTTTCACATTTCTCCGTTTGCACAAAATCATGCACATAATTTTGTTTGTTCAATGGATTCTCATGAAATGTTTAGAGTTCGTTTGAATACAATATGGCGCTTATTTTGATATATCATACACATCTATACACGATGTAAAAGTTCGATCTTCAAAAGAAATTGTAAATAAATATCCCAATGTTTTTCTTGGGAAAATATTAAAACAATATGTATTAGAATATAATTCAAATATGATTCTTTCTTTACCTTTAATAATGAAACACAAATTTAAAAATTCCCCATAGGAGGAGGTTAAGAGAAATAAAAATTAGAAGACCAATATTTGTGGGATAAGAAAAAAATTGCTGATAAAATTATTGGTGAATTGGAATTTATCCCACTGATTTCTCTAGAAAAAAAATCAAATCTTATGTCTATCTTTATAAATTATTTTGCGTTGTATTTTGCTTGTTGAACCTTCGAGTTCCCGATGTAATCCATCAAAAAAAAACCTTCCAGACTGTCTACGAACCCGATGATATGTATCTCTTAACTCTGCCCACACTTAGGGCTATATATTGTTTATGCAGAAGAACTCTGAATTCTGATAAAAGTTATCTTCGCACACATGCTTCCACCATTAACATGGATTAGCATATATACCCAGCTATACATACATAATGGAAATTTTCAAGAGGAAAGGATGTACCTACATAGCTTCGTCCATCAGGAGTGTCATGATTAATTACTGACGTATAGTCCAAGGTTCATCTTTTGGTCGAAAGGACATAAAACAAAAATATCCTTGTGGCCTTTTCTGTTTGCTTAGGAAATGTATATAGTTAATTTCGAAAATCATCCCACATTTTTACTGAATTTCCCTTTATTCCTCTCACTTTAAAACTGCGCACTCTAATAAATTAAAAACCACATACCATAAACTAACCACTACCGATAGTAAGGATATAGGAACATGGGCAAGTAGGTAGTACTTATAGAATCTACGCTACCAATATTGTACAGTGAGTGAAAGTTTTCTTAGACAAAACGAATTAAAAAAAAAAAACGAGACTATTCCTTTCGTACCTACACTTCTTGACCGAAAAAAAGCAAAATATCTTTAATAGATTGTGGGCGAATGTTAGTGGATTAGACAAGGATTAGACTAGGCAAGGATTTCAAGGATATCTTACTGTGACGTTATGTGTAATATTTATAGATTTTCAATTTTGGTTGAATGCGTTTTTGAAATAGTTCCAGTTGTCCAATTTTCTTATATATTAAGTCAATATTTGTGATATAACGCAAACAAAAAAAGGGACGAACAAAAAAAGGACATTGAAAAGTTTTTTTTGTTGTTTTTTTTCTGAGACTTAGAAATTACGAAACATCTCACATGCTTGTACAACATCAGTGCGAAAGGCAGCTATACAGAAGAAAAAAGAACTGAAAGAAAAAAATCCTTGTGAAGGATGAAAATAAAGGACATCTCTCTACGCTGCGATAAGTTGCTTGTTTATTCTTTTCCCCTTCTCTTATTATCTCGCACATCAGCCCAACTACACCAGTTCTTTGTGAAATAAGAAAAAAACCGAAAAAAAATTGGAAGAGAACTACGACGACGTGTCAGAAGTGGGATAGACACAATAAAAAACAAAAAACATCTACGAACAATGAAAGAACACTGGTTGGTGCCGCACCTCAAGGAAAGAAGAGCAGCTTCTGTAGCTATAGCAACAGCAGTTAGGAGGTCGGTTTGTCGTACGGTTTATAGTAGGACGATGGACAAATACTGTTTTTAAGACACACACAAAGGATACGAAACGTTCAAAACAATTTTACTTATGTCGGTTGTGTTATTCTTGGCGCACGTTACAAGACAACTATACACAGCCAAACAAGCAGTGGGATTAGAAATGAGAGGGAGTAAGGTAAAAAAAAAATGTGAAGAAGTCAGAGTTATTTATAACAACAGTTCTTACTTAGGAAAAATCAGACGGGGCTGGGCTGGGTTGGACTCAAGTCTCAAGTTTCAAGAAAAAGAAAAGGACATTGTCCATTGCATTTATATGATCCACTTAAAGGACATTGCATTAAGAGAATCTATCAATTTGTGTTTATGGAGAAAAAGAGTGGGAGTGGGTGGGTGGGAGTGGGAGGGGGTATGACTGTGGCTGACCATAGGCACGCAGTCTAAACAAAATTGCAAGGATACGTAGTTTATCTTCTTCTACTTCTACTTTGTTGTTGTTGTCATGTTTTAAATTCGAATTGTCTGAACTATATAAATTATACACTGTGTGAGAGAGAGGAGAGTAAAGAGAAAGAGAGAGAAAAACAGAGACAGAGAATTTAAGGCAAGGATATCGACCTTCAAAGGACCCGTGATTTATTAAGGCAATAACTCAGAATTGCTATTGAATTTTTATTTACAGAATGACAATGAAGGGAATGAATTTCTGTATGACGATGGGTGTTTATATTTTGAAGTGAATGGACGTAAATAATGATTTTGATTTATATAATAATCCAACAACTGACGGAGGGAAATATTTATATATTTTTTTAAAAGTTTTTAATGGATTTTTTTTTGCTCAGAGGAGGGTGGCTTAGTATTTGATATGCTTGGTGTTGTTTGAAGTATTGTTTTTTTTTTTTGAGATATTTTGGTGAGATCTGATGAAAGCAATTTAGGAATTTTTTGTATGGTACCTAGGCATGGTCATTATATTTTTTTTTTAAACTTTATTAATGGAAAATATTTCTGAATCGATATTGTTATAAGCTTTAAGGTACCTGGGTACATTTATTTTGTATAATTATAGGAGGTTTAAAGCCACACATGGAAATTATGTATTTTTTCGAAAGTGGTAGGTATGTATCAAATATCACCAGAGAAAAGGTAAACAATTGCCAAGTATGTCAGTTGATAGATAAAATTTGCTAATTTGACAAAATACTTAATACCTATCACAAAGAGCCATCTTAAGACAAACTCAGTAAATACATTAAATGATCTGAAATACAGATTTTAGTATGACATCAAGTGCAGTTTAAGTTCTTACGGCAGAAAAAAATTGTGAAAGTTACTAAATGAATTTTATCTTCAAACGCACTCACTGAATTTTTTGTTTAATTTTTAATTTCTTTTTTTTTTTGATACAAGATTAAAGTAACTAAAATAAAATAAAATAATATAAACTTAAATAAAATTAAAAAATAAGATAAAATGAAATGCACGACTGGATCGCACGAACTTGCTCTTATAAATGGTTTTTTCGAGTTTATCTTAGTAGCATAAATGTAGATCTGTGACTTCACAAAAGCCCACTAGAAAGATTCTAGGTTAGGTTAGGTTAGGTGAGGTGATGATGTGGCAAGCCGCATCACCTCACTCGGATCTCAGCGGATCCATTGTGCCCCCCCAGGGTAGTGGAAATGTAGGAATGGGAAGTTTAGAAGGGAAGATTAAGTGGAAGTTTTAGGCTTGAGTTGCCTCCCTGAACCATCCTGATTTCTGGATGAAGTTGATGCTGTAAGAAAAATTCTAACAAAGTCAAATTGCACGATCTTGTTGTCCAATTGGCGTCACATCTGCGACAATCAATCCTCCTCAAATACATCAATTATTGAATATTTTTTGCGCTTATCTTGGAACCACGTGCCGTTCGCATCATCTAATTTGGAACAAAAAAAATTGTTTATTCGAACAGAATTACCTGTTTCGGGTTTTGTTGCCAATAGCCGGAACACTTTTTGAAGTAAATTTTCAAAAAAATAAGTGTTCTTGCATAACAGAGGGTGTTTATTTTAGAGCTTTAAGTTGGCAACACTATTTCAATTGGCGGCCATTTTGTCAGCTGTCAAGTGATTTATTTTTAGTTCGGTTTGGCATTTCAACATGGATATAGACTGACGCCTGAACAATGCTTTCAAATTGTGCAAATTTATTTTGAAAATCATGGTCTTGTTCGAAATACGCTTCGCACGAATTTTTGAAAGCGATGAAGCTCACTTTCGGTTGAATGGATACGAAAGATGATAATCCTTAAATGTACGTTGAGGCACCATTACATTTACAAAAAATTACTGTCTTATGTGATTTATGGGTTGGTGGGATAATTGGTCGGTACTTCTTTAAAAACGATGCTGGCCAGAACATTACAGTCAATGGTGACCCCTATAGAGCCATGATTATTGACTATTTTTCGTTCATCAATTGGACAACCATGATGTGCAGGAGCTGTGGTTTCAAAAAAAACGGCGCAACATGTCGCACAGCTCATACCTTGTTTTATTGAAGGAAATGTTTGGTTACCGCATAGTTTCACGTTACGGACCTGTGAATTGGCCTCCAAGATTGTGCGATTTAAAGCCGTTTGACTATTTGGGGATATGTGAAGTCACTAGTCTACGCCGATAGGCCGGAAACGATTGACCACAAGAAGGACAACATTCGCGCCGTTGTTGCCGATAAACGTCATCGAAAATGGGACCTCCAGATTAGAATACGTCCGAGCCAACCGTGGCGGTCATATGCCAGAAATCATATTTAAACTATAGTGCCAGAAGATTATCTTTCAAATAGAGTAAATTTCATATCAATTTAAAAAAAATTATCTTTGTTTGTTGTTGTTTGTTTGTTTGGAATGGAATAAATTCCAAAGTTCTATACCTCTAAAAAAACATTCTTTACTTGTATCTAATTTTTATTTGAATTTTGAAATAAGAAGAATGGAAGAAATTGGAAATAACAAATAATTTTAAAGTAGATTTGTTTTACGAAAAAAATTTTGTAAAGCTACTGCAATTCCAGAAAAATGGCAACGCTGCTGCACACTTTCATGAAAAACGCTCATGTTTGGTCAGATTTTGTGGTTTCTTAATTGAATTTTGGTACCAAAAACCATCTACTACACTAGTTCTTGTGACAGTCTGAAATTTAGACAAATTCTATTTTAAAATTTTCCAAAATCTGTTCGACTGTATGCTTTCGTATATGATTCCAAAGCAAACAAGTACCAAATTTGGAAACGAAAGTTCAAAACGGCGCACAGTGTAGCTAATCAAGGAATTATTATTAATTTTTGTACTATTGCTTCCATATATTTTCTTAAGTAAAATGATTTTTAGATGAATCTTATATTTACAATTAATTTTTACAATTAAAAGTTGTCAACTTTTAGAGTAAGATCCCAGGGCCGCCAGGCAGACGTCATTTTATCATAGCTGAATTTTTCTCTGTGGACGTACTCTAGGGTAGGTACGAACAAATGGATAATGCGGATCTTGAAACTGGGTGCATTTTGGAGAAATATAAGTGTTAAAGATGCATTAAATTGATGCAAAATTACGTAATTTTATCAAAGCTGATTTTTTATATGTTTTAAGGAAAGTTTGGAAAAACTTATTTTTACACTTGCCAGGCACATACAGTGGCAATGCCCGTCAGACACATTAAAAGTTGCCAAAAAATCGTGAAATTCAAGCTTTGGGCAATTGTTACAATATATTTCCCAAGCAGACAGACACTTACAGTGGGACCTAACGTCAGTCAGACGCCTGTAAAAAAAAGGATTTTACTTTAAGTTTTAGCATCAAAGCTAACATTCCTTGTACTTTGGGCAACTATTTCACAGTATTTATTGCCCTAAGTACCACTGTAGGCATCTGGAAGCTTGAGAAATACTATAACGTACATTTCACGATTTTTTTGGAACCATTAAAGGTGTTTGGCGGACATTGGATCAAAAAGTTTCAAAATTAGTTTTTTATAACTTTCCTCACAACATATCAAAAAATTCAGCTTTGATAAAAGACCGTAATTTTGAATCAATTTCATGCATCCTAAACACTTGATTTCTCCAAAACGCCCCCGGTTTGAAAATCCGTACTATCCATTCGTTTGTATCTACCCTAGTGCGCGTCGACAGAAAAAAATTCAGCTTTGATAAAATGAAGTAGGTATTTCTGGCGGCCCTGGGATCTTCGTCTATTAAGGTCAGTTGCGTAAAAGCTCGAAATAATCTAAAATAAAGTTATTTGAAAATTTTTGTTGTTTTTCTTGCTTGCTGTTGCTATATTTGAATCTGAAAATTTGAAATAAAATCGTTATCATTAAGAAAAATTGAAGTTAGAGCACACAAACTACTTTTATAATCCCTTGGGTACAGTTCCCAGTATTTTGGAACTTTATTTCAAAATGGACTTTATTTTTAACTTTTGAAGAAATTTCTGGCCTTAATTGTGCAGCCAACATTTTGAATTGACAAAAAAGCAGAACCACTAAATAAGGGACCCAAAATCATTAAAGGTCGATTTTTCAATTATCGACTAACTAACTATCAGAGGACTAAATCTGAAAAAATCTGTATTTTATCTAAAGACTTAGTAGAATTATCAGATGTTTAACTGACTATTGAAAAATTGTACCGAAGTTATGTTTTTTTCCCAAATTCAGCAAATGTACCAAAGTGTGGCAGAGACGATCTCAGTGAATGTTGGTGGCTCAAAGTGATTGTAAAAATACATGAAGTCAAAGCATTGTATACAAAAAATCAAAGAAGAAAACATTTTTTGCTTGCTTGTTTCACAATGTTGAAGTAGGGTCTTAGTATTTTTTTCACAGGAAAAAAATTCACCCTGTACTAGAAAGGGGTTTAATTTATCAAGAAATACATTTTGTTGAGCTGTGGACATTTATAACTTTGCCTTTAAATTAATGTATTCACTGTGAAAGAGGCCTTTAGTATTTTGAATTTGCTTACACTTTTCCATCAAGAGTAAGACCTCAAGAGCAAGTCCATGGAATCAATTCGTGCACGTTTTTTTCAAAATATAGTTTTAGAATTGACAAAAATCTGAATTGAAGGATAATAAACACGAGTTTCTAAACCTTATGTCTTGGTCATTCTTATTACATATTCTCTAAATATATCCTCATACAAAAAACTTAAATCTAAGAGAAATCAGGAAGCTTCAAAATATTCAAAATCAATGTTCCTTCAAAAAGTATAAGAAAAAAAAATCAACACAGAATAGAATGAAGAGCAACACAAAAAAAAATAATATTCACAAAATCTTTCTTTTGAAAGAGGACACGACATCCTTTTGATTATCTTTTTAATCACCAAAGCCCTTTTTCCATCAACTCAACTTCTAGATGGAGGGCGTAGCCTGGGCTGAGAGGGTATTGGGTCGGAGTGTGCTGTTGGTGTTGTGTTACAGGAATAATAAAGTCAATACTATGACAACTTAAAGATGATGACGGAGCTGAAGTTTGAAGGAAAAGAAAATTTGATATGCCATCGGCATCCTGATGATCTCATGAAATTTGTTACAAACCAGAGCAGAGGAGGGATGAAGCATCAAAGCTGAACCAACGCAACCCACCCACTGACACTGACTGCCATGCCACTCGACAGAGGAGGGGAAACCAATAGTTGACCTCATTTATAACCTGAATGGGTGGTGAAATAGAATAAAGATTTCCTCAGTTAAGGGGGTGGATGAAGGCGGCTGATGGGTGGTAGAAATATGTATATAAATAGAAGTTGATGGGTGGCAGTAGGAAACTTTTGGTCTAAAAATCAGGACGTAAAAAAAAACGAATATGATATAGAACGAGAGGAAGGACAAGAAAATTCTTGGCAAACAAAAAAGGAAATTGCCTTGCCTGCCTCCTGGAGCAATTTGGCTATCAATTTTGAATCAGCTTCTTCTTCTTTTTTTTTTATTTATCCCGTTTTTACCACACCGGCATTTCTTACTGTATGTCTCTCTCTCTTTTCCTTGCTCCAACATCCTGTGGTTTCTGCACCATTTCTTTCTTGAGTTGACATTTTCTTGATTTTCACGATGTTTTTTTCTTCTATTTTTCTTATATTTTTTTGGTCTTTAGTTTTTTTTTTCTATTTCAAATTTTACGCAACGACTCTGTTTGGAAAAAACTCGAAATGCGTCAGGTAAAAGGTTTTTTTGTTTGTTATTTGGTGTGAGGGGTTGTTTGTACGGTTAACTCATATGTGTTTTTTTATGTGTTGAGTTATGGAGGGATTTCGAGTAGAGGTTTAAATATTTTATGGAAGAAAAAAGAGGACATCAATGAATATCACGAATACATATAAAGTCGAACTTTTACTATGAAAATTAATAGGCTTATATGATATAACATGGCAATGTCCTTGCAAGGTCATTGCTTCGTGTGGAGGATTTTTTTTCTGAAATTTCCGAACATTGTTCTGTTTTTTTTTTTTTGGTATAATTTTTTTCCAGGATAGAAATAAATTGAACATTTTACAGGTACAGTTTTATATGTATACGTTGAAAAGCTGTTTTTAGACTTCGAACCTAAAGTAATTGTTTTCGTACAATTTTCGAACAGCATCAGTCTCTTTATTTCATTTAACACGCGTTCTTCTTTCTTTTTCTGCTCGTAAGGCTCGCAAGCTTAGACTCCTATTGGTTTGCTGCATTTGCTTGCCGGTGTTCTGCATTCATCGTCAACCTATCTTGGGTTTTTTTTTTTTGTGGTGGCGGTAGTAGGCCCAGCTGTCTGGACTTGTCTTAAGCCAGCATAGAACTTTTAAAGAGGTTATACGAATATCGGAATAGGACTTAAAAATTGCATCTAAAAAGGCAGCAGAGAAGTCCGAAAAGTCAGGAGATAAACAAACCCGAGAAGAAACTTGCCACCACCGATCCAGTTGGTAGAGCTTCTAATTCCGGTGCTGCCAGTCCAGCTCCCACTAAACCTAAAGGCAGCTGCAATAGCTGGTGCTCTCAAGAATATTAACTGCCTGACCAGAATAGAGTGCTGCAACTGGAGCTGCAGCTGCAACTGGAATAGCTGTCAAAAATTGCTGTACGTGCTTTTTTTATTCGCCCACAATGTGCTGTACAGCTTTCTGATATTTTGAGCATTTGAAGTCAGCTGTGCGAGTTTAATTCAACACAAAAATAGAAAATAAAACAAGAATAAAAGTGGATAGTGATGGAATGGAAGCTAAAATTACTTTGCGTCTTTATCAGAGATTAAAAAGAGTTTGAAATTCTGTTCAAACCCCATGTAAACACTTGGTTTCGCTCACAATTTTGAAACGTCAAAACAGCTGCATGCGAAAGTTAAAAGTGAGCCAACTTGTCCATCTGCGTATGCAGCTCCGTCTGCAGCTGCATCGCATTCTGTTCGTATCTATGGATTTGTGTGTATTCAACATTTTGACAGCTATTCCAGTTGCAGCTCCGTCTCCAATCTGTTCAGGCAGCAAGAAGGCCCCAGCTAAGAAACCAGCAGCCACCACCAAGATACCCGCAGGAGTTACTAGCCAGAAGCCAACCCTAACCAGAAAAGTCAGAGTGAAGCCCACAGACAAGGATTCGTACCAGGAAGATCCGCACCAATTTTCACTTTCTCAGACCAAATACCTTGAAACTGCGCCGCTATCAAAAATATCGAAAGAAGTGAGTCGCAACCGGGAATTACATGGATGCCTACAACACCATCAAATATCCATTGACCACAGAACCAGCAATGAAAAGGATCGAAGAAAATATTACATTGCTTTTGCCGCCACCTTCAAACTCCTAAACGCATAACTTCTTCCTTTATTCTTTCACCAACGAAGAACCCACCCAAATAGATGCTCCTTTTATTCCTGGTATCAATGCAATAGCAGTTTTTTTAGCTTCCTTTTGCCTGACCCATCTCATCGCATTTTTTTTTTTTTCTTGGGTTGGCGATAATATCCGCCTTCTAGCAGTTTAGAGTTTCCAATCATTTTTGGCTGCGCCACTTAGCGTATTTAGAAATCTACATTCTACGTAAAGATCAGCAGTTTCATTTGCCTACTTAGGTGGCACAAAAGTCCGGATTGGACCAGACTCTGAACCAGAAAGATTTTCCTAGCCAGCTTCAGTGCCTTCTAAAAAGTTATTAAAACTCGATCGGAATAGGGCTTGGAGATCCGAAATTCTTTTGTATTCAAGACTTGTTTGCAACTAGATAACTTTACGTACCCGGGAATGTGACCCCGAACCTTCAGGATTAATTCCTTAATGCAGCTTTGATCACTCCTTATAAAAATCCTGAGTTCCAAGTGAGTTGTAGAAGTATTCACTAAAAGTTCAACCTGTATTGGAACCAAAGGGGACCACCGTTGATTCTATCTTGGGAGTTCTTATGCTGCCACGTGAATCAAAGGAGAAATACCTTCGTGGAGTTACTCACAAACCGTTTGTCTAGTTAACTGCCTCTAACGAACTTCCACAGAGGTTGAAACTACATATCTAGTTGAGGTCTTAGGAACCCAATGTTCAGGAGGATTACGAGTTGGTAGACAGAGGCATACGGGCCTGGAAGGGCTAAGAAGGAAAGTTTTCCCTCTCTGGATTTAGAAGCTTTCAATATGTTTTTAATATTTTTGTATGGACTTTTGAAAAACATAAGTAATTTTTCTGTTGGAGTCCAAGATTGGTCGCTCTGTACAAAAAATCCTTCGGGCGTCTTTGGACAGAGGTTAGTGTTTGAAGAATAAAACTTGTACACTCTCCGGAGTGTCTACCCTTTGAAGATATGAGCATTGACTATAAAATTAAGACGTAAGCAGACGCTTTCTTTCCACGCTTTTTTAGGGGAGAAGCTAAATAAAACCAAAGTAAAATTTGTTATCAATTATTTTGTTGTCTGAATTATTATTTTTCTTATTTCGTGGAATAACAGTTGATAAAGTGGTAAATTAAAAACTACTGGAACTAGAAAAATATTTGATGAGGAGGTTTCAAAGTATAACTACCGGCAACAAACGGATAAAGAAAAAAATTCAATTAAATTAAACAAAATTAAAAAAAATTAAATAAAATAAAATTGAAATAAAAACTCACAATCACCTACAACAACAATACAAAAAAACGGATTTTTGCAACGAACCTAAAGGTTTAGTGAAATATTTTAACAACAACTAGAGAAGTCCAACACAGAGAAATATTCTCCTTAAGGAATTTCCCTCAAAGCTCAGATACATATATACAAGATGCCACTTTCTATACCCAAAGTCTATCGCCCTACCAACCCCCCTTCTCCTCCCCTTCACCAAGTAAGGTTAATTTATTATGTTTTCTATTCAAAGTTCTCTTTTGTTCTATAAACAAACACTTCCTTCCTTTATTTTATATCACTGGTCGGTCTTGTGGACTGCAAATTTAATTTAAAGTGTTTCTTCTCTTAATTTTCAAAATGTGTCTCTTGGACGATGGTTGTCCCCCGAAGGAACAGAAACAATAAGGTAAACTTTCATTGCTTTTGCCACCCTCTTTAACTTCATTACAATCAAAAATCTGAATTCCTTTGCGAATACTTGCTCTTCTCCTTCTCAGCTTCAAAAACAACGAAAATAAAAAAGGAATAAAAACAACAAATAGACACAGAAAAAGAAAATATAAAAAAAAGCCAAGTTCTTCATTGATGAGTGTCATCTGTTTCCTGTTCAGCCCGCATATATCCCGGAAAAGGAAGTAAAATTTAATTGTCCACCTTCTTCTTAGGACCTTCCATCTACTCCATCATTGAAAATCTATACGAACTGTGTGAGTGAGAGGAGTGAGATATCCATCCATCGCCACATCATCCTGACCCGATCTCATTCCCATGCTGCAAGTCAATTTAAAACTAATACCAGAAGAGTTTCTTCTTCTTCTATACTTTGTCCTTCTGGTACTTCATTCTTCGTCCTGCGTCCTCTCTCATCTCATATTGATCTCTTGAGAAGTTTTCTTCTTCGTTCGCAGTTTGTCAGTGACAGGACAGGACAGAGTAATAGACTGAAGGACACATCACACAGAATATTATTGCAAGCATAAGGACACGACAGGACATCACTTTGGTTTTGGAGTGAAATTTGATTTTATCCATCGTCCTCGCAAAAAGGGTGCGATGCACTCTTCATACTCAATGTCCTTAATGTGCATTGTAACGTCCTTACGTAGATATGTACATTTATAGCACTAAAACGAGTACAAACCATCATAATCATGTGTCTGAAGTCATCATCGTCATCATCATCATCATCATCGTTGTCCTTCGACATTTTCTGTTGCAAGAGAAGCAGTGTTTTCAATATTCTAGCATCAGGATGTTCTTGGACTTTGCTCCCAAAGCGCTCTATGTCCTTTCTCAATTCCTCAAGGAGCATCCGTTCTTTTTTTTTAATCAATAAACCTTAATCATTGATGGGTGATGAAAGTTGTTCCTCTTTTTCCAACTCACATTCACATTTTCGTCCTTGAAAGCATAGATACTTAAGTCAAACAGGAAATCTCTCTTAAAGGACATTCACAAAAAAAAGTTGGAAAAAAAACAAGCAAAATCAAAGGAATGAAGTAAAGTTGTCTTCATGTCGATTTTATGTGATTGACCAGGAAAAAGGAGGAGACGCAGCAAAAGGGCGGTAGTGTGGTGTATGGAGAGTGTTACAATGATTTTGATGTCCTGTTTGATATGCGATATCAAACGTTAAGTGAATTTGTCACTCACACATATAATTTGGTAACATTAAATGGTTTTCTATTGTCCTGGCTGCTGATGGATGTCCATTTGGCTGGGTGTCATCCTTCTCGTCATCATATTAAAGTCCTTTCCTTTGTTAGGTATATATCGACGATGATTTTAGGTGCGCAAGGGTAATGGTCAATAAAATTGGAGTTAACCTAACGAGAACATTACTTTGTTTGTTCTTTTCTTTGTATATGTGTATGTGATAACGTAATGATAGGTAGGTAGGTATTAAGACCAAAAAAGTCTTTGAAATTGTATATATGTGCATAGATAGGTAAGGTATATGCGTGTAGCTATAAAGTTTATTGCAAACGCTTAAAAGTAAATGGCTAGCTATTAATATTATAATCAAGGCGTTTTGTACTTCATTTAAGGAGCTGTTATTCCAGGATCTCCTATTCATTATTTTGTTTTTTGTTTTTCTTCATTGTGCAAATATTTGTTAAGGGCGATTTTAACTATTATTGCTTATTGAGCTTAGAAATTGGAGAAGGGACAAGGAAAACAAAAAAGAAATTATCGTAAAAGTACTTTGGAAAAAGATTAAAAAAAAAGAGAATCTTGGGAAATAGCATAATTTTATTTAAAGTCTTCTTCTTTTAGATTCTTTACGAAAAAAATAAATCGGTGTGGTGTTCGTATCCGATTTTCATGGAGATTATTTTTAGGTAATCACACAACGGACCCAAAAATTGAAAATTTTGGCCGAAAAGGTAAGTAAATCTTGAAAAATCGAAATGTCATACTTTCATGTTGGAATATCAGAAAATTCTACTTTGTACGGAAAAACGCAAATATTCTAAGAAATGACAACAACTATGTCTACGGATTTTATAATGGCAAATTTTGCCCTTCACGAGAACAAGATTTACAACAGATGGCGTTACACTCTCAGGCTCACATTTGACAGCTGAGCGGTATATTCGATCATTCCACATTGGCAATTGATATGAAGTGATTGGGTCTCGATATAGTGGGGTCAATGTTCATTGAACATGATCTTGTCATCTTATGAATTTGTTTGCCAACGATCATTCCACGATGTAAAATAAATAAATTTGGTGGCGCAACAGCTCATGGAGAACCAGGACCTAGTGACTTACAACTCTCAACCATTCCTGTGTGCGTGTTGTTGGCAGAAAATGAAGGGGACCTACAATTTTTTGGCGAGTCCGAATGGCTAGATGAGAACCACTTATTCATGACAAGTACACTTTTGGAGGATTTGTTAGTTCGTAGCAAGAAGCAGTACATTGGGAAAACATTTCTGTTTTTAGGTGGTAGCCTCTACAAAAAAGGTGATCCTATGTCCTGCAAAAACTACAGAGGTATATCCCTGCTTAATGTTGCATACAAGATCCTATCCAACGTACTATGTGAGCGTATTAAACCTTTCTGCAACAATATAATCGACACGTACCAGTGTGGCTTCAAGCCAGGCAGATCAACGATAGACCAAATCTTCACATTGAGGCAAATCCTGGAAAAGACTAACGAATTTCAAGTCCAGACCCACCATCTTTTCATTGACTTCAAAGCCGCATATGATAGCATAAGTCGCCAAGACCTTCTATTGGCGATGTCGGAACTCAGGATCCCGAAAAAACTGATCCATCTATGCCGCATGACGTTACAAAATACGCGGTGCAACGAGCAAATGGGTAATAGCTCATCCGAGCTATTCCAAACATGTACAGGGCTCAGACAAGGAGGTGTCCCATCGTGTGATTTCTTCAACCTAGTCCTGGGGCAGATAGTTCGCAAGAGTGGTGTTAACCTGGAAGACACTACCTTCAACAGGTCTTCGCAACTGCTTGGCTATGTGGACGACATCGACATCATCGGCCGCTCCAAGCGAGCTGTACTAGAAGCTTTCACAGCTATTGATGAACAAGCGAACCGCGTTGGTCTTGAAGTGAATGACGACAAAATAAAGTATATGCTATCAACAAACAAAGCTTCATCTGTCCATCGCCTAGGGAAAAAAGTCACTGTTGGTAGCAGTAATTTTGACGAAGTCAAGGAGTTCACCTACCTTGGAATAAACATCAACCCCACGAATGACCCCTTAGTGGAAACCCGACGAAGAATTACCCTAGCAAACCGCTGCTACATCGGTTTGGCCAAACAAATGGGTTTAAAATTCCTCTCCCGAAAGACAAAGTTCATGCTTTACAATCTAATTTCCCAGTTCTACTCTTCGGCGCCGAGTGCTGAACGATAAGTAAAAAAGGTGAATTGATACTGGGCACTTTCGAGATAAAAATTCTTCGATGGATATTAGGTACAATATGCGAGGAGGGCGAATGGAGGAGAAGATTTAATCTTGAATTATACGAGCTGTACCAAGATGTGGATGTAGTCCAAAGAGCCAAAACACGTCGAATACATTGGCTCGGCCACATCGAGCGAATGGACAACAACACTCCAGTCAAAAAAAATTTTAATCCCAGTCCCCAGGTTCGAGACGACCAGGAAGACCGAACTCCGCTACAGGGACCAGGCGGTTTCCGATGCAAGAACGCTTGGTCACAATTACTGGAGGGAGCGTGCGAGGGACCGCAACCGATACAAGACCGCAATATCTCAGGCAGAGACCCTCCATGGATCGGGAGCCGGATAAGTAACTAAGTAAGTAAGGTGGTAGTGGCTGGGAATCGATTGAGACGATTTGATACACATTTAAGAAGGTGATTGTCGATGGAAACGACAGCAACATATTCTACTTCAATGCTCTTGGTGGAACTGACCAAAGGTTTCTCATTTCGTTGATTTTGGCTTCAACTTGGTCAAGAACCGACTTTGCGCTTGCGATTGATGCTTCTGGAATAATGGCTGAGTTAGCGCTTTTTGAAATTCAAGTATTTGGCCATAAGTACAGAAGCTGCTGTTGAAGAGGAAGATGTAAGCAGAACGATCCATTAAACGATGATTTCTTAAAACAACTCTAGGAAATTGGAAATGGCCGAATACTTGCTGATCTTACAACAGGCCTGATTTCTTTACCACCATTTTTTTGTGAAAACAAATAATCGAAGGAAGATCTCGAACTCAAATAATCGAAGGAAGAACTCAAAGTTTTCGTGAACATTGGCTAATTGGCTGAGTGAACGCGTGACATTAGCTATTTAAAGTCAAATCGCAGCTACTTTCTATTCGTTAATACATATCAGTTGATGGCTTTATAACTGATGAAGCATCAGCCCTGGATGTACGGCTTATTAGAACTAAGGCTAGTTTAGGAAACAAATAAAAAAAAGATTTTTTGTAACCGGGAGAATACAACTTTTAAAAGAATTCCACTCGACATTTCTTATTCAGCAACTTTGAACATTTAACGCTAGACAATGCTTAAGAAAGACAATACACTAAGACATGCAATCAATCCAATTTCAATCCAGTTGCAATCCGATAACAATCCGGTTTAAATTCAAGTTTCAATTTCAGTTTCAATTCAGTTTCAGTCCAGTTTTAATCCAGCTAGTTTTTATCTGGTTTTTCATTTTCGATCCAGTTCAATCCGACTTCATTCCGGTTTCAGTGCAGTTTCAATGCAGTTGCAATCCAGTTTCAAGATGATTTATATCCAGTTTCGGACTGGTTGCATGTGTAAATGACCTTATTGCGTCAAAGGCAGACCCCAAGCATCAAACTATTTAATTGAATTTTTGAATTCGTTCGACGTCTACCACTGAACATTTTGACATTGTTTTTCTTATTATAATGCTGTGAAATCTGGACAGGTTGACATTAAAGAGACTCATAAACAACAACTCAAACTCAAAGCTAACGCATTAAGGCAAGTTTAAATTACAGGAGTTTCTGATTTTAAGAATTCCCATGATACCGAATGCCATTGGAGAGTTCGACTCGAATATGTAATGACAATCAACAAATCACAAGGCCAATTGTTGTAAATGGGTGGCATGTATAGCGAATTTGATTTATTTTCAAATGGAAAATTGTGCGTGAAGTGTTGGTGTGTCGGAAACAAAACAAAATGAATTTATTGCAACTAGTTTCCAAAAAGGCTTCAATATTTGAATAGAGACTCTTTATTTTCAACAGGGGCAGTTTTTTTGCACGAACTTGCGCTTTCTTTACCTCCAATAAAAGGTCAAATTATATTTGTTTGTATTTTCCGACGAAAATTTTTTAATCAAAAGTTTTGGCAATAATTGACATGAAGCTTCGAAAATTACTCTAAAAGGTATCTTCCTATCAATATATCTTTTTTCTTAAAAGCCCGAAAAGATCATTATAAATCTTCTTCATACCAGGTGAAAACCTATTTCACAGCCTTAAAATTAAACAAAAATAAAATTGAAAAGAAACCTTTGTCAGAATAACCTACACCACCAATAATCTGCTAGAGATAAACCAATCAGCCCCAGAGCCCCACCTATTAACCATCCTCGATTGCACGTTCTACAACAAAAAAAAAAAGATTGAAAGCTGTATACACTTCCGCTTCTCCGACAATTTGATTTATTTACCCCCAAAGAAGCTATCCACAAACCAACAACGCCACGAAATTCACCGTCCGGCGAGTTGCGCGTAATTTATCAATTCATTTCAATCAATAAGGCATGACTGAGGTAGGAAAAAACAAAAATAAATAAAAGAAAAAACATCCTTCTCGTCCTTTTGAATTCAATCAATAAGAAAAAAATATATAGATATCCCTACAACCAACACTCTCTGCAATATTCTGTGTGGTTACCTCGAACCACCACCTCCTACCCCCACAAAAGCCTTCATCCTTTCTACGCAAATTATTGAAAAGGAAAACAGAAAATATATTATAAATCGAGGTTTTTCGTAGGCAAACAAAAAAATTAAATAATCATTCATAGCCCTGCTCATTCCATCATTTATTGTTGCACAAATAGAAAAGGATAACTTCGATATCCTTACGAATTTTCTTAAATGTATCTTTTTTTTACTTCTTTTCTGTGTGTTTTTGAGATTTTATTCATCATCATTATCATCATCCTTCGGGCAGGATGGGAAAATGATAAAAAAAATATATAAATAAATAAATCAGACTCTCAATTAATCGAGTTCCCTATAGGATTTCTCTTGTATTCCATTTAAGGATCATTTCGCATGATACAGAGCAAGGACACAAAAAAAAGGATATAAACAATTTTTATATTCATTCTTCACTTACCATCACAGCATTCTTCTTGAAATCCATGAAATTCTTCACCTCGGCAGCAAGTTCACGCAAAAGAATTATTCCATCCTTACGTTTTACTTCGATATCGTTGTCCTTGTATCTCTGAAAGGACATAAACATGGAAGAAAAGACAAAACAGAAATAAGTATAAAATAAATAAATTAGAACTTAAGGTTATAAAACTTCAACGTTGATTAATTTCTAAGTACGGTATCTTGCTCCGCGTGTTGTATGTGACTGTATAAATTGTGTGTCACGGAACGGGCACAATTTTAGACATTTTGTTTTAAAAGGGGGAAACAATCAATTTCTTTTTTTTTTCTTGAAATATTTTCTGTCATAAATTTTGGAGCAGAGGTAAAAAAAGGCATCGTGGATCATACTTTCGCTTAATTGATTTAAATTGGTGTTCATAAATGCTAATTAAAATTTTCAAATAAATAATGACAGGATTATAGTATTAAAGTAGCTTAAAAACAATTGTGGTGTGAGGGGGGGGGGGGGGGTTGAAGCAACTTATTGAAACAAAAAATAAATTGATGGCTCTAGGATTTAATTATTGCAAGGACGCATGGAGCTCTCATGGAAACACATGAAATTAATAATTATTTGGAATTATTATCAACTGCTGCTGCTTTAGCTACTATGACAGGCACACGTTATTGATTCGTGACAATTTTAACATTGAGACTTTTTTCAAACTTTGGGACCTAGTTTATTTTGTATAAAACTCAATAAAAAAAAGGTCCTAATTTTAGCCGTTCGAAATCAAAAAAGACTGTAGTTTCTCTGCATTCCTGCCGACCTACAATACGCACACATCAAGAATGATTGATAATTTTTTGTATACCTGCTAATAACTTACTGTTTTTAAAGTTCAAAATTTTTATTTTTTCAATTTTTGTTTAGGTCCTTTCGATTTCTTTCTTTGGGATTGTCAAAAACTCAAAGACTATGCCAATAAACATAAAAAAAAAGGCTTCCACTAAATTCAGACAGATTTATGAGAAAAATCACCAAAAATTGGACCTCTTAAATATGTGCACATATAAACCAGATTCTTAATGCCCTTAGATGTTGTTTCAAAATAAAAAATATACAAGACTGGATGACAAGAACTTGGCTCTTCTAGTTCAAGACTTTAATTTGGCTAGGTATTGAAAATATAGAACAGTGTGTTTTCCAAACTGTGGGCTGTGACCCCTAGGGTTTCCAAGAAATACTAGGGGAGTCACGGTAGCAACACGGCTTGATTATCCTTTCCACTGAGGCTAACTATTCAAAACTTTAAATAATTTTTGAGGTAATTGTCGTTTTATAATCCTTTTTTTCGGTTTTGCCTTTAGTCTAAGAGATGGCAGCATATTTTTGGTTTAATCACATAACCAAAAAATGAGTTTGAGGGTCTGTAGCTGCATGCACCTTGATATCGAATACAAAACTGTGGCTGGATTTTTCTGTAGCCCGTGGTGAGGAAGAAGGGTTGAAAATAGAGGTTTTCAGACTACTGTGTTAGGGCTACATGTACCTAATTCAATTAAGTTATTAAAAATGGGATATGGTACTCTGTCATCTTTGATGATCAAATTGATAGAATTTAAGACATTAGCTTTTCAAGTGAACTTTATCGAGAGATATTTGGAGAATTAATAAAATCAACAAAATAAAGCCCATATGGTTTGCATCAAAAGCTCATACCTTGAGTTTTATTTTTTGGATTGTTAAAGTCTGTGGACTTAAAGAAAATGACAGAGCATCATTTCTCATTTTTAATAAATTAACTAAAGTACATGTGGCCCTAACACAATAGTCTGAAAACTGCAATTTTCAATCCCTAGTCCCTACCCCGGGTGCCAAAAAAAATCCTGCCAGATTGTTTTATTCTATGTCAAGATGCATGCAGCTACAGACCCTTAAACTCCTTTTTTGGTAATGTGTTCAACCCCAAAAAATATGCTGCCAGCTCTTAGTCTACATACTTGCTTCGCAACTCCTACTTGTACGAATTTTCAAGACTGCGAGAGGACGGTCGTTTTGTGCTCCCTCGTAAAGATATTTCCCGACAGGTTATACACAACACTTATTGTTTAAACAACTGTAGATTCAGGTACAAACAGACAGACAGAATTTTGCCACCAACTTTTTTGAAGAAATTGGCTTTCCCTCCATCAATGGATGTACACTTAAACATTTGCCCTGCAGGGCACATTTGGGCCATTTGAATTAAAAAGAATTTCATGAATACCTCACACTCCACAATATTTAACAGCGGGTTGGAAGACAGAAAGAACAAGGAGAATTGCAAGAGTCAGGCTTATTCAGCCTTATTCTGAGTTTCACATGGATAATATTTCACCCGAAAAATGCTTTTTCTCCCGGAATTTAAAAGCTATTATGAGTTTTGCCTGAACTTTTCTTGGCCTTAAATAAACAAAAAACTTCCGAAAAGGGCACTAGTGCTCTCTGTTTTTCTTTCGTTTTGTTCAGGAAATTATCGTTTTTGGGCAAAATTCACACTAGGTGCCAATTGAAATGTCTTTTGTCAATTTTTTCGCGTGGAATATTGTTCACGTGAAACTCACAATAGAGCTGACTGTTTGACAATATCTTGTTTGACAATTCTGATGTGCACATAAGAATTCCAAAAATTAAATTTGGGTAATGGCAATGATTTTTTTTAATTTTTGAAAACATGGGAAAACTTCACTGCGAATAAATGGAATTGAAATATCTTACAATGTGCATGTCGCTTTTTAACTGATAACAAAGTGATTATTAATGTGATGAGGGTCACCAGGGTGTCGATTCTCTTTCTGTGAAACTGTGAAGTGATAAATCTGATTATGCTTTCACGCAACATTTTCCCAAAATTTTTTCATATGATAATTCTTTTATTATAATCAAATCATTCTGTGAAAACCGGTGAAAAGATAAATGGTAAATAGAAACAATTTATGCTCATTAGATACACCCAAGTCGCCATCTTGGTCTCTCTATGACACAACAACCATCTTTTACTATGAGAGATTGAGAGAGATGAGATGCATTTCTAATTTTAGTACCTTTTAGTAATCTCTTTGGAAGTTGTTTTTGATAACTAGTTCGGTAATCGCCTTGCGCGTGTTTGTGAAGTGATAAAATGATGAAACTCTGTGAAAACTGAAATGATAACGTTTTCACAGTTAGGGAATCGACCCTAGAGTATTTTAACTAACAAAGGGGTCGCGTACTCAAAAAGTTTGAAAAACACTGATATACAATATTAGTTTTTTAATACAATTGTTATACATTGTTATTTGTGTTGAAAGTGTGAAAAATTATCTGCTGCCAAATTGTACTAAAGCTAATTTTATCTTCAAAAGACGTCTATACAAATTTTGGACATTTTTATTTGTAAAAGAATTTGTAAAAAAATTTTTACGTAGTGCGAGGTGAGCAGTGACAAAAGGAAGTATAAGCATGTGCTTCTACATCGCTGCACCCTCTGCAAAGGTCGTCAGTACTGAGCCTCATTCTGAGACTAGACCAAAACCAGACGAGACCGATACCGAGACGATACTGAAATTTTTCCATTTTGACGATACCGAGACGATACTTACAAAAATATCGTTTGGTTTGGTATCGTTGCCAGAGGCAGGAAATATAGTTTAATTGGGCTAGCATAGAGATTGAAAGGAAACCAATCAATTGCGAGGGCAAAAGTGGCCACTGTGAAACTCAATAATTTTATATTTTTGCTGTAGGTCTAAGTAAAAAATGAGCCATAATTTTTGTGTAGGGGCGTTCATTTTAAAAATTTAAATGCAGATATAAAGGCAAATACATACAAATATATTACATACATTTTTTACAAATAGTTCAGTAAAGTGGAATAATTTTGTCGAATGTTAATAAAAAAAAATGTGCTACAGTCCACAATCGATGATTTTAAACTCATATGTAAAACTGGCAAATGTGTTGGTTGATACAAAAATATCTTTTTTAACATGAAAATCGTCTGGATCAACAATTGAGCGTCTAGTGGAAAAACTTAGATCCACACACACAGTACAAAATGTTCCCGTGCCAGTGAGACAAAGAAGTGCCCGTAGTGTCGAGAATATGGCAGCTAAAATGTTTAATTTCAAATCAGACATTTGTAATCTTTCAAAAGGTTTTGAGGAACTTGTTAAAATATTCAACACATCAGTGTCGAATCTTGAAACATTTTCTTCTCCCTATGCTTCAGACGAAAAATCAACGCAAACTGAAGACTTAATGCCAGTTTCTCAGTTTATTGAAAAGCCTTTAGTTTTAATTGATCCGATCGGACCTTCTACTTCTTCCACAGCTTCTAACATCGCGATCGGTTCTAAAAGAGTGCGTGATGGCTCAACTCAAATAAGAATAAATTCTAGCCCCCCAGCGAAAAGAATGACGCTTAGGAGCGACGTTAAAAATAACGACAAACCACCAGCTCTTTTGGATACTAATTTACCTGATACTGCAGGAAATAGCGTTGCCGTTGTTTTGGAATCTGTTCCGATTCCGGTACCGGTTCCATTGGGAGTTACGATTCCGATGGAGGCGGTTCCGAAACCGAAATCAGTCTTCATATCGCGACTTAAGCCCGAAATTGTACCGAATGATGTTCTTAATCATTTGGTCACCAAAAATATTATTCCGTCTAGCAAAGCTAGTAAGCCTGACAGTTTTGTTTCGTCATTTAAAATTTTTTCACCTCCATCACTATTCGATTCTATTACAAATCTTGAATCATGGCCTGATGGAACTTTAGTAAAGGAATTTTCTTTTCGTAATAGAAATAATATCATTTCTGGATCTGACCCTGTCTCAAAAAACTAAATAAAATTTCTCTCTTTTATCAAAATGTAAGAGGGCTTCGTAGCAAGACTACTGATATCTACTTAAATTCTCATGTACTCCCGCACGACATTTTTATTCTTACCGAAACTTGGCTAAATCCAAGCCATTTGAACACTGAACTTTTTAATTCTGAATATTCGGTCTATCGAAAAGATCGTCATTTGGACAAACCAAATGAAGTAGGTGGAGGCGTTTTAATTTCTATCAAAAATTCTTTTTTGTCCTCGCAGTTAGTTCTTCCATTTTCTACAACAATTGACGTTTTGTGTGTGAAAGTATGTGTGTATTCAAAAATTATTTACTTCATTAATGTTTACATTCCTCCAAAGAGTCCTGTCTCCGCTTATAATGAGGTCTCTTTAGTCTTAGATTTTGTTTCAGAATTATCTTGTTCTGACAACAATACGGCTTTCCCCCAAAGTTCACTGAATGGATTTACTCTTATCTTAAAAACAGGTCCTATATAGTAAAATTTCGTAATACTTTATCTAATCCTTTTGTTGCACTGTCTGGTGTTCCGCGAGGAAGTCATCTTGGTCCCTTGCTCTTCATTTTAGCCATTAATGATGTCATATCTTGCATTTCTTCCAGTGAGATTTTAATATTTGCTGATGACATGAAGATTTTTAAAGCTATACAAAATGATTTTGATCGTGTTGCACTTCAAAATGACATTTCTAACTTTACAATCTGGTGTAATAAAAATGGTCTATTCCTTAATGCTTCCAAATGCCAATTTATTACATTCTCAAAAAAGAAGTTTCCTAGTAGTACCACCTATCTAATATCTAACCATGCTCTTAGTCAGGTTTCCAACTTTCGTGATCTTGGAGTCCACTTTAATTGTAGTTTAGAATTTACCGAGCATATTAGTTCAATAGTTAGTAAAGCTAACTCTATGCTTGGATTTGTCAAGAGGTGGTGTAAGGAATTTGATGACCCATATGTGACACTGGCTTTGTACAACTGTTATGTACGTCCTCATCTGGAATATGCTTCCCAAGTTTGGTCTCCTTCCTACGAAATCCACAAGTCCCGAATTGAAGCTGTCCAACATAACTTCATTCGGTTTGCACTTAAAGGCCTCCCATGGGAAGATCCCTTTAATCTTCCTCCCTACCAACACCGTATCCAGCTCTTGCAGTTGCAAACACTCTCCCAAAGGCGTGTAAACAATGATTTAATTTTTTTTCATCAACTCATTACTGGTTCCATCGACGCTCCAGATTTGCTATCTAATATATCATTTAATTATCGTGGGGGATCTTACCATCTACGTAGACTTGATTTAATTAACTGTTCCTATCACAGAACAAATTACGGCATGCATGAGCCGCTTTCTCGCATGAGTAGGTTATATAACACTTACTCTTGCTTATTAGATTTTCATTTCAGTAAGATCTGTATTAAAAATATATTAAAAACCAGTGCACCACCAGCATGATTTATTTGTTTTAGTTTTTGTATTATATGTTATTTTTGTTTTTTGTTATCTTAGTGTATTTTTAATTATTTGTTTTTTTAATTTATGTATTAATTTTGTCATTTTGTATATGTTAATTTTTATATTGTTCTTATTGTTTAGTTAATATATCTGTATTTGTATTTGTACGTTCATATGTGCTTGTGTTATCTTTCGTTTTTACTAACTACTAACACTTGCACTTATGATGATGAGCGTCGACACCTTAATGCTTGCTTTAAGCCTGGTGTGACATAGTTCTCTGAGGTGTAAAAAAAAAAAAAAAAAAAAAAAAAAAAAAAAAAAAAAAAAAAAAATATTGCTGCCGCTGTGGCTTCAGTTGCAGAAAGCCCAAATGTGTCGCTCACACGTCGTTCTCAGCCGTTGGGCATCTATGTGACGTCGTTGTGGCGAATTTTGCGAAAAGATCTTGGCCTACATCCTTACAAGATTAAATTGACGTAAGAACTAAAGCCGCTTGACCACCAGAAGCGTCGTATGTTCGTGAATTGGGCTGAGCAACAACTTGAAAATGATTCGGATTTTCAACGAAAAATCATCTACAGCGATGAGGCTCATTTCTGGCTGAATGGCTTCGTCAATAAACAAAAAATGCGGTATTGGTCAGGCAGCAATCCACACATACTCCATGAGTCATCATTGCATCCCGAAAAAATTACGGTTACGGTTTGGTGTGGTTTATGGGCCGGCGGCGTCATTAGGCCGTACTTTTTCCGTGGTGATCAAGACCGGGACGTTACTGTGAATGGGAATCGCTACCGTTTAATGATAACCGAATATTTCTGGCCCCAATCGGATGATATGGACTTGGAGGACATGTGGTTCCAACAGGACGACGCCGCAAGCCACACAGCGAATGTCACAATCAATTTATTGGAAACCAAGTTTGGAGAACGTGTTATCTCACGAAATGGTCCAGTCGCTTGGCCACCTCGGTCGTGCGATTTGACGCGGCGTTAGACTATTTTCTGTGGGGCAACGTCAAGTCTATGGTCTATGCCAACAAGCCAGCGACGATTGATGAACTTCGTACAAATATCGAACGTGAAATTGCAGCAGTATCGGCCGATTTATGCTTGAAAACCGTCGAAAATTGGGTTCAGCGTCTGGACTTCTGCAAGCGTGCCCGTGGTGGCCATGCAAAAGAAATCGAGTTCCATACATAATGGCATCAAATTTCATTGATATCCAAAACCGTTTTTAGCGCTCTTATTGAAAAACCCGATACAAGTCCATTTGAAGTAGTTTTCAAGTACAATTCCTTGAGTAGTCTGCTTAAGCTATCAAATAATGACTATTTCAGACTACTCAAGAAATTGTACATGAAAACTACTTGAAATTGACTTGTACTTGAAATGGACTTTTACTTGAAAAGAACTTGAAATGGACCTCTACTTGAAAAGTACTTCAAAATGTACTCGGCGGTATTAAAGTACCAAGCACAAGTACTTGGAACAAAGTACTTGTACTTGGTGGAGTTGAAGGTAGTAGGTAGGCGAATCAACGCTGCAATTCTTTACTAAGGTTTACTAGTCTTTATAATGTTGGGCTCACTAACGCCTCGTGTTCTGCGGAATCCAAGGGTACCGCGAACCAAACTTCAGGGTTCCGCGAAATTCCTGAAGTAAAACTAAAAAACTTTTGCTGAAAATTCCTAGTTCCCTCTTTTGTATAACTGAAATACATTACGGAAGTTACAGCAGCCATTGCGATTACTAGAATTTATATATGCACTTGCTCCTGATGTTCAGTATTTTTCAGTTAGGAATTTTTTCAAGGAAATATGCTAGAGCTCAGAATTGATATTCGCGAAGATCATGGCAATATTACTTTCCAGGTACTAATTTTGACATTGAATGTGTACAAAATCCAATTATAATAAAGATTCAAACTTGATTTTGAAATGTCTTGCGTAGCTGCGAATTGCGAAAGGTCGTGCATTTTGACACTTCTTTCACTTCAGTGTTCGTCAATAGACGCCAACTGTCACAGAAAAGAAACTAGTAAAATGGGTGTACAAAAATTTAATGTGAAATTCGAGCAAATTTTTCATTAGCAGATTTGTGGAAAGCGTCCTGATGTGGATTGAGAATATGTGTTTGACAGTTCGCAGAGAATATTTCGTTGGCTCATAGAAAAGGTGTAGATTTTGTATTCCATGATTAAAAACTTTGCCCCACATTGGTCTACATTCTTTCACTATGTGTTTTAGTTAAGGACGATATTTCCTGCACCTGCTTTTGAGGTGGAGCAAGTGAAAGAGAAATGTCAAAGTACTAGCTGATTTCTTTGTTTAGGATAATAATAAGCTAAAATTAATCACAAAACTACTTTTCTTAATATTTTTGAATAAGAAAAAAAAAACATGAAAGAATGTAAAAAGTGTGAATTGATACCAAAGTCGAAATGAAAATTAATGGAAAAAATAACATTTTAAATATTTTTAAATTTAAAATTTTCACAGTTGATATGCAACGGCCATTCCCGTCAACACAAAGCTGCACTTTTCTGCTCTTTCTTGTTTTGGCAGCTTCTCAAAGGAACACACTTATGCTGTTCCGCTCTGTTCTGATCTAGTTTTTCTTCATTAAACACAGCTAAAACAATTTTTATTTTCGGTGAGTAGGAAGGTATTGAAACCTTGAAAAAGCTCAATGACTGTAATACAAAGTCGATGTAGCCTTGTGGACTTTAAGACATTCTAAGCTATTTTGTATTCACAAAATTTTCCTCTACATATTTTTGTTTTCGTTCAGACATCACTTAACTTTATTCTTTCAATATATTAACCCAAAAAATTCTCACCCACATCCCATTTTACAATACCAAAGTCAGCCAACAATCTTTAAGGAAAAAACTGTGATATTTATCGATGAATATGTGAGAAGATTATTCAACATTACATTCAAGGATAAACGAAAAAAAAATTCGACGTTGTATGAAGCAAAATTACTTTTGAATCCTCCCTGTATCTAAATATTTTTTGAATTTATATCTGGTGCTTCACCTAAAATATCAACTGCGTATACCCCCCTATACTTCGTTTATAAGCACTTTACTATGCTCTTAACTGTCATAAATGACATCCAGCTAAATGCATTCTCGAGTATACAAAAACATTCCTTTACAAATTCACACAGACATACAACATACCAGTGGTATTATATATATATTTAGAAAATACACCAATACACATAAAATCACAATTTCTAAAGCTTCTGAGCAAAACGAGTATGGAAACTATGGAGAGTAGGATTCCGATAAAGGATGGCAAATTTAAATAATAAAATAATTTATGTTCCCCATGTACCGCTACTGGTTAAATGACAGGGCCAGACATAAATATTTGCATAGACAAGGATTCACACCAACACTCTGCTGATGCTGTGTGCACCAAAAGCACCATAGTCATCAGTAGATTACGGAAAGGGGACCTCCATATCCTGTCGCATCCGTCCTGCGTCCTGCCTGCCTCAAACTAAGCCTCTGGACCGTTTCAATTTGTGTGTACAATGCAAGAGCTATGAGTGCCTAGTAATTAAATTTTCCCAAGGATAACATCGAGAGCAAGTGTCAGGAGACGAGCCGGGGTATATAACCGCACCTAAAGGTGACAGAGCAAAGCACCTACTCTGACTGGTACTGGGTAGTCGTCGTTGGTTGGTTGGTTGGTTGGTTGTCGTCAGTCGCGCCATCCATCGGTGAAATAGAGAAATTATACACCAAACGAGCAAGGACTAAAACAAAACCGTTAAGGCCTCTCTCCGTAATGTAGATGAAACAAGCCAAATTCCATTCCATACTCTTCCCAATGAAGACGATAGACGGACGACACGACGAAACACAATTCGTATGTTCTCAATGTGATGCAAGTAAAGGAACAGTTTTTTGCTTCGATCCTTCTGCTGCTGCATTCCAAAAATGATTTCAATGCGACACCGATGGGTTGGTTTTGTAGAGCGTGCGGTACCTACACACGGTAGGTTGGTTGAATGCTTGGCACAAAGACTTCCTTAAACTATTCAATTTGTTCCAGAAATTTTGTACTTACCAGGGAAGCCCATATCTACAGAAAAAGTAGTCTTTTTTGTCACACACTAGGTCTGGTAATGTGCTACAACGACGACGGTGCAAGGATAATTTGCGTCCTTTAAAAGACAAAAAGCGAAAAGAAAAGAAAAAACGAAAACATCTGAACACAAATTAAGAAGAACCATTCCGTTGGTAATTTTTTTTTTGTTCTTTCAAAAACGTAAGGGAGGCTCTTTTCTTCTCAATGAAGCTAGTTGTAGTAGATTTTTTTTTTTGTTTCATGTCTTCCCAGCAAGAGATTTCGTCTTTTTATTTTAAAGTTTTTTTCCCTCATAACCAGCCTGACATAATTTGGGCGTTTTAAAAGCACGAGTTATCCTTTTTAGTTGGGGATTTCTTTTTTTCTGTCTTCAAATTTTATTATTGTCTTTGTGATTTCGTACAGCAGCAGTCGAAAAAGCTATATTTAATTTGTAAGACACACAAGAGAGTGGGACAGAGATGGGACGAGAGAGAAAGAGCGGGAGAAGCAGAGAGAAGTGTGCACACAGTTATGTGCAAATGGAGTTTTGTTTTTTTTTTCTTTTTGTTAGGAGAAAGCTTAAGTTGAGTAGCTACCTACAAGTACAACTACCATACTACCAAGGGTCTATGGGGATACTAATTAATTTGAAAAGGGACACACTCAGTCAGAGAAAAACGGCAGAAAACATAAAAAGCACTTGAAAAACTAATAAAATGGAATTTAATTTTATTTGTAAGGAAGTTTGTTGAACAGGATAGTTTGTCCTGCCATCTATTATAATATAAAATTGAGTCTTGCTTTTACACTCTTTCTTTTCCTTTTTTTTGTCTCTGTTTCTTTAGGTTGTAGATTTACTTTTTATTGTTTAAGAAATTTTCAAATAGATTGCACCTTTTTAATGAGATGTGAAAGAAAAAGAAATAAAATTAAAAAAAAAAAAGTTGTCTATAATGGAGTTTTATCGTTTATATAGAAAGTTTCTAAGTGTTTCCCTTAAAATAAGGATGAACGTATATCGCCTTACTCAAACCCCTTAGTGAAAAAGATATGAAAGTACAAAGGAAGGTAAGCCAGATCGACAAAGTTAGGCTTAAGTTACAGTATTGTTTAAGACTTATAGTTAGGTCGAAATAGATATTTAACCTAGCCAAAATTCCGATGAAACTGAAAATTTGGTGCAGACATTCCCTTTGATATAACAAATCAACTGCAAAAAATCCTTGTCAATCCTAAATAACCTTTAAAAGTTATTTAAAGTAAAGTGACGAAAAAGTCGTATCACATAATCTACTAGGTATAAGCTTTGCGCAAAGTAATTTTCGATAACATTTAGCTTTTACGAGTTGTATAATGTCAATGTTTGCGAAACTCAACATAAATTACTCTAATTGAAGAAAAATCTGTGAAAAAAAGTGATAATAAGAAAGTGACCTGAAGAAATAAGAGGCACAACTAAAATATTCGAGAGTCAAAAGGAGGGCTGGCCACGATAAAAAACCAAACCGACGACAGTAAGCATCGTCAAAATTGAAAATTGTCAGTATCGTCTCGGTATTGGTCTCCTATAACAAAGTCTAGTCTCGGTATCAGTATCGGTCTCGTCTGGTTTCGGTCTAGTCTCAGCCACAAAAAAAATATGCACGACTTGGTTACATATTCTTGATTTTGTAGTTAAACTCGTTTGGTATTTTTAAGATTTAATAAAAAGTCAAAATATAAATAGTAAATGAACGACAATCTTTTAACTAAAGTTTTTTTTACTGTTTTAAAAAATTTAGAGGACTTTTTTCACAATGTCTAAGGAAAGTTTCGATTTGTTTTCCAAAACATGTTACAAAACCTTGGGAGACGTTTCCGAGAAACCAATATATAAGAAAAAAAAATGAGAGACAGTTGGTGGACTTTCATTAAAGTCTCTTCCTCCAGCCAAACGAACCAAGTCTGAAAATGTCACCCAAATGATTGGTTTCAGAGAAACAAAGCGAAATAGAAATGGGCGTGGAAGTGGGTGAGTCTAATTTTAACAATTGTTTAAACCTTCCCCTTAGTAAAGAGAAAAAAGTGTGAAAATTTCATTCGAACCGCTAGAGCCGTTTCCGAGAAACAATTACATGAATTGTTTATTATCTATTTTTTCTATCGATAACAAACGATACTATCGAAAGTATCGGTACATTTCGGTACTCCTACTCTACACTCCTACCACATATAAAATAATGGGGGCTATCATGAATAAAATTTCCCTAGGAATTTTTCCCATCGTCGAAAACTAGGAACGTGAATTGTGGCCGCAGTTTCTCTCAGAATTCATTGACATCGAAAATGAATATTACAAGGCCACTGAGCAACCATTTTAACCGACCAAATTTAAACCTGCAAATAACAGTAGACAATTGTTGGCAATTCCAATTTTAGAAGATGCGAGAAATTCTGTGGTAAATTTTATTCACGATAGCTCCCAATAACCCAGGGCTTGATTTACTGCATTTTTTTTCTTCATTGAGTTTCGTTTGGTCTCGTATAATTGTCTCGGTATCGCTTCGGTTTCTGATACCGATACCAATCGATAGCAAGACTTTTCTGGAATCGTGGCTAGTCCTATCAAAAAGATATAGATGAAGCAAGGGGAACATGTGACTTGTTGGTTGAAGATGATCAACTGACACTTATCCGATCAAAAAGCAAAGCCAAACAATCATGATGGAATGCATTCAAGGAATACCACGAGCAAATACATTTTCAAATAATTTATTTGAATTGCGATCCATATGTTCTTTGAAGCTTGAAGAAGGTGGCAGTGTCAAAGCTGAAATCATACACAAAACTCAAGATATGTTAACTAAAATGTGTGATATTGTTGAAGAGACGTTGTCAGATAAATGAAGTCAACGATGGGCCCACGCCCCGCATGGGGACAATTAAATTTTTCAGGGGGGAAGTCTCGCAGTCTTCCGAATTTTCATTTTCGTTCAAGTTCGTGTATGTGTCAAAATCTCAGAGACCCCTGTCAGTTTCTTGATTATGTACGGTGGCATGTTCATCACATTTCAAATTTTAAATTTAAATTTTCAAATTTCGGGATTTTCCAAACTTCTGATTGGCCAGAATTCAAAAATTGTATATTCATTACTGAAAATTGAGGAATTGAATGCACTCACTTCAATTTTGACAAGGTCTCTGCGCAATATATTACCTTTAATATGGGTATCGTCACATTCTGATGCTTCACATCCATTTTATATTTCAATATTAAAAGAGAGCCAAGGAAAAAATTATATCACTTTCACACTAATTTATTTTCAAAAAGAGTCGTGACTAAATCTTGGCTTGTTCGAACTGTTGTTTGTGCCAAATTGTGAACGCTTTTTTCAGGTATTTCATAAGGAACAAAATGGGAGCACGAGGGTTTTATACTGTTTTAAAATGTTTGTGGAAATTTTTGATAAACTGTAAACGAAAATCTGCAAACGGTCGATTTTAAGGCATTTATGAGTCTTAGTCGATATTTTCAAAAAACTAAACTCATTGAGGCTTGTTTCACCCACATTCGGTTTCATTTGGTTCGGTCTGTATTCGGTTCGTTTTCGATTTCAGTTTTGAATTTCTACACATAAACATACAAATATTGCTCCTATAAGGTTTTTATTAAAATATAAATTTTTTAATTCAAAAAATATAAAAAAATTTAAAAAATAAAACGAATGAAACCTATTCGTGTCGAGGGGATGACGTTCGATGCTATTCGGTTTCTAATAGGTTTTTATTCTTCCCGTTTTCATCGGTTAGCACTTATCAGGTCTCACCTAAAATTAAACGAATATAGAACGCACTGAATGGAACCGAATGTATGTGAAACAGCCAAACGAAGCCGGAAGCAAAAACGAAGATCTTTGGCCTCGCTATCCTTATTGATAGATAATTCAGACAATCATTTACAACTCAAATTTTGAAATGTTTCAATGCTTTCGAAAATGTGAAGTGACTGATAACGCTATAGATGTGATTGCTTACCATCTGAAAACTAAATTGCTGGATTTTCTTCCTAATTTTTAATAATTCAAGTTTTCTTAGTGAACATTTCAAGATTTTGAATGTTAAAAATTAAACATTATATGTTGGGGGGGGCATCAACATTTTGGAAATATCTTGGTGGGGCATAGCACAAAAAAGGTTGGGAAACACTGGTCTAAGAGCTAGCAATGTTTTCGAAAAGTCATTTTAGTAGGTATGGCTGCCTTTTTGATTTACATATGCTCCCTTTAACATTCTAGATTCGTGTGAGGGCAATCTGGCTGGTTAGAATTGTTGCTTTGTCTGCCATTTTGAAATACGTGAATGTGATTTTCTCGGCTGCTATCAGACGTAGAGATAATTTTTCTTTTACAATTACAATTTTTGTTCACAAACATTTTTGACATTTCTTAATTAATAAAATATGGTTTTTAGCGTTTATCTCGCTTCTTGTTTATCTGAACGAAAAAATTATTTAATCGTTTTGTGTAGAGTAAGTTATTTCCTACATTTTTGTGTATTTAGATCTTATGTAAAACAAAAACTGTAAGAAAAACACAGAGTAACAAAAGTTGTGTTTTATTATCTTCTACCGGAAACCGGATCTGGATCTGGATTTACTTTTAACACATAATACAAAATATAAAATGTAGTGCCTCGTGGCATAATGGTTAGTGCTTTGTTCTGTCATGTCAAAGAGGTGGGTTCGATTCCCAGCCTCTACCACCTAACAACATAAATATTTTTTTTTGAAGTAAGAATTGCCTCTTGCGAGGAACTGACATGTCTTCCAAGTGTCTACTTGTCATGAAAAAATGCTTCTTATGTAGCCGTTCGGAATCGGCTAAAATTTGTATATCCCCTCGAACAACACGCATACAGAAATGGTTGAGAGTTGTAAAAGCCTCTAGATCCAGGTTCTCCACGAGCTGTTGTGCCATCAAATTAATTTTTTTTACGTAATAAAAGGTTTTTCAACAGGGACGCTACAAAAGTAGAGCGCCAGGGACAGCAAACGACGCCATATTTCTTGCCGCTCTTTTGACGTGTCTCTTCAGTAAGGTTTGCCATTTCATGATGGAAAGATATACGAGCCAACAACGAGTCGAAATTATTAAAATTTACTACCGAAATTCGGAGTCAGTGGCCTCAACGTTAATAGTGCTACGTCCAATTTATGGTCGTCATAATCGTCCTAGCAGATCAACAATTGAACGTCTAGTGGAAAAATTTGAATCCACAGGCACAGTACAAAATGTTTCCGTACCAGTGAGACAAGGAAGTGCCCGTAGTGTCGAGAATATTGCTGCCGCTGAGGCTTCGGTTGTAGAAAGCCCAAATGTGTCTCTCACACGTCGTTCTCAAGCGTTGGGCATCTCTGTGACGTCGTTGTGGCGAATTTTGCGAAAAGATCTTTGCCTACATCCTTACAAGATTAAATTGACGCAAGAACTGAAGCCGCTTGACCACCAGAAGCGTCGTATGTTCATGAATTGGACTGAGCAACAACTTGAAAATTATTCGGATTTTCATCGAAAAATCATCTTCAGCGATGAGGCTCATTTCTGGCTGAATGGCTTCGTCAATAAACAAAATTACGGTATTGGTCAGGCAGCAATCCACACGTGCCCCATGAGTCATCATTGCATACCGAAAAAAATACGGTTACGGTTTGGTGTGGTTTATGGGCCGGCGGCGTCATTGGGCCGTACTTCTTCCGTGATGATCAAGACCGGCACGTTACTGTGAATGGGAATCGCTACCGTTCAATGATAACCGAATATTTTTGGCCCCAATTGAATAATATGGACTTGAAGGACATGTGGTTCCAACAGGACGACGCCACAAGCCACACAGAGAATGTCACAATCAATTTATTGGAAACCAGGTTTGGAGAACGTCTTATCTCACGAAATGGTCCAGTCGCTTGGCCGCCTCGGTCGTGCGATTTGACGCCGTTAGACTATTTCCTGTGGGGCTACGTCAAGTCTATGGTCTATGTCAACAAGCCAGCGACGATTGATGAACCTCGTACGAATATCGAAGGTGAAATTCCAGCAGTATCGGCCGTTTAATGCTTGAAAACCGTCGAAAATTGTGTTCAGCGTCTGGACTTCTGCAAGCATGCCCGTGGTGGCCATGCAAAAGAAATCGAGTTATATACATAATGGCATCAAATTTTATTGATATCCAAAACCGTTTTTGTTTTATTTAAAAAAAACTTTCGTAGCGCTCTTATTGAAAAACCCGATATAAAAACAAAATAACGGGAAATTTTCCAAATTGTTTTTTTTATAGCACACAATCCAGACCCGGATCTGGGTCTGGATTGTGTGCTATGATATATAATCAGATTTTTTTTTGCTGCTACTTTTAGTATTTAGGGCCGAATTGCGAGAGTCTATTCCGAATTTTCGAATAGAAAAAAGTCGATAAGGAGTTCTTGATAGATTTGAAGTTTTTATCAAATAGAAAAATACATAAAAATCAAATAGAAAAATATTTACAAATAGACTTTCACATTTCGCAATACCGATAGTCGACTTTAAGTCTATTCGACTTGGACTTTATTTTGAATAGACTCTCGCAATAAGGCCCTTAATATTATTTTAATTTTAATTTCTTTTTTTGAGCAAGAAACACTTTTGGAAAAAAGTTTATCTAGAAAGTGTGCTATTTTGCGAGTTTTCAAAATTCTATGTAAAGAGAGCTATACTACACCAGAAAGTACAAACAAAAATCTATAAAATGTCATCATTAGTTTAGATTTCTTTTCAAAAACTCGGCTTCAGCTTTATTTTTCTCTTAAGGTTTTTTTAGCTGAATAGGTAGATTTTGCAATTATCAATTTTCTTAAAATCTATCTATCTCTTGAAGATATGGTTCCGAATAAATTACTTAAAACTGATAAACTTTAGAAATGTATTATAACGTAAAAAAAGTTTTCCAAAACAAAAAATCTTTAGAAACAAAATTAAATATATCGATGCCTTTCCCTAAGAATGTAGTAAGCGACTTTTTCAAAAATTTAAATTAAAAATTTAAAAAACTTCTTGTTCAGTTATTTATTTTTGTATTTTGTAATAATAAACAGATTTTTAAAGGGATTTTGAGTTGAAAGTCCCGTTCCAGTTTTGTTTATTTTTTTTAAATACACAAATAAATAAATGAATAAGAGGTTTTTTTCGATGCCTTCGAAATTTTTCAAATATCGATTAAAACATTTTAACGGGAAGATATCGATGTAATTAATTTCTGGATTAAAAAAAATATTTAGGTATATTGAAAAGGTCTTAAATAATATTTTTTTTTCTATTTTAAGTAAATTTTTGTTTCTGACAAAAAAGATTATTTTTTTAATTTTTAAACTTTTCTAAAATTAAAATTATTTAATTTCTTTTGGGTCGAACAACGTTCTTCTTCTTTTCCTGTTGATCCTTTTACTAATATTAAATTTTGTTTCTAAAAGAGTGTAGAAGATTCTTCTTTAAGATTCTTAACATAAACTTAAGCATTTCAAACGCAAAATGAAATTGCAGGGGGAGGGGGCAGAATCGCCATTTTAGAAATGGAAATGTTTGGTATCTCCAATAATTTGTATATAAAAACCAAGCCTGAAAGTTTATTTTAACTTAAAGACTTTTTTACTGAAGACTTAATTACACCATAAGGCCCGCACAGTTATATTTTGTTATTATGGGTTTTTACTATGGGAGAACGGGTAGCTCCCATAGAAAAATTTTGGTTTTGTTTATTTAAATTTTCTCGAAAACTACTTCAACGATTTTACTTAAACTTTGTGCCTCTTATATCAGAAGTGATTTTAATAAAACTGAATTTCAAGTTTTCACCAATAAATGCACATATTACGGAAATAGGCTTTTAAAATTTTTGAGAAAATAATTTCATTTTACTTATTTGCTTGCCAACCCGAAGAATAAATCCCCTGAAAGGATCCGAAGTATGCTCAGAGATTAAAAATAAATTAACCAAATAAATGGTTACGCATGAAAGAATGCAAAGTGGCACATATATGCCTTGCAAACCTATTTTTTCTACCAAGCCCTTTTTTTTAGATGTTCCTTTTCGTCGTCGTAGGTGGTGTATGCATTTATAACATTCTTAACGCGTTCTCACTTCCTTAAGCTCGTTCATTGTTTTGTTGTTGCTGTCAGCATCCTATAATACTCCAGGTAAAGCTATGCTTGTATATATTTCACTTGAACCCACATCCACCTTCAACCGTTTATTAAGTCGTTCATTTCGAAAAGTCTCTCTCTCTCTTTTACTCTAGAAAAAATCTTCCTTCAAAATGTAAGTATGTATGTAGGTTATTCAATGTTGTATAATGAGGACTATTTTCCAACACAAAATGTTGCTGTTACTATTCTACATACTCGTATATGTCGATTATAATATCCTTACATTCTCACCTCGTGAAAAAAAAATAATAAAAATTGTTAAGAGTGGATCATGTGGAATAAGAAACTTGCTGCGCACTCCAAGGACTCTAAAGGTGGCGGTTAAGGATGTTGGATGTGATATGCTGCTATATAGAGAGCTCCTAGAGCTCATGCTATACTTCTACTGATGCAGTTGTGGTAAAAAGTGATATTTCGTTGCATGAATAACCAATGAAGGAGAAGGATTAGGTTATGGAATGTTGATGGTTATACTCTGGCTGCACCTTCTTCAGTATTAGAGCCACTGTTCTTACATCAGGAGTAGATCTCTGTCTCTGTCTCACCCCAACAACCAACAGCATGAAGGATGGAATTTTCAGCGCTTGTAAGACTTCGAGATGATTTTGAGGTTTTTTAGTTCGTCACAGTTGAAGGACTCTTTGCTGTGTCCCCTCCCCCCTCTTCGTCCTCTTAACCATGAAGAATTTCTTCTATTTCGTATCTATGTATGCGTTGTCGTTGTAAGTCCTTGGCAAGAGACCATTAAATTTTTCCTCGAAGGGATGCAGGGACGATGTGGAATTTTTACACATTTTTTTTAAGAAATTTCAACGTTCTTCGAGTTGTTTCACTTTTTTTTCTGCACTACGTTCTTGTTCTTGAAGCAAAGCACCAAATAGGTAGCTAATTATACATTCACTGGAGCAGAGCAAATGTGCTGGAAAAAAAATTAAGTGAAGGGGCAGGTCATAGGGTGTTAGATGGTTATGACTGCGATAAGGACATTTCTGAGAAGGTTTCACGGGTTGAGTGAGCTTACGCATATAATTCTCTTAACAGTTTGGGAGGAAATGTTGCAAACGGATAAAGTAATTGCACTCTGTTTGATTTTTAAAACTATTTTTTGGTTTCAGTTTACTTCGAAAAAGATTTTGGGCTATTTTTGCGATAAGGACTTTGATTATGTTGAATAAATGTTCAACTTCTGGAAATATACCGTTCCGAAGGAGAGAACCATGATGTTGCACCATCATAGAAAGTTAAAAAAAGCACCTTTAGATGAAAAAGAAGTGAAACGAACTCTGGAATAACGATTTTTCAGGTATGAAGAAATCCATATTAATAAAATAGGGTTCGCCACAATACCAGAAAAGTCCCGATATAGTTTGATATCGGTATCAAAAACTGAAACGATGCTCAGACGATACCAGCTTCAAAACTTTGATGCTGTACTTTTTGGAACGATTTGGATGATATTTTCAGAATTTTTCTACTTAGAAGGAAGAAGGTTTAGGCAACTATTTTAATTAAAATTGCCCACTGCCACGCCCATTTTGCTTATGCTTGCTTTTTCTAAAACCAATGATTTGGATGAAGTTTTCAGACTTTGTTCTTCTAAGTGAGGAAGTGTCTTTAGTGAAATCCATGAAAATATTTGTGCATGGTATTCCTGTGAGCTTACGACACCCCACGTTAAAAATTGTGTGTCAAATACCAAATAAAAGCTTTATTTAGATTATGTGGACCAAGCCTTTAAAAATTGTTGAGTCAACAAAAAAAATCGTTAGTTAGTTAGTTAGTTAGTTAGAAAATTTTCCGATACCGTGACGATACTGAGAGTTTACGTCTGGCCTTTATTCAAATCTGAGGGCAGGATATTTGAAAAGTGTGAGTCTATGCGTTGGAAAATTATGCCACAGACCTTGGGGGAAGTAAGCCGTATCACTTTACTCGGATCTCCATGGATCTATTGCGCTCCCTAGGATGTAGGTAACTAAGACTTAGAAGGGGCAGTGAGTGGGTTAAGGAGAAGTTAAGGTATATGGAGCCTCCCTGAACCATCCCAAATTCTGAATGAATCTTAGGATGTTTTTAAGTAGAAAGACAGAGATGTCAACCAGTTCTGGAGAAATGTTTTTACAGAGCTGTTTTTCGGATTTGGCTAAGCGTGGGGCTCTACAAGTAGATTGTGGTGAGCTCTCCTCCACGTCTTCATCTTTTCACCCTCTACATAAGTCCGATGAGCTGATGCCCATTCTGCTCATATAAGTTCTCATTGAGTTGTGGCCCATTAAGACTCTAACTAGGATCTTCTTAAACCGTCGTTTCATATTCAGTTGGGTCCCAAAAAAACGTCACTTTTTAGAAATGGCTATGGAGCGCGTAGCACCGAATGGCTCCACGACACGAATAAGTATCGTAAGGTCTTTAAGACGAAGGAATTTGGCTTAGGAAACACAAAGTCAACGTGGGATTCACACTTCTGCGGTTGAATTCAATGTCCCCTCTATGGTGAGTTGTGGTTGATTGGTATGTAGTAATCAGTGCTTGGGGGTTATTGGGAAAATTTCTTTGTTTGGAGTTTTTGACCTCAACAGAGAAATAGGGAAAATAGACTGATAATGTTGGAATTTCCATAGAAATTCCAATCAAGTCTTCGATTATTTAAAAATGATCTTTTTACTTTCATTTGTCGTCTTTAGTTTAGACCGGGAAATAAAAGCATGGACTGTTGGAGAAAACAGGGAATTTTCGGACTAATTGAAGTGTTTTATTTGCGTTTTTACCTCTCAGCACTGTGTCGTCTAGAAGCAACTGAATATCAACCCAAAAGGGGCAGCACCGAATCGAACAGAGTCAGTATGAAACGAGCATAATGTAGAATTTACGAAGAATTACTCTTACTCCAAATGGGAATAATGGACAATAAGTCTCCAGTTAAAGGGACCATCGAGTCACGACCATCCGGTTAGAGGTGACAAGTGGGACAAAGTCTCGTTTTATAAACAAAACCATTGCGGATCATTCGGTCTCAATGACGGTAAGTAAAAAGATTGGAATCTTAGACTGTCGAGATTTTTCAAGCAGAAACTCTCCACGAGTAAAAATCTCGCTGAGTAAGAAATTGTAACCAAAATCGATTACAAGATTCATGGCTATTTCGGAGTTTTAAGTCTAAGTCAAATAAAGTAAGTCCACTCTTGATCTTTTTCTATACAATTTTTTTTTTAAGTTAAACCAAAGAAGAAAACTAGCTTAAGCTCAGAAAAGTAGCTGTTTTTTTTTTATTTCCTTTCAAATAGTTTTTCTTGGTAAAACAAAACAACAACAAAAAATCACAAACCACTAAGACGACGAGAAGAAGTAAAAAAGCAAACAAATAAAATCCTTTTCTTCTAAGAAAAAAAAACCATGTTAAACCATCTTAGATGTGTTTGCGCCATAGTAACAATGTGAATGGGAAAAAAAAAATTCCAACGAACATATTTTATGCGCACAACATCCCTTCTTGCCCATTCAGTTGTAGTCGATCTCTCACTCACTCATTTTTCCATGGGAATTTTCAATTTTCCAAAAAGCTACATTTTTTACAACTTTGCGCTATAAGAAAACAAAAAAAGAAACACACATAAAGAAAATCTCTGCGACACGATGCTTAAAAGAAAACCTGTTTCAAAAGAAAATGTATAAGGTGCAAAACTAGGTCGTAGGTTTCTGTTCAACTGCTGTTTAAGGCATATTTTAACTGCCTTCTGTTATAAAAACTATGCATATTTCCACTTTTTTAAAAAAAATTTTGAGTGATTTTCAAATATTATGAACGAATTTTAAACAAAAGTTCATGAAAACTTCAAAAATGGGTGCTTTGCTATTGATTGATAGCAATTTTTTTCAAAATAATTTTCTGTCTGAACAAAATGGACGACCGAGCTGCAATAGATGTCAAAAATGCTGCAGTAAAAGTTAAAATTGCTCGACTCTTGCCGATCCGCCTGCAGCATTTTTGACATCTATTCCAGCTCCGTCTTCCATTCTGAATAGGAAGTTTATGATATATCAGCATCCACCTGGCAATTTGCTTACGTAAATTTCTGTTGAATCTTGTTGCTATAAGTTACTCGCAACTTTTCAAAACAACAAATATTTTTAATTATTCCAACCTAGCAATTTTTTTGACGCAACTTTTTGCTATCGAAAATTTTTGCGGCGTTCCGTTGCTACAAGCCTTTTGCAGCCATTTGAAATATAAAGGTAATTGCTTTTCAGCACACCAATATGTTTATACAGGTGGACTGATACTTGTAAGCATATTGACGCAATTTGTTGCTGCTTCGAGTTGCTATGAGTTTCCCGCAACTTTTTTAAAGCAATTCAATACTTTTCTGCACTTGTCTTGCTACTTGATTACGCAAAATTGACTACGATTTAGCAACAGAAAAATGTTTCGTTTCATTTCGTTGGTCCTTTGGGCTTATTAATCTAGTGCAGTAAAAAGTTGCAGCGACAACGTCCAGTTGGACGCAAAAAAAAAACAATGATTTATTTGAAAAAAGTTGCTGGAACTCATAAGCAACTGGGCGTGATGCAAATAAAAAATTGAAAAAATGGAAACCTGACCTTAAAGAACTTGGAAAAAGCCTTTGAAGTTATTAACAACTCACGAAACTACAGTTGTATATCAAAGTTTCGATTTTTTATTTTGTTGAACCAACACTCGTCCTTTAAGTAGATGAAGTAAATAGGTACAAGAAGAGTAGTTGACTTGTCTTTTGAAAGAAAAAAAAAAATTCACAGGAAAATTCAAATCCAATGGGAACTCCTTGCACCGTATTACAAAAGGACACAATGTTCTTGTGCTATGTGTTTTTTTTTTTTGTTGGATTTAAAAGAAAATATAGGTCGCTGCAACAGTAGGTATATTATAGTCGCAGCAGTTTTATTGTAAAATAAAAAGAGTTTTTTTTCTTCATAGTAATAATGTTAGATGCTTGGCGTGGTGGGATTTATTATATTACTGGCTTTTGTGGCTTATTATAATTTTTTTTTTAGTTTGTTGAAGCCACAAGGTTTGTGAACATTTTCAATAAAGAGTCTTGAAGTGACACAAATTGTTACAAAAGTTACTGCTCATATTTCATATGTTGCCACCTTATACCTGGGATCTCTTGTTTGCAAATATAAAAATATTATTCATTTTCGAATGAACGTTTTGTGGACTAGTTTTGGTCTTTTTTTGAAATCAATTTTTCTAACCCAATTCACTCAAAGTTATAAAATTATATTTTTACTGTTAGCATCGCTTCGGAGCGCCCAGTCAAATTTGACAGACTAGTGTGTGAAGTCCAATACAGTAGACGCTCGATATTGTGAAATAATGAAAGCCAGGCCTGTTCACTCTTTCGAGATTGTTAACTTTTTCGAGTGGGCATTAAAAAAGGCTTTCTAAAGATGAATTTGATCCAAAATGAAAATTTCGTTCGATGTGAATATTTTTTTAATTTATTTGAGCGTAGTACTTCAAAATTGCAAGATGAATATTTTAACATATACACTTTTTACAACAGCATCTAGCTGATGAGCCCAACTGTTGTACCTGGGCGAAATGCATTTGGACTAAAGGTCGCAAAATCTTTATTATGATTATACACTTTTTCTTTCTGGCCAATACTGCCGACATAAGGAAAAAGGATATATCTCCATTTTATTTAATAAAATGATATTATTTTTTATGACTTAGATAATTAAACTTGAGACTTTTAAACTTAGTATGGGCACAAAGGCAACAACTTACTTGAAATTTGCAATGAAATTTGCGAATGTGATTTTAAGCCATTTGCAGTTGCATATATGAATTTTAAGCTTTCCACAAAAATAATAATCTATTTAGAGTTCCAATTATGGTACCAGCTCAATTTTTTAATTTTGGCGTTTACGCCCTTTTTTCAAAGTGACCAGTTTGACCATTCTCACAAGGTACTTGAGGAACGATTTTCATTCAATTATGTAAATTTTCTTTTTTCTTTTTCAATTTCTGAAAAAAAAATGAAAAAGTTAAAGTAATATTTACCAGCCTTTATTTTATCAACATATGTCGCGAGCAAAAGTGCAATTACAGTGAATCCCTAAAAAAAACATTTAACAGAAACTCTAAAAATATAATTCAAAGAAAATTTGAAATACCTTTGATAAATATTTTATACAATTATCGTTAAGTACCTATTCTTGGCAAGGCAATTGTTCACTTAGGCGTATACGTATGTTTAATTCATCATTTATTTTGGTACTTTTGTTTTGTGAACCTTGTGTTTTATTGTATAAATTTTACTATTTCAAATACCTTTTTGGAGGATAAAGCAATGTGCTCCATTAGAAGAATACTCGAATGGTCGAATACTAAACTCTTGCTTTAGATTAAAAATGTTGTCATTTTGTCAAGTTTACCATTTTCAGAAAAATGAAACCGGAGATTTTGACAAAATTGTTATTACGACGATCGGGAAGATAAACAAGTATGTCTCACAATTCTGTCTGTCTGTTCGCCACAGCCTTATCGGTTGGATCGATTTTCTTTGAACTTGGTCACTCTTGCGGCCTTTTTTTTTAATTTTTTTTAAACCAAAAATGCATGTATCGGTCATAAAATTTTAGTAAAACTAAATTGCTTGAAGAGTCTCATTTCGAAAAAAAATTAATCTCTTTTTGTAAATACTACATTTGGAGGAAAACATTTTTTCTAAAAATAGTTTTCAATCCTACTTCCCATAAAACCATTTAATTTTATTTTCAGTTTTCTTGAAAACTGTTAAACTCATTTTTAACAGATTTCCTATGCAAAAATTTTCAGAAAGTAAAAATAGTAGTATGTACCAAAATTAATAAATTTTTTGGATTATAAAAAAGATCTATATATAGGGGCCACATCAGGGAGTTTTTTTTTGGCAATATTGCGATGACTGGAGGTTGAACATCAACTTTCAGAAATCAGAAACTATCTGTTTAGGACTCCGTTGCATGGAGCCAAAAGGGAAGAGATGGAACTGACGCAAGCTGGTGATCGTAGGGCCAAATGGATATCCACTGGCGAGTAAAAGCGAATTTTTATTTCGACAGACATATAATGCTGCTCTGGCCAGGGCAAGGGGAGCTTTTGCCCGGACAAAACGGCTGTTTTAAAGCAGCCGGCAGGGTGAAAGTGATTTGCTACATGGCCCTCATTCGGTCGATGATTGCCTTTGGATGCCCGATTTGGTTCAACGTTGCCCCATCTCAAATAGAAAAGATTCGGGTGTTTGAGAGGCAGTGACTTCGAAGCTGCCTTGGATTGCACAGAACACCAGAGTCGGAGTACAAACATTACTATTCCAACCTGGTTCCATACAACGGCACCAACATAAACAGGATAGATAATTTTTTGCTGAAGCTTATTCGAGGTCACATTGCAAGAGCGATGTTATCGACCAACAGCTTAATTTATAGGGCTTATTACCCTAAGTACGAATACTACGAGAATGTGTGTCTAAGCGGCTTTATTCCGCCCGATGCATTCCTCCATCTTGACAGTTGAGGGCTGATCCAGGATAAAGCGGCTGTTCCGCTAATTTACTCGTCCGTAGAACTGTAGATCGGCGGCTCCTTTACAGTCGAGACGTCTTGCACAACACGGAGCTGAACACCTTCGGTTCAGTAGGACTGCGACTGTGTAAAGCAGGAGAACCAGTTCTAGTGGCTGAAAAATTAAGTTACTTCAGACATTTAATAGTTGACCTTGCTTTTTTTCCTGTATGGCCGACTTACATAGGTTTGGGTAGTTAGTTTTAAGTAGGGACAGTCAGGGTGCCCCCCAAAAAACAAAAATATATAAAACCTATAAAAACACAAAACACAAAAACACAAAAAAAATATAAAACCAACAAAAATACAAAAAAATTATAAAACCGGAAAATACTCGCTGTGGCTGTTCTAGTTTGTAAGTAGTCTGTAAGTAGCTTGTAAGGAGCTTGTAAGTATTTTGTAAGTAGTATATAATTAGTTTGTAAGAAGCTTTAAGTAGTTTTAGCTAGCTTTAATTTAGTTTTATGTTGTCTGTAAGGATATAAATACCGAGTTTTTTTTTTTGTAAATTTTCTCAGTAAAATATAGAATACTTATGAATTTTAGTATTAAGGTAGTTCTTAGGCCGAAAGGCATTAGCATTAAGTTATTAAAGTATAACTGAGAGCGCCCAATTGGGGCCAGAAAGGTAGTTAAAAGATATTGATAAGTAAGCTAGTTTTTATGAATTTTTGTCTAGCTTTTAAGATAGTTTTATGAAATTGAAAAAATAAAAATGAATAAAAACAAACAATCACAGCGTATTTGACCCGACACTCTTCGATTTAGCTCATTTTTTGATATGTTTGTGGTATGTATTGAAATTAACACGTACACCAAATTTCAGCCTTATATTCCAAATTGGTAATGGCTAATGGTTTTTTTTTAGTTTTTGAGAAAATTTCTTTCGAAAACTAGGAAAATTTGATTCGAAACTTGGTACCTACCTAACAGTTAACATAAGTTTATTTAACTTATGCTCATTTCAGTATAAAGTTACGAAATCTTTGAATTTTCGTTTTTTTATAATTACTTTTACTTTTACCATTTCTATGTAAAATTCAAATTTTTCTGAACTATACCAAAAATATTGAAAAGTGATCAGTGAAACGCAAACATTTTCAAAAATAACCCTTTAACGTACTATTTTCTTTATTCCTTTTGTTTTCGAATACCTATTTTCAATAGCCTTTACCTATATGATGATACATGAAATAAGCTTACACCTTAAATAACCAACCATAAGTTTAATAAATCTCAAATTGAAACGCTATGTATATAAAACAAATGTGCAAATGACCACAAAATAAAAAGTACGTATACGCCCAGTGCACCATTTCCTTGCAAAGTTTTCTTATTGCTTATGTTACGATCAGGGACGTTTAAGATATTATTCAACACACATTTAAATAAACTATTTTTTATAATTTTATGAAGGAAAAAAATGCAATAATGGGGATAAGAAATTTGTTTATGAATTACAACAGCTTAGTTAAATTGTAAGTAATATCAATTTTCAATTACACGAATAAATGCATTTTTCAAATACATTTAAAAGCAATGGAAATAAATTTTGTGATTTCAATTCAAAGTGTAATTGTAATTGAAGTTTTTATCATTCCTCTTCAAATCTACAAAAAATCTAGCAAGAGCGATTTGCGATTACAGAAAATCGACTTGTGCGAAAAAGAAAATGATCTTGGATTTCCCAAAATTTGTGTAAGAATTAAGAAAAGAGAATTTGGCAAATACCTGTTAGTGAAATTTATTCTAAAACTTGGCCCTTATAGAGCAGAAAGTTCTTCGAAGTAATCCAGAACTACTAACAAATGATGATAAATTACTGGAACCACGGTGAAGCTTTTCACGACTTTTGGTTATTATCAAACTTGAAGATTCCTCTCAAATGGTTTAGATGTGACGACAAAGTAAAGACATTGCAAAAACTGACTTCAAGGCGGCAAATCATCAAAGAGAGTGTTTTTTTTTTAGACGTGTGGTTTTCAATCTGGCAATACTTTTTTCGGTGTTGCTCTTTTTGACATCTGTCACTTGGTTTATGCTCAGTTTGTTATGCCATTTCATGAGGAATAGATTTACTCTACAACAACGTTTGCAAAACTTGCAAATTTATTACCAAAATAATGGTTCGGTTCGCACCTAGCATCGCGAAAAAATCAATTTATTGAAGGAAACTTTTGGTGAGTCGCCGAATATTCTCTTTCAAAACGTCAATCGCCTCGGGCTTATCTGCGGAGACAAGCGACTTCACCTAACCTCACAAAAAATAACCCCACGACGCGAATTATTGCACTCAGCAAAAATTTCCTTTAATAAATTGATTTTTTCGCGATGCGTCGCGCGAACCGAACTATTATTTTTGAATTAAAAAACGTTGTTTAGGAGTAAGACTATTCACTATGAAATATCAAACCAAACTAAGCATAAATCAAGTGACAGCTGTCAAAAAGACCAGCTCCGAAAAAAGCATTGCCAGATTAAAAACCACACGTCTGACAAAAAAACACCCTTCATTTTTCTTTTGATATGGAATATTTATGTACCTGGTGCTTTACAGTACGGCATGTAATATACCACCTATCCAATTGCGACGCAGAAAGTCAAAAAGTTTACGAAACATAATTAATTACCTACCTACCCATCTCATATACCAACTCATTTCAATATTCATCATCAGCCGTTGAGTAACTTACAGTTAATAAGATTCTCTCTTCCAGAATTATGATATCCTTTGTGCCATTAGTCTCTCATGAAAATAATTAAGGAAGTTCTTCAACTAGCATACACCATAAACAAACATATATCCACGCACCTATATACACACAAATTCTTTCAAAAAGGAAATTAGCTCCAAAGTGTATTTATGTATTCCATAAGCAGAGTCAGTGTAGAATATAAATATTGTTACGTCTGTCTACGTATACTTAATTTAGAACTGAAGGATCTAGGCAACCACGTGCGGCAGCTTTGACAACTTCAAACATCAATTAGCGAGACAGCTCTAACATTTAAAAGTTTTTCTTTTGTTTTTTTTTTTTTTTTTTTTTGTGTTGTTTGTGTATTTTTTTAAGTCACATATTGTTGAGTTTCGATTTATCTATGGCAATGATTTGACAATTTTACTCCTTTTTTGTCCTTGTCACCATCATACGAGGGTGAATGAAAAAAAATGAAAATCTTCAAGCTTAGCAGACAACAAAAAAAAAAAAAACATACTCGAGATAAAATCAATAAAATCCTCTTTTAAAAAAGGAGTTTTCTCTGATTCGCATTTAATTAGGAATTCACATCCCTTTTCAACTTTTTTTTTCTTTCTTGTTCACACATACGAGACTCTTTATGCCAGGTTCTGGTCCTGGATCCTGGTGCTTCTAGTTGTACGGTATTTCGAGCTTATGTGCGTTTCGCATTGTATTTCTGTCCATTATTCTCTGAATCTTCTCATAACTTTGAAGAGATAAAAATAAAAAAAAAAAAAATGTTCAAGCGGAAGAAAATTCCAACTGAATGAAAAAAGAGGAAGAGGGAAAAGGGATCTTCATACTCATCCTCCATATGTCTATTTTATATTATGGTGAGAGATATACAAAAGAAAGGGAGTAAGGCGAGCAAAAAAAAATTGTAACACAAGAGTCATCTGAGCAAAATCACCACGACCAGGATACACTAGAGCTACTGCGGGAGGGAGTTGTGGAAACAAATACATACAAACAACAACAACAACAAAAATATTGTTATGAGATGACATCCTTTTGCAGAATTGACTTCATTTCAAATTCGTGAAGCATGAAACATAAGTTTGAGCTCATGACAAGGACTCCTTTTTCGTCTTCTTGTTCTTCGCTTAGTCTCGTCACCGTAGTCGTCGTCCTATAACTCTTTTCTCTCACACTTTGTGAAGTTTATTTTGTTTTTTTTTTTTTGCTTATTTTGTGCTACTTCTTCTGCTCCTGTTTGACATTAAGAGGATGAAAATCTGAAAGAATGGTGAAACGTTTAAGCGAGTGTCAGAGAATGTATGAGATTTGAAGGTAAAATTTGTCTCCTCTTATTGTTAGTCAGTCGGAATTTGTATAACCTTAAAGTTCTTATTTTAAATCTTCTATTTGTGTTTTAAAGTTTGGAAACTTGAATTTGGTTTTATGTTGTTACTTTGTAGGTGGCAAAATAGCCAGCTGTAATCATCCTCTAAATCAATTCCGCTGGAAAACTCACCTAGCTCACTTCGGGTACTGTAAAACGGAGAGGTTCTTTCTTAGTCGTAGGTACAACAAAAGATGTTCAGCAGATATAAAGTAGGGTCTACTCAGAAGGAAGCCTCCCACTACATAATGTCTTTTCATAACTTCACGTTTTACGCAATAGTGTCGTAACATTTGCCATTTAATTAATACCCAAGGAACAAACAAGTCAAATAATTCATCCCCAAGTTGCATCCCACACAATTGGCTTTGATAAATTTCCCCCAACTTGGTATTTACCGTTGATGGAATATGAAATGAGCTTATGGTAGGTAGGTACGCTTGTGCGTTGTATTGTGGAATTCCCCTTTAAATTAGCCCCGTTTCGAAACGACGCTTCTTGTCAAAGTCATGTCTTCGGAAGTATCCCTAAGGAACCCTCTGACATAAACAAAACACATCATACATGTTTCTAGCAGTCAATCCATAAACACATGATTTTCCTTCCACCAAATAGAAATAGTCATTGTAGACAAAATCCCATAAAGAATTTACGCAAATCATAAAACAAAGGCAGAAGGATGGAGGTGGAATGGAAATGTAGTGTTGAATGCGGAACTTGTTGTCACTTTTGTTTGGCATTAAACAGGGCTGGTTTTGGGGATATTGCAATAAACCAAAAGTTTCAAACATTATTTCAGTTTTTTTTTTTCAAATATGAAATTGAAAGTTAAATATTTAAATTTATATTATTTGTATCCTTTTCTGAGGAAGATGACCCATATTTTTGCCCGTCAACTTTCGCATGAAACTTTTCAAATTTCGCGAGTGCATTTAATCATCGACTTTTTGTGAAGGTATTTACAGTGCCCTGACCATGAAATTGAGGTTAGTAGGTATACTTTTTTTTAAGGACATCAACATGTCAAAAGTTTTGATATCCTCATTTAAGGTTCTCTACCTTTTTCTCAAAAATGTTATGTACGATAGGATTTTTGTCTTCCCATAATTTTCATAACACATTCCACAATCCCCCATTAACTTGCTATGTGAAAAGGTGGAGGTTACCCTTTTTTGGCATTCAGGGAAAACTTGTTATCAATGTTATTTGTGTGTGCACGACTGCCTCGAGGGAGTTTACCCCAAAGCCAATATTCGCATTCATTGCTCTTGGTTAGACTTGGACTTCATCATTTGTGTTCAACCCTAAAAACCAATTTCGTTGACTTTATTTACAATGGGGTATTTATTTTTTTTTTTTGCAATTTTCTTATTGTTGAAATGGTTGGTTTTAGAAAAGTTAATTTCCTGCCATTTTCAAATTTATGTGCAAATTAATTACCCTTAAAAAAAGGTAATCTTTTAACGGGTTTTATTTTAAGTGCATGCTATTTAGCGCGAATATGTTGATAGGCAGTTAATAGAAATGAAAGAAATCTATATTTTTCAGGAAGAAGGGGTCTGTTGATAACTTTTACTAATACCTGATTTTAGAGACCTAAGAACTGTGACGAAGCTTTTCAATGGTTTGAACTATTTTCAACTTTCAAAATACAAAGCACAGCAAAATTTTTTAAATACCTGTAAAGGAAAATATTGTAAAAAAATAAAAGATTTGAAGAATTTAAGAGATGATTTTGGTATTTTTGCAAGATTTACGGTACCTTGCTAGTATTGTACAGTAGTACTGTACGAATTGTTCAGTCAAACCAAATCTAGTGTTCTTGGAGTATGAATTTCAAACAGGTTTGGGAAATAGTAAAACAAACAAAAAATCTATTACAATAAATTGTAAGTAATTGAAAAACTCCAAAAACTAATTCCATCACTTTTGGATGACCTAATAAAAGAAAATCAATTACTTATTACATGTAATTGAAAAGTGTCAGTCACTTGCAATTCATTATTAGGTAAATGTAATGGAAAACAAAAATAATTATAAAAAAAGCAGGAATGATTTCCTTTCAACTAAACATTACATACAAAATATTATACATTTGTTGTTTTCTTAATAACATTTTACTTGATTTTTAATTAATAAAAATATGTATTGAATGACAATTCTAAAAATCAATGGGTGATATGAATAAAACGGAGCACGTACTCAAAGCAGGTGCTCCATGAGAATCAGAGGAGGTGCTCCATGAGAATTAAAAAAGTACGTGCTCCCGTTTCGTATGAATAGGATTGAGAGCATCTCTTCGTTCAAACGGATCAGCTGCTCTCATACCTCAAACTATAATTCAATGGCCAATTTCAAAAAAGACACAACTCTAAAAATTTTAAATGTCCAGGCAATGCAAAAGATGTAATTTTTTCAAATGCCTAGTTTAAAATTAAAAAAAATACTTTTGAGTTAAAAAGACAATGACAGTAAATATACTAAAGCATAATAGGTACAGGGAAGCATTATGATAACATTGGTCTCTGTTCTGATATTTGATCGAATTGAATCCGAACGAATTTAAAACAAAAAACAAAAAGATACTCCAATTGAAAACGAAACAATATGGCGGAATGTGCATTCCTTCGTTTTGTCTATGAATCCTAGATGTTCGTCTACACGAATGGATCCACAATTCACCACTTTTTGACGTTTTCAATTTGGTATCTTCTGGTTGGCCGTTTTCAATCCGTACGGATTCAATTCGACCGAATATCAGAATAGCCACCATTGATATGAAAAAATGTCTCTGGCACGTCACGTTTTTGATATATTTCAACATAAAAATGTCAAAAACCCGTTTTTTGGGTACAATTGAAGTTGAATTCTTTCACCACTAAATATGTTTCTGCAAAACTATTAATGAGATCTTAAAAAACTGTATTTCATCTTTCTAAATCAATTTAAAATTCATTTTCTTCTCATAATAGCAAAGTTTCCAAAAAAAAAACTAACTAAAAAAAATTTAAAAATATGTTATTTTGAAACTTTGTCGCTTTGTATCTTTAACGGACCTAACTGCAGAGAGTTGGATCTATGGCAACAATTGTTTAAAATTGTAAGCTTAATATTTCTTGTGTACGTATTTTTTCCCTCCGACAAATAAGTTTTGAAATAAATCAATTTTAAAAATAGAGATGGCTTAATGTGTTGGGAAGCGATGGGAGGGGGAAAACTATGTGGAATAAGTCCTCCAAAATTTGAGCACAATAGCTTTATTTGTTTACCGGGATAACTTAATCTTAGAAGGCTCTTTTCTGCAAATCATTCACATTTTTCACAATTTTAAGAAAAACTGGACGTGGTAAAATTTTTCTGACACCAGATTTGGATAAGCCAAATCTATCACAATTTCAAAAAAATATTTGAAGGCGAAAAAGAGGTTAATTTTTACAAAACAGTGTTATCGAAAAAACAAAGATCAAAGACAAATTGAAGAAGGTTTTTAAAAAAATATAACGCGGTGGACATTAGGACTAGCAAATGAAGTTGGCCATCGTCTTTGGGTGGCTCATCTTGATCCATGCTGCTCCAGGGCTTGCAGCTTCATTTTAGAGCGATTCACATCGAAAGTTGAAGTTAGTTGTTCCTTTTTCCATGTTATCCAGACCAAGTGTAGATTATCGATCTGTTTTGGTAACATCAGTTGGCAAAACAAGGCACTTTTGCCTGCGCCATATTCACTAAAAAGAATTAGTTTTTGTTCCAGAAATTGGAAATAACGCCATTTTTAATAATAGTGGTAGTTTAATGGTATTTGTCTTGTCATTTCGGTTTAGAACCTGCAGTCCTTCAGTAGTTGTAGGTAATTCAATCCAATTATATGGTTTTTGAGCTACTTGTCACATGCCGAATTTTTTCATGGTTTTTTGGGGCGTCATCTACTAGCCCTTCATTCTATATTAGTAAAAAGGAAACGGCTCCTTAAGAAATCCACATTTTCTATGCTGATCTAAAATAGTATTTTTCTCAAGTTCTTGTCTTTTTCTCTTATAAAATTAAAATTAAATTAAATTAATTAAGATTAAAAATTTGCAAGAACTTTGCCATTTATGATGAAAAAGGAATTAAGCACTATTTATTCTAAAGTTCAGCAACCAACTGAGCTAACTAACAAATGAGGAGCAGATGCTCATCTGGATAGAGTACGTTCTTCGGTTTATTCATGGCTTACAATGAAGCAGGTGCTTATCCTTAAAAAGGTTCAAATCAAACATGTAGATGCTCAATCGTTGGTCACCTTCTCAAGTATTTGATTCATACCAAATGAAGCACTTGCTTCGAAAAGTTGAGTTTTTATCAGGTACTTTCTTTTAATCATATCACCCAATGATCTAAAATGAAGTTTACTTAAAAAAACTCATCACTAGATGCTTTCAATTACATATACTTAGTTTGTAAATGATATTCTTAAATTACAATTACAAGTAATAGAAAAGTATTATTTTATTATTTTTAGTAGTATATAGCACTAATTTAAGCATACAGAAAAAGTTTAATAAATATCGCAGGAGCCGTTTTTAGGTAAAAACAAATCTTTTCCTTAAAGGTTTTTTAACATTTTTATGGAAGGTACCGTTGCTTTTTCATTAAAGGACATTTTTTTCTTAAAATACTTTACAGACGGTAAAAAAAACTCTTAAATACCGAGATTTATAAAAATCGACCAGTTAGTTATAGCTATCATTGAAACTAATCATTGAAACTTTAAAGATTGATTTTGAGACTCTAGAAAGCTAAATAATTATTTTTTTTTGATGGACGAATACAGTTTAGTACTTTATTAATATTTTCAACCAAAAAAATCTAATTGTATAAAACGACTTTAAATAATTCATTGATTGGTAAGGTAGTTCAATCCTTGAAATAATAAGTCATTTTATGTGGAAAGTTGAGCATATTTGGAATTCTTTTTGGCTGGAAATATTAATCATAAGAACTTTAAAAATATGAAAATAATTTTAAAAACATATAAAAATATAGAAAAAGCAAAGTTCCTTTAATTGTATAAACAACTAGTTAAAAAAACTTAAAGCCCAAAAACAAGTATGCCATTTGATTACTTGAAAAAATATGAATATATGCAAAAAAAAATTAAATCGTTGGAGCGCTTTTCTAAAAAATTAATTTTTTACATATAAAATTTTAATATCATTAAAAAAAAAAAGATTAGGATTGCCAATTTTTTAGTATGTAATAAAATATATTTTTAAACCAAGTTTCAAACAAATTCATGAACTCAATTTTTCAAAAAAAAATTAAAATTTTTTTAAAAATCCAAAATTATTTTTCTTCAAAATTTTGATATGCAATATTATTAACATTTTAAAAGAGCTTTAGCAATAAAATATTGATTGAAATCGTTAATGAGAGAATCGAAAATTAAAAAAAACCGTTATATGGCAGGTACCGTTAATAACGGTTTTCGGTAAATTTTTTTCCTATGAAAATGTACATTCTAGCTACAGTAATACACTGATTTTTTAATAAAATCGTTAGAGCCGTTTTTAAGATAAATAAGCTTTTCATTAATAGTTGTAGGGCAAGTACCGTTATTTTTGGTGCTTAAATAATTTCAATTTCCCCTCTGAGGTGTGACAAAAAAGACCTTAAATTAAAAATTTGAAGAAAATTGCTTCAGTGGTTTAGGCTGTAGGTCCATATACAAACAGACAAACAGACCGACAGACAGACAGAATTGTGCCACCCACTTTTTTCGTGTTCTCTACCATCTTAATGTTATGTTTGATTATTATCTCGAAACTTTTTGTGCACGAATCCAAAAGATGCCCTCTATAGTACCTATATCGCAAGTAAAAATGGCTCTTTGGGAGGTAGTATTAATAAAAATTTTTTGGGCAATAGCTTTCCATCCAAAGGTAGGTTTGAAGTCCAGTCAATTTCTGCTCAAAAAGGCTATTAGCGAGCAAATTGTGGGGCAGTAGTTTAGGTTTTGCCCCTCTTTAGTGTTTTTGGGGATGTTGAATCCAAATTTGAGGTTTGCGACGAAAATTTCGTGACCCAACATGGAACAAAAAGCAAACTCCAATCTCGGGAGTTTTTCACTAATAACTCGAAAACTACAAATTATTCGAAAATAACAAGTAACATTAAAAATTATACACAATTTAATATAAATCTCTGATCAAAGTTTTTTTTCTGCGACAACCAATTTGGACTCAAGCGCTAGTTGAAAATTAACGTATTTTTACTATTTTCAAAAATCCACTTGAAAGCACTAAGTCACTACTTTACATATGTACATCTGAACAAATTGAATTTTTGTCTGTAAGATGAACTAGAGTATACTTTTCTGATGGTTTGACACATTTTTGAGATATTTGAATCTAAAGATATGAAAAATAAAAGGGTTTTTGTGCAAATTTGGGGTTTTATATTTTTTGTCGAGGTATTTTTTTGTGTAAAAATGTTTGTTCTTATTCTGAAGTATGAATATTTTACTTTAAAATTATTTATTATTTACTTTAAAAATACCACCATTCATTTTCGAGAACTCGTTGGCCTTCGTTTTAAACTATACGTGGAAAATCCTGTCAAGTTCTGCTGAGAACGGCACAAAGCAAGCAAATTATGGGATAGTTTTGATTTCACCATGTTTTATGTTTGTTAGTTAAGTGCTACAAAAATGTAAGCTGACTAGATTTTTCGAACTACGTAGCTTAAGACAAAGGCTTATGATTTCTCGATGATGAATGATGGTATTCAAAAAATTCAAAAAGAATTTTGACATAAATCTTTTAAAAATATTAATTTTTAAATGTTCCAACATAGAATTCTTAAAATATTTTTAACGGAAAATTTAAGTATGCAAATTTTGAGTTTTTATTAATGCGCATATACAAATAGAATTAAAAAAAATAGTTACCCTTTTTTGATATCAAATTTTCAAAAAAAAAATTGGAAACTTTTTTCAAAGATAAAACTCACAAACTAACAAATTACACTTTTGAAGAAAATTAGATTAAAACATACATTTAAAGCTGAGAAATCACATTCCGCAAATTTTTAAATAAAGTTCCGGGGCATACCTTTGAATGTCTTTTTAAAACCATGCAAAATGGGACTTTTTAGATTGAAAAACTTATTTCATTCTCATTTTTGTGAACATTTTTTCTGCACTTTTACCTTTGGACTGACGTTATACCTATCAGCTTTTTTTAAAATTTTTTTATGAAAAAATATCAATGAAGTCCGATAGGGCCGATAGTGAGAAAGTTCAAAATTTAAAAAAGTGTTGTAGGTCAAAACACAGTTTTAAAAAAAAATGAGAAAAAAATTATTTTTCACAATTTTTATAAAATTGTATTTTTGGTTTAAAAAAAGGAACAAAATTGTGGAAATGACCAAGGAAATCGTTTCACCCGTTTGGGCTGTAGCTCAGACAGAGACACAGACAGAATTGCGAGAATCACTTTTTTGTCTTCCCTTCAATCGAAATAATATGTTTGACCAAAATCATCACCACATCTAACCTAACCTTACCTAAAATCTCGAGTTCGATTTTTTACGAGTGCATAACTTGTCCTTATAGTGTGTCTTAAATTGAATGCTTTTTGATATTAATCTCGATTTGTCTCGATTTCAGATCCTTGGTTTCTAGATTTAAATAAAATTTTATCTGGCACCCCTAGCCATATTGCCACTCAATTTCTAAGATTTAAATTTTTTGCATATTTAATTTCAAGCATTAAACAGTAATTTTCATTATTTCAAAAAAAAAAAATAATAACTCCCCACTGCAAACCTAAATAAACAGAAAGCAATTAAATTTCGGTTATCCTGTTGAGTTAAGTCTATCCCACATTTCACTCAAGAAAAACCAACAAAAAACGTTGCTGAGTAAATAAATATTGCACTTCATCAACAAAACTGCTAACAGTGAATATATACACCGCAAAACTGTTACGTTTACCCAAAAATGAGTTATCACTGGCAAAACATGGTTGAACAAAGATTTCTCAACGTCTTCGTATATATTCTCTGTCTTCGTCTTCTCGAATGAATCTCAAGATGTTGGATATAGAGTGTATACAATCTACCCTACCCTACCTTACTTTACCCTATATATACTCTGCCACTCCCACTCCTACTCACGATTTTAATTCTCAGATGAGGGATTGGGAAAATAATTTCCATCGTCTCCCTGAGGGAAAATGACAGAAAGACCTCCCAGCATTTATGTTTGTGCCATATTTTCCTATACCCTTATGTGATGCTGCTCAACTCCTAGCAAGGGTATGATGTTGGTTGGAGAACTGGGAGCTATAAATGTATGTATTGGGTCTGGGAACTGGGAATAGTAATGTGGGTTAGAGAAGATATCATTATGATTATGTTCCATCTGAATGTTAATTCCGCGAGATTTCATTTCTGTATATTTTCTTCGCTGCTCCTACTTCATCTTTCTCTACTAACTGTATACCGTTGTTTGTGTCGTCGTAGTCGGTATCGTCTTATATCCCTGTGGTGCGTGTAACACATATTCCACTCTATGGAGCTCACTCATATAAATATCTTTGCCTCTCTCCTTTTCCAAAGACATGCAATCATTTCTGAGAAATAAGACGACACAAGAAAAAATAATAATTACGCAAAAGGGCGAGGATAGTCTAAGGACATAAGTTTAAGGGATGAATATTGTTGCAGAGAGGAGCGGGTTATGTAGCATGAGTTGAGTTGAGCATCTGTGGAGGTGCTGGGAATTTAGCAAAAGACTCAACAGAAATATGTAGAAAAAAAATCTACAACACCCTGCGGGGGGAGCAGAAGATTTTCTTCAATCTTGAAAGTAATTGGAAAAGTTCTTCTTAAAGTTTTGCATGATTATGCACAGTTTTCTTCGTTGTTTTTTTTTGTGTGTTTTTTTTGCTCCTTTATTCTTATACCTACTTCAACCGAGAGACTAAAATTTATGGAGTTATTACTCAGGACTCAGGAGTAGAAATTTTGTATTTAAGTGTGAACCAGTGCTTTAGTAGTGATAAATTAAATTTCATATTTTAATTAGTATAATTTTCCAAGGAGAAGAAGCAAAATTGAATATGAGAGTCATTGTGATCAATTAAACTTACATAGAGAAGATAAGAGGTTAGTGGTAGGAAGATTTTTAAGATTTTTTGTATTAAAGGTTAAATTGTTAGGTGGGATTTAAGAAACTGCGGAAATAATGGCTTTAAGGATTCTTTTGGCGGTTACCTACTTCAGAGCAATAAGTTAAAGAACACGTAGCATGTGGAAGCATGCACCAGATTTTACATTTTGTATAGGTTAGTGGATGGAAAAGTCATCATTAGCTTCTCATGGTGGGTGGGAGCCGAAAACAGTCATCTTTAAAAAGAAGATTGGTAAATAGGATCATATCGTCGTAGTTCAATGAAAACTTCCTAGCTCCATTTCATTTTATTTCGAGACACCTGTACTTGTTAAGGATTTTTAATGATCAGAATTTGAAAATGGTTGATGTTACCTACTAAATTGTGTCCTTATAAAAAAAACAGCATAGGATTGGAAACTTTTTACAGAACTAAAATGTTTATATTTTATTATTTCTTAAAAATGGAGTTAGGGAGTTTTCATCGAACTACGACGATATAGGCATTTTAGGGCTATCTTTTAAGGAAAATTAGTGAGAAGATATCAGTTTACAAAATTAAAATTAAACGAGAATGAAGAGTCCAGAAGACAACAGAAATCAACTAGGAAGCTTTCTTCAATCATCAAAAATTTTTATTTGTAGATGGGACTGCAGTTCAACAAAAATGAGGAAAATTGGTGAAATGCTGAATTTTTTGAAAAATTATCATCGTTATGTGTGCCGTTAACAATTTTTCGAAGGTAAAAAAAAATTTTTACGGTAACTTTGAGGACCAAATGCATTCCAAAGAAAGTCATTGATTGATGGGAATATTGATTCGTCGATCCACACCTCTTCCAAAATGAAACTGGCACACAAAGCCAAGAGCTACAAATCGGCAACTTTTGGTGGGCTTAACAAACTTTTTGCTCTCAGTAAAACTAAACTTTTTATCCTTCCCGAATTGAAGCATCTAGTGCAAAATTACCAGATAGCTCCATAATTTTGAATGTTGATAAAAATACAAAAAAATGTTTAAGAGATAGAAAAAAAACACAATTTTTCTTCGGAAGACAATAGAAAAACACACTGAACAAGTTAAAAAAAAAATTAAAAAGTGAATATTTTATTAAGAAATACATTAATTTGGTTTTGCAATTGTCTGGTTTTTACTTCGTTTTTTTTTCGGTGAAAATAAATGGAGGCTTCGTTTTCTTCGTCATATTTACAACTACAAACTATTTCACCAACTGTTTTTTTTTTCAATTTAATAAAATATTTTGTAAGCTGAAACACCGTTTGAGAGTTAAATCTTCAAAGATTCGGTACCTCTAACCATATCTGTATTTTTTCAAATTTTTCACGTGCGGTGCAAAAACAAAACAACTCCAGTACAAAATTGCGTTCTTCTAATTTACAGTCAAAAAAACTGAGTTTTATGTACTTACACAAAACGGGGTGAGATTTTGTATGTATTACTTCTGCATAAAAAAATATATTTCGTTAAAAATCGGAGTGATCTGGTTTTTGACCTCGATACTCCATTGAATTGTTTTCTAATTTATTTATTTTATATTCTTTGCGCTGGCTAACATAAAACATTATTTTTTACTCCGAGAACAATTTTTTTTGACTGCATGTTTTCTCATCACTGAAGAATTAAAAACATTATAACAAAATCAGCTCTATCGTCATTTCAAGAAGGTTCAGGTGCACAAATTAGTTCCTATATTTTGTCAAACATTTTTATAACAATTGTATGCAATAGAAATGCGCTTTAGAACAGTCCTTGTTGGAATGACTGGCGATCAACATTTATTTTTCATCTGTGGCCATCAAAATATAAATTCAGAGTTTCAAACTGTTTTTAATTTTCTCTCTTCACATTCGTAACCAAATTTAACTCGAAGTTCTGATTAAATTTACTATTACGATGATAGGGAAGACAAAAAAATGTGTTTGTCTGTTAGGCCTAAATGGCTTGGTTGATTTTCTGTGAACTTGGAACATACAACCGATAATTGGTCATCAACCTCACTTTTTGTAATTTTTGGTAGAACTAATAATAACGGTTGGTACCTGTTATTATTGTTATTTTCTGTTACCAGTTTTACAAAATCTTGTGTTCAAAAAATACGGGCCCAGACACTTTTCTTAAAAAAGAAATAAAATTTATAAATTAGGTATTTTTGGTAAGAGCAAACTTCGAGTTGAAACCCAGATTTCGAAAAAAATTGTTATTAATTTTACCTCCCAGGAACCATTTTTTTATATTCAATTTTCTTGAAACTGGTAAAATTTATTTTAATAATTTTTAAGTCGAAATTCTGGTTTAAAGCCCAAAATTTTGTTTTTTTTTTAAATCGGTTTTTCAAAATTCAGTTTTTTTCCAGTTTTGTCAGTCAAAATTCAGTTTTTCAAAATTCTGTCTTATGACATATTTAACAATAAAATTCTGCCTATTCAGCTTTTTTCTCAAATAACTTGTATTATTAACGAAAATAAACAAAAAAGTACTTTTTCAACTTTATTATTTTTGTTTTTTGTTTTTGTTTTGGTGGTAACATAGCATAATATTAGGTACTTGATTTTCATATATTTGAAAAACTGAGGTATTTAAGAATCAACAATGGTATGTTAGTTAAATTTTAACGAATTAATGAAAAAGTAGAAGATAGAAGAATATAAAAAAAAATCAGCTACACCATTTTTTCACCAGATAAAAGAATTTTTTCCTATAACTCATGCTTATACAAGTATAAGAAAATTGATTGCAGGATTTTGTAAAAAGAATTTTCACCCCATAATTTCGACCCCAACCTATAATGTTTGCATACCTAGTACTGCAAAATAAAATAAATTAGATTTGGTTCGGCAAAACAGCTCGTTGAGATCCAGGTCCCTCTTTCACGGCGCATACATAACATATATTGTATGTGAAGAATCTTTTGTAAAATGGTCAGAAATTATTAGTGATAGATTTAAGTTTTTTTATAAAACTAAAATAACTAAACTTCAGTATTTCGAACCAACAATTAAATATTCTTGGATTGAAAAATAAAATATTGCGAATTTTTTTTTTTGAAAACTAAATATTTCTTACGGTTTTAAGCACTCTTAAAAAAAAATTTTAAGAATATTTTTCTTTTTGAAAAATAGCGGAACCTACCTCTATAGAAACAAATAGAACACTAAACAAAATTGAGAAAAAAAATTCTCAAAAACGATGTATATCATTTTAATTAGCCAGAATTAGTGCGATCTACGTCAAAATATTTTCTTAACATATTCAGCATGTCTTAAGAATCTTTAGACACCAAGTTTGAAAAAAAACAAGTGTCGTTGTCAAAAAATTATGTTTAAAAATCTTCTTAAATTTTCAAAAATAGTTTTTCTTTAAATTTTGGTGTGCAATGTTATTACGGCTGGCCACGATACCAAACCAAAGGATACTTTTGTAAGTATCGTCTCGGTATCGTCAAAATAGTAAAATTTCAGTATCGTCTCGGTATCGGTCTCGTATAACTCAGTCTCGTTTGATCTCGTATAACAAAGTCTCGGTATCGGTATCGGTATCGGTATCGGTATCGGTATCGGTATCGGCATCGGTATCGGTATCGGTATCGGTATCGGTATCGGTATCGGTATCGGTATCGGTATCGGTCTCGTCTGGTTTCAGTCTAGTCTGAGTCGCAAACCAGAATAAAATGCACGACTTGGTTACATGTTCTTGATCTAATAGTTGTACTCGCTTGGTATTTTTATGGTTTAAGGCAAACATCATTATTATAAAAGACAAAATTTTGACGCGGGGTCATCACTAAAGAGAACCAAGTTTGTAAATTCCATCCAAATTGTGGGCTTCAGCATAAGTAAGATGGGCGAGGCAGTGAGCAGTTTTAATTAAAATTATTGCCTTCTCCCCGCTAAAGAAAAAAGCTCTGAAAATTTCATCTAAATCATAAAAGCCTTTTCCGAGAAACCAATTACAAAAATTGATTGTTTGTAGTAAATTAATAATAATATTCAAACTTTTTGCCGATACCAAACGATAGTACCGAGAGTATGGGTAAATTTCGGTCCAAAAAAGGCGGTATCGTTTGGTATTGTCTCGGTATCGTTTCGGAGCTGGAATCGTCTCGCTATCATTTCGGTTTCCGATACCGAGACCTTTTTGATATCGTGACCAGCCCCAAATGCTATTTAAAATTTTAAAAGCTTCTGCATAAGCAAATTATTAAAATCAGTCCTTCCGTTACCAAGAAATTAGAAAATCTAAATAATAATTCTTTGGGCAGTGGTATCATTAAAACGTTGTTCTGAAAATGGTTTTCCACCTTTACTAGGAATGTATTCAAATAAAAAAAAAAATACGGTTATTTAAAAATCACACAAAATGTATGCAGGTACCGTTACTTTTGGTTATACAAAAAAATATGTGGGGGTGGGGGAATGACCAAAAAATAATAAGAAGAATAATATAGCCGTGTAGGCTATAGCTCAAACGAGAGGCAAACAGACAGAATTGTAAGACTCAATTGTTTATTTTTTTCACCATCATTCCAAAAAATTTTATCAAAACCTCAAGTTCGATTTTTTTACGAATGATTGTAAATGGTGTTTTTTTTTCAAGGCATAGAACTTTAAGTTAGCAAGACTATTTTAACTGGTGGCCATTTTGTCAGCTGTCAAGTGATTTATTTTAAGTTTGGTTTAGCATTTTTAACATGAATAGACTGACGCCTTAATAATTTTTGTAGGTACCTTGTGGCATGATGGTTAGTGCGTTTGGACTGTCATGCTGAAGATCAGGATTCGATTCCCAGCCGCTGCCACCTAAAACAAAAAATATTTTTCCCGATGTATACTGCCTCTTGCGAGGACTTGACAAATACTGCAAGAATATACTTGTCATGAATAAGTGTTTCTCACCTAGCCGTTTGGACTCAGCAAAAAATTGTAGTTCCCCTCTATTCCTGCCAACAACACGCACAGAGAAATGGTTGAGAGTTGTAAGTGACTAGGCTCCAGATCTCCAAAAGCTGTTGCGCCACCAAATTTAATTTAATTTAATTTATTTAAATGGACACCTGAACAACGCTTCCAAATTGTGCAAATTTATTTGGAAAATCATGGTTCTGTTCGAAATACGTATCGCGCGAATTTTGTTCAGCGATGCAGCTCGCTTTTGGTTAAATGGATACGACAGTAAGCAGAACTGCCGTATTTAGAATGCTGATAATCCCCAAATGTATGTTGAGACACCGTTACCATCCACAAAAATAGACTGTTTGGTGTGCTTTATGGGTTGGTGAAATAATTGGATCGTACTTCTTTAAAAACGATGCTGGACAGAACGTTTCAGTCGATGGTGAGGTTTACCGCTAGAGAGCCATGATTACTGACTTTTTCGTTCATCAATTGAACAACAATGATGTGTCGGAGCTGTGGCTTTAACAAGACGGCGCAACATGTCACACAGCTCATGCCACAATTGATTTACTGAAGGAAACGTTTGGTAACAGCATAGTTTTACGTTACGGACCCGTGAATTGACTTCCTAGATCGTGTGACTCAACGCACGCTGCTTGACTATTTTCTGTGGGGAAATGTGAACTACGAGTAGCTAGTCTACGCCGATAGGCCCGAAACGATTGACCACTTGGAGGACAAAACATGCCGCATTATTGCTTATGTACAGCCAGAAATGTTGAAAAAAAAGTAATCGAAATAAGGACCTACAGATTAGACTACGTCCGAGCCAGCCGTGGCGGTCATATACCAGAAATTATATTCAAATTTTAATGCCAGAAGGGTATCTTTTGAATAAAGTAAATTTCATGTCAATTTAAAAAAGACATCTTTGTTTTATTCTATTTCAAATTTCTATACCTCTAAAAAAATACCCTTTACAATATGATGTGAATCTACTGGTTCTTACGTACCTTCTACCTCTTTCGATTTTTTTTTGTAAGCTACCAATATCAGAGCTTGCATTAAGAAGCTTCACTCCAGAAAATAAATTAAGTCGTTCGAGTTAAATAAGACAAATTATTTTTCATAAAATATCTAAACGAGTTTATTCTTCTTGCAATGTAGAATGTACCTATACAAAGCAGCGAAACCTTCAACTGTCTTCTTTAATTAACCAAAACAATTTATCATTCTAAACAGTCATAAAGGAACAAAGTTGTCCAACTCTTTTAGACTTCTTAGTCCTTATTCACAATACAAAATAATCGATTTCAAATGACACATAATACCTGGCTATATATAGGTGTCGCCTATGCTGAATTCTCTCCACAATCATCTCTAAATTGTACTAGAAGTACCAACTTCACCTTCCTGGTTTCTCAAGACAATACTAACATCACTTTTTGAGGACCTAACAATGCCCACCTTGACATCCTTTTTGAAGGAAAAGTTCGTTTTTCTTTACAGCCCACCCACCGCGTCGTCGTCATTGTCGTCATCGTTATTGCCTATCTGCGATCCTGCATTTCAATAATAACGTTTCTTTTTCTATGTGGGAAATAATATGAATAATACTATCGGGAGACTAAAGTAACTTGCTCCCCTTACAATTATTATCCTTTCTCACAAATTGAATTGCACAATATTCATATACAGAAGGAGCTTCGTAGTGTCGTTGTATAGTCGGCAGGCATCATCGTTTCTAAAGTCGCCCTACTGACTGTGGGGAAGTCTTCTGCAGAATATTGCTGTCAGTATTAAACAACAGGGAGAAAAAAGCGAGTCCTTGCTCTTGTTTCCTGTATGGTTGTGTGCCAGTGCCTGTGATAGGTATAGCTATCCAACAAAAAGGAAGATACCTGTTTCCAAAATAGAAACAGAAAAGTCCTGTATATAAATGATGACAATTTACGATCTGAATTTTCTCGCTAAAGATATCCTTTAATTGCTGATGAGGCTGGTGTGAGTGAGCAGCAAAGCAACTCGAAACTTGAAACACAGAGGAAATGAAAAATAAAAAAACACAACGAAGACGACGACTACGATGATGATGATGACGATGATGATAATATTTGTTTTTATTTTAATACAATGGCAAACGAAATGTGTCCCATGAATGAAAATGGGAATATATCCTTGAAACTATAGCTTCATAATAATAAAATGATTATTATTCCTTGATAAATGTGTTTTACCAAGTGTTTCAATGTTTAAATAGTCTCAAGGATATGACTTTCACAAATATATTTGTAGGTACCTTCATTTCATACACACTCTCATATACAGAGACAAAAATAACAGGAAATTAGAGCAACAGCTCCTGTCAGGATATCAAAAACGTAGATACGTATTCGTGTATCCTTTTTTTTTTCTTAAAACTTTTCTTATGAATCTCTCAATTTCAACTGAATTTTCCATCAAGGAAAGGCATTCCTGATATTTCGAAAATCAAAGTAAAGTTAATGAGTCATTTTTCACACATCCTGGAAATTTTTTTAATTTTAAGGACATGAGAAAAAACAACAAAAAATAAAAAAAATAGGTTAAATGCGAAGAAACTTTCACTTCATTTGTGCTGCTTTCCGCATTAATATCATTCTGATATCTACACCGTGTAGAGTCAAAGAGAACGCACATGCAATTGTCCTTTTGGCAGTGTCAAAATCAATACTTAATAAGTTTGTAGTTTTCGTGTTGAAATTATGGACATACATACGAGTATATGGGTGGAGGCAAAATTGTATGCGAAAATTTTCCTTCGATGATGAATTATATTCCCTGTTTTTTTTTTTGCTATCCTGGAAATCCTTTGCAGAAATATTATATTCTACATAACATGTACAAATCGTTTGGATATGCGAAAAAAATATAATATATACACACACAGGCATATGTATATCTATAGACGAAGATATATTTATAAAAGAGTTGAATGCTGCTGTCTGACACATGCTCAGTTGGAGTTTTAATTTTGCTCCCAAAAACATACGCTAGAGTAAGCTTTTATTAGCACCATCCATGAAACCATAACGAAAACGGTGACAGTGCGTTGGGTAGAGTTGTTGTCGGAGGGTAAAAGTAGACTGAAAGCATGAAAAGTAGTAGAAAAGTAGGAAATTGTTTAGATTAAGGGTGGATTTAATTAAATTACACAGTCTGGTTGGGTTTTGGGACGGAAAATCTAACATTTAAGCTAAAAGTAAAAGAGATCTTAAATACCTACATTTGATGAAAGTAGTAGAATCTATTAAGGTGCTGTCACACTTAAGTAGGAATAAAAAAAAAAAAACTAAATAGTTTTTTTGGAAATCGGTCGAAAACACAAAATCTTATTTTCTTTTTAAGTTGCTTGGAACTTAAAAAATTTAAAAAATCTAAAAAATTCAATTTATTAAATCGCTCCTTTATTTGCATAGCGTATATGCAGTTAAGTAACTTAAACTCAAAAACAAGTATTCGATTTGATTATTTCAGGAAATATAAATATAATACAAGAAGAAAAAAATCGTTGAAGCCATTTTTTTTAAAATTAATTTTTTATATATAAAATTTTAATATTATATTTCAAAACAAATTGTAGTTGGTATAATAGTTTTGAGAAGGTATACATAAATATACATTTGAAATTGAAATTTCAAAATAATTTACATATAAACCCGTTTTTGAAATATGGAATTTTCAAAAAAAAAACGTTAAATCTCTTTAAAAATCCAGAATTTTGTTTTCCAAAATTTGTATTTGAAGTACTACTAACATTCTCAAAAAGATTAAAACGGATGAGCCGTTAACGAGCAATTCCAAAATAAACAAAAAAAAAACGATAATATAGCAGGTAGGTACCGTAAATAAATGTTTTTGGTTACATTTTGTTTACCAAACAGTACATCGTTGGAGCCGTTTTTAAAATAAAAAATAAATTTGGTGGCGCAACAGCTCGTGTAGAACCAGGGCCTTGTGATTTACAACTCTCAACTATTCCTGTGTGCGTGTTGTTGGCAGGAATCGAGGGAACCTACAATTTTTTGCCGAGTCTGAACGGCTAGATGAGAAGCACTTTTCCATGACAAGTATACTCTTGGAGGATTTGTCAGTTCCTTGCAAGAGGCACTACCTCTATTCTATTTTGAGGTGGCATCGGCTGGGAATCGAACTTAGACTTTCGGCATGAGAGTCCAACGCAGTAACCATCATGGCACGACGTACTTTTGATATAAATAAGTTTTTTCTTAACGGTTTTATGGAAAGTACCGTTGTCTGTCAGACAATCAGACAGACAGACCGAACCACCTACTTTTTGTGTTCGCGATTTTTTTAATGTCATGTTTGATTCGAAATTTCTTTTGCAGGAATCCAAAACTTGCCCGAAAGTGCTATAGTACCTATGTATGTATATCGGAAGTAAAAATCAAATTAAATTGATAAGTCTCCTTTTACACGATTACTCTTTGCGTCTTACCTCTTTCGAATTTTTATAAGTGCGAAGAAGAAGCGATTTCACTTCCGAACCACAGGGCGTACGCAAGATTTCGTATAGAAGGGAGGAGAGTGAAATCGATGAACAAAATTCTTGAAACCGAAATCTTGCTATAAAATGCTTTTAAATTTTAAAAGAAGACAAATTGTAAAAACTTACGACACACATTTCGATTAGGGGGGAGCAAGCACTCCTACATGCTCCTCTTGCGTACACCCTTGTTACACCTATTGAATTTGAAAGCTTTGAAACCGAAATCTTGCTATAAAATGCTTTTAAAAGAAGACAAGCAAGGTGGGAGCAAGCACCCTTACATGTCCCTCTTGCGTACTCCCTTGTCACACCCATTGAATTTTGACAAAAGTTATAGGTAAAGAGTCAACGTGTAATAGCGGACATACCACTTTAACTTTAAGTTTCATTTATTTTTATTTTTTGAACAAGGTCTTTTCAGTTCTGAAAAAAAGCTACAAACAGAAAAGCTATAATTTTTGGTTTGACCCAATTTCAACTTGAATCAACAAAGATATTGAGTTTGAAATTTATGATAAAAGAATTTTCTTAACATGATAAATTTTGCTTGCGCTCTTACGTCATATCTATTTGTGGTCATACTTTTTGTGTATGAAATTTCGCTTGGTTTTTGTGTTTATTTATCATAACTTTCACAAATAAGACTTATTTTTTTTTTAAATACAAAGCACTGAAAATATTAACACTTAAGTTGAATGAATTGATACCGTCGACCTTTAAACTTCTTTTTTAGGACTGCTATTTAATGACAGCCATCTACTGAATTCCGATATAAAATGTTATAAAAAAATTACTAAAAAATCTTAATTTCATTTAAAATGTGATTTTTTTTAGTTGACAAAACTACACTTGAGTCAGTTGCTGCGATGCTATGTACTTGCCTCAGTCAAAGTAAATTTTTACTTAAGAGTTTTGCTCCTGTAATTTTTTTTCAAAAATAAATAAATAAAATGTACTGTACTGTACTTCTTTAGGAGGATCTACTAAGTTTTTATTTTGTGCAACCATCGACGGTTCTAAGATTTCATAAGGAGGGGGGTGGTGGCACTATTTTTGTTATGTCCAAGAAGGTACACTTTACTTAAACTGAAATGTAACATAAAAATTGTTCTTTGAAACTTTGTCCATTTTTTACAAACATTGTGCATTAATGTATCATTTTATGATCCTTTAATGTTGGGCAAATAAATCAGATAGAATAGATCAAAAAGCATAGTTATTTTTTCTCAGGCTCCCTTCCAAAATATTTCACATGGAAAAATGCTATTTTCTTTAAGTCTAGGGGGAAAAATTAGCTACTTTGGCACTTTTGAGCTTGAGTTTCAAACCTCAAAAATGACTGCAATAACTTATAAAAAAATATTGAGAAGATGTTTTCCAAAATGTTTGGATATTCGCGGACCCATTAACTTTTCAGCAGGACAACCAAGGATTTGAAAGAGGAACAAAATGTCGAGTAGCTTTACAGAAAACCGGATCTCAAACCACAAAAAAAAAATAATTGAAAGTACTTGCCAAGGTTAGCACAAATAATATACAAGTCTGGCTATTAGTTTAAGGATAGAAAATCTTCAATTCAAGCCATAAAATAATAAGCCTGGATAGAAGTTTAGCTAGATTACATAAAGAGATTTAACGATTTCATGCCGAATCCAATTTATGAAGCTTTGACGAAAAAAAGGCCTCAACTAACCACTAATAGAAATACCCAATAAAATACATTTTCAAAAAAAGTTGTTTTACTTCCTTCCATTGACTTTTATCACCAATTTTAAAACGTGTGTTTATTAAGTTGACTCAAAAAAAAAACAGAAATTTTCAATGTGGAATCCTTTGGAAGAGAGCCGGAATAAAAATAACGATGTTCTTTTAGTTATTCCTTCTGATTTATTTTCCCAAACATAATAAACAAACAATAAGCATCATAGATTGATACATTAATGCACAGCGTTTGGAAAAAAAATGGCCAATGTTCTATACAAAATACATATGTGTATCTATTCTGTTGAAGCGAAGTGTATAATTCACGAACATACATATGCTCAAAAACCGGGGATGGAAGGGCAAGTTTGTTGTCTTTGGCAATAATTTTAAATTTTGAAAAAAATAGATGGAAACCCTTATCATCTAATAAGTTTCTCAAAAAATAGCCATAAATGCCATATATTTTACTTTTAAATATTAAAATGAGCCAAATTTGAGCGACCGTTTTTTGGTTGATTTTTATCCAAAAATTTTTCGGAATATGTCAGTCAATATGTAAATATTCTGAATATTGAAGAAGAAAAATTTAATCATTTTTCTTTTGTATGGAACAATGCTTATACGATCAAGATTCGCAACGTTATCTAGAAATTTTGCTTCATTTTTCGAGTTGTATGCACAAACCCGAAAAGGGTTCTTTTGCACTCCTTTCTCTAAAATACACCCTCTAATTTAATAGCACTCCGCAGTTTTCCTATTTTCAATGAATCATTTATTGATTTTTACAATAAAAACCCATGAACGTCTTAGTTCCTTATTGCCCTGTTTCATAAGACATAACCAATAACCCACATCACACGCGTTAGCATATGGAAGCATTTTTTTGAAAAGTTTACCGAAAGTTCAAATTATTAGAAAACAGGTGTAAATATGGCTGTTTTTATATTGAACAAAAAAAACTTAAATTTACTTTTTTTAACTGTTTCTTGTTTCAATCAATTATTTTAAATTCATCAAAATTTGATTTAAGGAGTGACCTTAAAAATTGAATCCAAAATACCGAAAGCAAAACTATACATAATTTCACATTTAAGTTGGTCTGAATTAAAAGCGTGAAGCAAGTTATTATATCTTGAGAACCGTTATGTTTACAAAAATAATGTTCATATCTAAAAGTAATTACAACAGATCATGACTCGAAATTTGTAGTGGTTAGTCCTCTAGGCACCTAGTGCAAAACACCCGGTATTTAAAAAAAAATGGAAATTCCGAATAGAAGATGTCATTTAAATAGATAAAAAAAACTTTACCATTCTTAGGACAAATAAGATTCTCTTAAATGGCAAACAGACACAATTGCTGAGCCCACTGTTTTTTGTCGGCTTTTCCATCAAAACGTCGTAAGTCCTTATATGACATTTTGATGTGTTTAAGATCAAAATAAACTCTGACTTCAAATATCGATGTTTTGTGATTACATTTTTTTTTTGTTCTATTAACCAGTTTTAAAAACTTTTACCATTCAAGAATTCTATTTTATTATCTCTCAAATCTGTTTTTAAAAATTATTTAGAAGACATAATTTTAAGCACTTTTTAATATTGGGCTTACGAGGTTTTGACAGAAAGACTACGATGTGGCACCTCACAAGTAAAAATGGGGTTAATTTCCTCAGAAATTCTTTGTAAAAACTACTTTAATTGAAAAAGAAATTATTAAAAACGGAGACAACACAAACACACTAGCACATAAGTATTAAAATTTTAAAACAATTTATTTTATTGCTAAGATTTCTTAGAATATTTTTCTCTACCTTGGTTCTAAAAGCGCCAATGTCCATGTTTTACAATATTGACTTAAGGTCACAATTTTACTCAGCAAAAGATTTTATACGAATGTAATAAGAATAAGGGCCAATGTACCCCAATTTACTGATGGCGACAATGCACTCCTCCTCCTGGGCAGAAGCTCTTAAACAAGAGAAGTACCGGAAACATATGACGTCAATACAACGACCTATAGCTAGCTCTCACCAAACTGTTTCGGAACCAGCCGGCCTTTTAGTCGAGGAGTAACCCCCATTGATCAGAAAGGAAGTACGTCTGCGACGAAAAGACGGATATGGGAATGGAAGCGGCATCCGAGGAGGCTAAGCAGCTCACAAGACAGTAGTGGCAAGAGCATTGAAGCTCGGAAAACAGAAGAGGCTGATTAGAAAATTGGCGGAGTCGAACGACCGGAAACACAGTGAGGTTAGCTACTATGTCACCCAGTTACTTACCGGACACGGATCTTTCAATGCCTTCGTCCACAAAATCGGCAAAACAAACAGTCCAGCCTACCAGTACAGAGACGCGCTAAAAGATGACGCAAACCATTCCTTCTTCGCCTTCGGCAGATGGGAAAGCCTTCACCAAAACCTGCAAATAAATATTGGCGCCATAACACCGGAGAAGATGCTACAGAGGTACGAAAATTGGCAAAAAGTCTGTAGCTACATATGGAACATATGCTCAGAAGAAAAAAAAAAAAAGAAGAAGAAAATTATCTGGAAACAATTCAACCAGCAAGATGATCCCACAAGGGAAGCATGACAGCCCCTCAGAAGTAATGCAAAGAGCGAACCCGGGAGGGGGGGGGGTGTTGTTTTAGAAGCCAAAAAGGGTTATGGTAAAGTTTTGGTCGATATCTTATGCCTCAACCAGTCCGACACACGGGGATGTCCAACGGGTCAACGGCAATAAACAAAAAAATTTTTAAAAAAAGTGCTCCAACTATTTCTTAACAAGATACCGATGGTAATTGAAAGTTTAATATCCAAAAGTATGTATTAAATTAAACATTGTTCGAAATTAAGAAGCAACATTTTGTATTTCCCAAAAATTTAACAAATCGGACTTTGACCCTTTTAAAAAGAAGGTTTAGATTTTTAAAGTAAAATAAAAATTTTATTTTATAGAAATTTAACTCAAAATCTTATTTACTTTAATTACTTATTTAAGGTTTACCTTAGAATCTCTAACCAATTTTTTTTTAAACATTGAAAACAAGATGCTTTGTCTTCTAGTTCTTGAGAGTTTCTAAAATTTAATTATTTTTTTTTATTATTTTCCTTGTCTTATCACAACTTAGTGTGTCATGAATGATAAAGTTTTGACAACAAACCACAAATATAACAACAGTTTTTTGATGTCTCTAACGAACTACATTATCTTGGCAGACGTGATGTGACATTTTATCAGACTCGAGTTTGTATTAATAGAATTGCCATTTAATATTTTGATTAACCATTTATTTTCTCATACAATAAAGTAATATAGCACAGAAAAGGATTTTCCCTCATAGGCAGTTTTTTACTTATGTGACTTCTTATTATTAAAGGTTTGAAATTAATCGGAAGACTACGAAAAGATCTCGCACCTGCATTAAGAGCCAAACGAGAAAAAACTTATTTTTTTATTTGCAAAGTCTACAATCCGAGCCTTTGCACAGTCGGCAGATCAACGAAACCCAGATTTAAAAAAACAACCTCATAGTAAATGGGATACATTGATTAATTTTAATTTCTTTTTAATCAATGAAAATATTTTATTTAACTGACATCTTAAAAAAAATACAATGGCAACACTTTCGCATCGTTGCGTTGTGCTGATTCGCAGCAGCGAAACAAACATAATTTACGAAAAAGCTTTCAAGAGTCTGGCATGCGGTGTTTTTGGCATTGTAGCCTCAGCTTCAACACAATTGGCATTTCACCATCTCTCCCTAATCCCCCCTCCTATTCTCTTGTTCTACATATTTATCCATCAGTAAGACTAGCAGCAACAATGCAAAAACTACGCCGCCGCCGGATAAAAAGTTGGTAAGCCAGAAAGAGATGAAAGCTATTTTTTTATTTAAATCTCTCCTAGCAATGGCCCCCAAACCAACAACACACCGACCTCTTCCTATTAATCCTCCTCTTCCTCCCCAATTGAAGACCAAAGAGACGCTTGATTTTCTCGTATTGTTTTTTGCAATTTATTTAATTTATTTACCACCCCTCCAGCCACCCTAGTAGAGGGATTACCCAACAAGCCCTATTGTACCTACATCAACATCAACATAGTGTCGCTCCTGTCAGAGAGTTTTAAAACAGAGAAGAGGCTGAAAAAAGGTCACAAACCTTTTGGTCTGAGTGGATGTCTCTTCGGAACGTATTTTTTTCTCTTCCCGAACGTTTACGCCTTTTAAACAGCCGCGGCACGGCGGCGGCGGCAGTGTGAAAAGTGAGAAAAAAAAATATTTAAGTGAATTGAATTATTTTTTAATCAAAATAACTGTCGTAACATGGGTCCCGTGTCGTCCGTTCGCACAGTTTAAGTATTTTTTTCCCAACTGATAACGACCGGGGCTTGAAAAATCAAACAAAAGAACAGTCAATTGTTGAAAGCTCTTTTGAATAACGTAATACAATCACAGAAGTTCGACCAATTTTGGCAGAGTGCGGCCGTCGTCGTTCCCGTCACCAGCGTGGTGGTTTGGTGGAGTCTTTTTTTTTTGTTAGGGATCAAGAGGGTGGCTTGATGATTGGCGGAAAAAGGTGGAGGTGAAGGTGGTAGAGCAACCAAAAAAAAAAGCGCGCCATGTCATTTAAACAAAAAAAAAAACTAAATGAAATGAAATGAAGTAAAATTTGAGATGAAAGAAGTCGAAATAAGGGACAAATTGGGGACGACTGGGGAGATGAGAACGGATTTAAGGGAGTTTTTCGACTATAATGGGAAAACACAGAAGGTGAAATCAATAATGCAGAATTAAAATTCACGTAGAATTTGTTTTTGTTTTTTTTTCTGTTTTTGTTTTTTTGACTAAAATTAAGGAAGCAAAAAAAGTAAGGTAAAAAGTTTTGATTTTAGTTTTACTTTTACCATGTTGTTGGGGAAGTTTGAAAAGGGCGCGCTCCACAGCATTATGGAATGCCAGAGGGTAGGTATTGGGAATGGAGACGCTTACTCGTTTTGTTGTTTCCGATTACTATTCAATTTAGTCATGGCGTCCCATACTCTCTTCTATCCGACACCCTCATCGCCTTTGCTGGAGTAATTTTAATTTATTATCGAAAAATTTTAGCATTTACGTTCGTTTGAGCTATTAAAGTGTTGTAACGCGACACATCCCTTGTTATATAGGGCCAAGGCAAGTAGGGTGAAGAGCATAAAATATTTTGTTGTTAACATGAATTTTTATCAACACGTCCATTGTCGTCGTTGAAAATTACTATTTTATTTTTGATAGTTGCATGAAAGTAGAATTGGGGGGAAACATAAGCATGACCCGAAAATAAGGGTTATTTAAGGGGTTATAATATGGCAAAGTGTTGATGTTTTAATGTTTTGTGTTTGCTTAAACCAAGCGAAACAATCAAAATGCAGTAAAATTGTTATGTAAAAATCTATTTCCTACAATTTATGGAAGGAACGGGGAGGTAAACTATAAAAGTCTTAGCGAAATAGACTACACTTCCGGGTCAGCAGAAAAGATTCAAAATATCACATGAGATGGCAAAGCAAATGAGAAAAGTATTTACACCCCCTAAAGGCACCTAAACTTAATTGGGAAAAGAAAAAAATTGAATGAAAACCAAGACGGAAAATGAAGGAAACAAAGCAGAGCTTCCAAAACCAAGACGGAAATGGAAGGAAACAAAGCAGAGCTTCCAAAACTGCGGTCATCATTGCATCTAAGTAGACATACTCTTTTAGGAGTTGCTCAAATTGGGCAATGAACCTGATTGTTGTCAACTTCTCCCTGGAAAGCCATACACCAGGGAACCGCTTAATTGACCAAGTGAGTGAGTGACATAAGTGTTCGAATGAACAAGTAAACACTACAAATGATGGTTCTTTTGCTAGATTGTTGGAAACTAGAGCGGTAGTGCCCAACTCATATAATTCAGTCACGTTTTACTCGGTAGCTGATTTCTTAATTCGTATTTGGCGTAGGAATCTAACCTTAAACAACTCGGTTCCTAACAGAGTATGTACTTGAGCACATTAAACATCCTAAGCGCAGCTCAAAATCTCAAAAGAAATTGATAAATTGAAAAGTGATTCTGATAGATATATGAGAAGTTGTTGGTGAATAGGGCCCAGGCTGCGATCAAAATGTTGAATTCGAATTTTCATACAAAACTAGCTTAGAAGCGGAGCTATTGGCTAAAGGCCGCGATAAGTGATCGCCTGACTGTGACTCGATGCGAGTTCCCAAAACAAAAGTACTTAATTGGTAAACATGCTTCTAGTAATGAATCTAAAGAGCCAAAGAGGAGTTAAATGGACTTGGAGCCTGAAGACATATCGAAGTCAATGTTGTGCTCGGGGACATAAAAGAAAACTAGACATTCCGCGGATTAATTATTTGACAAAGCATCAAAATGAAATCTAATAATGGCTTCTAGCTAAGAGACGTTGCAGCTTTTTAAAAGATTATAAGAAGCAATAGGCTTCAAAATGACCTTGGACAACGATCGACGGAAAGCACTTGCTTAACATCAAGACACAAAAGTCGATTCTAACAATACTGCGGCAAAGTTCAGAGCTCACACCACTATCGAACAAAAAAATGTAAATGCAAATCGCCAAGTGTAAGAAAAATATCCTGAGTAGAAGGAATAGGGCGTACGTAGCCTCGCAACTACCAAGGAGATCGAAGAGTCTCATGATATAATGGAAGCAGTTTTATGAACAAAAAAAGCCAAGCAAGTGGCTGTTGATATTAAGACCCAACCGCCCGTTCTTTGAACCAGCAAAGTCAACCGTTTTTTAGTCCGGTGGTTTCAGTCCGAAACATTCTCATCACACATTTTTTTCTCGGGTCTTAGCAGTTAAAATTTTAAACCACCAAATGAGCTGTTATCAAAGGGTCAAGTCACAAGTCACAAAAGCACATGTTTCCAAAGAGCATCTTCATGATGACGAGTCGTAGAGCAGGAAGAGAACTCACGTCAAACTAATGAAAACCCACTTCCACCAACCAACTTAGCTGTACTGAAAAGTTTAGAATTAGAAGGCTGGAAGTTCTGATTGATTTACCTGCGAATTTCTTCAAATAAGGAAGAATGTTTGATGGTGCAGATCACCAACCAAATATGGATGACCGGAATATCAGAAAGGTGATCCTAAATCCTGCAAAAACAACTTAGGCGTACCCCTTCACAACGTTTCATAAAAAACCCATTCTGTGTGAGCTCGTTAAGAAGAAAAGCCCTGAGCCCAGCAGATCAACCATAGACCGAACCATCACTATGACACTGGCAGATTCTAGGGAAGAACAAACCAGCCAAGGCATCATATTCCTACCAACCGGCTAATACAAAACAAGAATAAATGTCGATTTAGACCAAATTGGTTGACCGTGGACCGAACCCACCACGATCACATTTCAAGAGAACACCAAGAACAGCCATGACATCGAATCTCTACGAAACGTCCAATACAAAGCCCATGCTGTGTGAGCGCTTTAAACCACTTCTCTAACACTTTGATTTGCAAGACCAAGCATGGCTTTTGGCCCGGAAGTTTGACCATAGACATGGTTCGGTCACTGGTCGATCTGCCGGGCTAAAAGTCACATGATCACATGTAGACAGATCCAGGAAAATATCAACCAATTTCAACTCTAGACTAATAACATTTCCATCAACTCTAAAACCCCATATGAAAGAATTCATCGTAAAGACTTTAAGGCGGTGGGCGAACTTGGAGTCATAGGAAAACTGATCCAAAGGTGTTACGTGATTCTGAAAGTACGTGAAAAAATAAGAAGCTAATAAATAGGCAAACATGCATTGGCCGGGTTTCGGCAAAGAGATCACCAATTCCCAAAATGGACAAGGCAGAAATTCAAGTATTTAGAAGACACTATTTCCAACAGATTCATTGAACTACTAGGGTATTCAAATGATATGGCCACCATCGCCCACTCCTAACTTGCAATTATAGAGTCCTTGATGACAATCAAAGAATAGACGAAGCTTGTTGTTTCTGAAGTGAAAAAGGATATTGACAAATAAACAACCATCGCTCCATCCATCCATATTGAGCAACTTCGAGGTGGTTGAGAAGTAGATCTTCCTTGAAGTAAACATTAGTTCACAAACGACACCTATTCTTAGTGAAAATCCAGGGAAACCGCTGCTTATTCGGTTTGGTGAAACAAATTCCGATCCGGCTATATGCCGCTGTTAGACTGTGATAAAGGAGAGCTGATAATTCGATCTTCAGAAATAAAATTCTTCAACGGGTATTTGGGGCTGCGTACAAGGAGGCCAAATGGAGTAATTGATAAAACCGCGGTCTCTATTAGCTGTATCAAGATGTGGATGTAGTCTAAAATGTCAAAACACGTGAACTACATTGCCTAAGCCACATTAGAAGGTTTTTTTATAATACAAATTCTATATACTACTGAAATAAATCAGCCAAGTAGAAGACTTAGCATTAAAGTTGGACTTGTTAAATTATTGATTCAAAATAGCTTTTTATGGCCTTTAGTCCTATAACTAGCTTTTTATGGCCACATTGAGCTATTTAAGAAAACAGCTCCAAGCAAGAGTCTTCGAAGCCCAGACTCGAGTTTCGAGACGACTAGGATGATCGAACCTTCGGTTTAGAGACCCAGCCATTGCAGATGCCAAAACACTTGGTCTGGATAAGAAGAAGCAGTGTTCTTGGTGTCTTGGAAGATGGAAAACAGCCTTGTTTAAGGCAGTGAATCTTAAAGTAAGCAAGTAATAAAGTAAACAACGCAAATAAGGATCTTCTAGAAAAACGATCTTTTATTTAAAAGTTAAAACAAAAAAAACGCCAAACCAAGTTCTTCAGAGAATTGGCCTACATCAACATTTTTTGGTTTTAAGGAACAAAAATGGTAACAATTATAACATTTTCTTCAACCTAAATTTTACCGAACAAAAAATAGAAAAAGTATATTGGAGAGTTCATAAGTGGAGAGATAATGCTGATAACGTATCCATGGTTCAAAAGGATCAATTTTTTACAAAACTAATGCATTTCAATCCGATTACATATTGAAGCACCCTCTTTTGCATTAAATATGTTAAGAAATATATAAATATTATAAAATATAGTTAACCATAAAATTTGTACTCACACTTTTTATATCATTCATTTTTGTAAACTGCCTTCCGAACTCCCACAAATCCACTCCAAATTTTAACGCCCAATTTCGAACTCTGAAAAAAAAGAATATATAAAAAATGTTACAAAATAGTTGAAAATACTTGTAGTTCAAAATTCTTTTGAAAAATGTGTAAGGCGAAACTTAAAAAAAAAGAAGTTTTGTATCCTGTTTATGAATATCAAATAAGCTTGGAAGCAGTTTTGCCTGAAAACTAAGCAACAACTTCATATACCCACCTCTTTACTTTCCACAAAAATACTTTTATAGAAAATTTTAAATTCCATTAGGTATATCCTTTCTAACAATAAAACCAACAAAAGAACTTCTACACGCACACACCATAACCTACTTATATGTATACTTCCTTTGGCTAAGTGAAAAATTTTACTTAAAATTCTAAGTTTTATAAACACATCTTTTACAAACACATCGTATGTGTGTTGTGTTTTTGCTGTTTCTGTTAAGTGGCGCCCGGTTGAAAATGTTCAAAACTAAAAATTTTTTGCAAAAAGTTTAATACTTGTTCTCCATTTTCTTCAATGCTTATAAATGCATGCTAGTGTGTGTAAATATGTATTTTTTTGTTGTTGTTGTTATTTTTTTGTAAAAAGATAGTAGGAACTCCTGCTGCTTTACAGGATACATGTGTGGAGTTGAAATATTTCTCTATGACTATCATACTTGGGGAGCTGTTCATGCGTTTCACACATAGTTTTGTACAACCCCATCTAGATGAATGTATATTGCGTGTTGTGTGGTTATAGTCTAGTAACAGACATTTCAAGCAACACACATCGCGGTGCATCCATTCAAGAGGGAGAAAATAATTTAATAATATGTGCAGGTACCTACATACCTACATATATGTGCGTTTATATACAGATACACTAGATACACTATGTCAGTAGGTGGTTGATGGTGAGAGTTGAAGGAAGAGGAAGAGAAGGAAGAATGGCATAACAAAAGCTCCGAAACATCACACACAACTCACTAAACAGCATCAAAATTGTACTTTGGAAAATATTTCACCATAAATCTTCGTTTGCATTCGTGGTTTGGTAGGATCCAAACAGCAACTTCAACACCAACACCAAATACAAAAACAAAAACAACAACAACAACAAGCAGCAGCAATGCCAGGACCAAAACACTATAGAAAGGACGAGTAATTCTATGCTCTCTTGCTGCGACTGCTATAGTATCTGCGGATATGCATTTAGGATATACGAGTATGTGCACAAGGCATAAACCTATACAAACAACGTACATCCTTGAATATTTATATCAACATAAATACATACAAACATGTATAGATATGGATATGTATGAGGCGGAACTTTATGGCGAAAATACAATTTTCATACTCAAGCAACATTTTGGAAACGCAAAAAAAAAAACAAACGGGAAAGAGGGATATTACGCCAGGATTCTTTTCTCAACCAGCGTTGGAGCTCAACACAAAATGACACATTGCAATTGAAGATTATGCGTACATATTTATATATGTGTGTGCGGTCTTTTTGAAAACCCATTTAATGTAGCAGCAAATAATTTACGTATTTTTATTTTATTTTCGTCAAATGACAGTTGGCTATGAAAGACATTGTACAATTTTTTTAAATAATATTATCACTGTTTTTTGTTAAGGCTCGTGGAACGATGAAATATGATTCGTTCACTCGTGAAAAATTCAGTAGGGAATTTTATTTTTGATTCGATCGCGAATTTTATTTTTTATATTTACTTTAAAAAAATTCACTTTCATGATCGATTTAAATCTGATCGGTTCTGTAAAATATGGTTCGCTCCTGAATTCATCATGCGGGAACTTTTAAAGATCCATTCACGAACCGTTATCAAATAAGAAAAAACCATTAATTTTCATTATTTAGTTAGGTGCATTTAGCGGTGCAGGGAAATAACTTCGCAGGAACTACCTTCACAAAGGAATTAAATTCACCTCAAGTGAGATATATTTTTACTTTTTTTTGTGGAAAACTCTTTAACATTTTTTTTTAGAGAAAAATCGCTAACACAAGTTTTAGTTCAACTTAGGGCCAGTTTTTCACTTCAGGGTTAAATCTGAGTTAAATCAGAGTAGGTAAGCTAATCTTGAAAATAAATTAACCCTAACTTAACTCAGAAACAGTTTTTCAGTTGAGGATTAAATCTATCTTTCAGTTGTCTAAAATTTGAAGCAATCGATGTGCGACACTACCTATGGATACCACGCTTCTACGTCTTTCACGTGCCGAAATAGAGATGGCGCCACAACCAGATTGCACTGACTATAACTTTTACAATCAAAATCAAGATGGCGCCATCTGAAAAAGTACTTGGTCCCTGAGTTAACTCTGAGTTAACTCTGAGTTAACTTAGGATTGATTCAAAAAAGCTTTTTATGGCTTTTAGTCCTACAAATTGGCGTTTCGTCCGGCTTACTTACTTGGACTCATCAGTGACTTAGTGAGGGCCTTGTCATACGCAATTAAGTTCAGTTCAACTTACATGAATTCTTTTACAAAAATCCACAGTTAATTTAAAAAAAATCCACTGTAACGGCAAACAAATTTCCAGATTAGGAATTCTAATCTTGTTGGATATAGTTTACAGAGGATTTTTGTAAAAGAATTCATGTAAGTTGAACTTAACTTAGGATTTCAATTGACTGAAAATCTCGTTTCTGGAGTTAACCCAGGTTTAACCCCGGATGATCTCGCACTGAAAAACTGGCCCTTAGGATATCTTAAGTCGCCAAACAGGCGCCTATGTCAACAATAGTCTTGGTTATATTTCAAGTTAGTTTCTTCTTGAAACTCATTTTTTCCCGCTCGCTGCGCTTTGGGTGAATACGGAACAACATGTGGTCAACACATTCTTGATGAAAATGGAACAAGTTTTTAAAATATTTTAAAAACTATAAAGTATTGGTTCGATGGTCGTTAAACTGATAATAAGAATTATTTTTCTGTTTTTCTTTCTCGAAATTTTGCATTAAATATGTGAGAAATAACTTCATCCGATTTTCAAATGATATTATTTCCCACGCTTAGTGGGAAAAAACTTCACCAGTAAAAACTTAAACTATATTCCACTTAAGGTGAAATCATTTCCCAAGTGAAGAAAGTTCCCGTGAAGTAAGTTCCCTGCACTGCGTTTAACATGGCACGGCTTCAATATTTTTTATTGAAAATTTGTACATCGACGAAAATTTATAAAATCACTCTTTTTCATGTCAATCAAACCCGACTTAAAAAAATTGATTTAAGAAGAGAAATTTAAATCCATTGACACCAGTCATCTTTCAAAAGAATTTGACAGTTGACAGATAGGGGGCAACCTATTTTTTGGCAGAAAAAGTGTTTTTCAAGAAGTCAAAACCTTAGTCAATAGCTATGAAATGGACACAGGTGAGAGAAAAGAAAAAATAAATTTTCAACAGGGTGTTTAAAAAAAATTCAAAATTTTGCAGCTTCATTGTTCCCTGGCCGATTTCAATGAAATTGACACAGGTGAGAGCTGACATAAATTTAGAAAAGACACGAATATTTTAAACAGAGTGTTTCAAAAGAGGTCAACATTTCACAACTTCATTATGTTCCTTGACAGATTTCAATGAAATTAAAACAGGTGGGAGGCGACATAGAATTAAAAAAGACACAAATATTTTCAACAGGGTGTTTCAAAAAAGGTCAAAATTTTGTAGCTTCACTATGTCCCTTGACCGATTTCAATGAAATTGACACAGATGAGAGCGGGCACAAAATTTTTTAATTCTGTTTCAACTATCAAGTGCTTAAATTTCATTGAAATCGCTTACGGAACAACAAAGTTAAAAAACCGTTTTGAAAATATTATTTTTGTTACCAATTCTATCTAAACTATCAACTGTTTCAATTTCATTGACTTGGGGATGAATGATCCTTATTATAAGAGAACTATAGTCTACCTGAATTTTATTTTTCCGATCTCTCACGAACGAGAGATATAGAAAAAATGTATTTAATTTGTTCGTGAGAGAACTATTTATAAATTTTCATAGATCTCAAATTTGATCGTTCTCGAACAATATTTTGTATGGTTCGTGAGAAGATCGATAAAGAATGATGAAGATCCATATTTTATGATTCGCGAACGATATTTTACGAACCCTGGTCAATAGTAAATCTCTTTGAAACATCTTCAGAATTATTTGGCTCTTAATAGCCAAGGAAAAAATCTTATTTGCAACGGAAAAGGATGAGTAGAAGTTGTGGAGACTTTTGAGGGTAAGTTGAAGTTAGGGAAGGTTGTTGAAGGAAGCTAAAGTTAAAAAGGGAATTTTCTCAGCTTAATAACAACACTTTTATGAGAACTTCAAATTTAAAATGAAAAATAATTCAGAGATTTTTGTCTTTTGACAGCTAGTGAAATAAATAAAAGTGACACACAAACCATTAGTCCCAGAAGAATTCTTATTTAGAACTAGCTACTAGCCGGGTCTGATGAGGATTTCCAAAGAAGCATTTCTATTCGATAGTATTTTCACTACAAAACTCTTGATAGTGACACTTAAATAGATGTCTATCTTTCTCACAGTTAATTTCAAAACTGTGTCCACTTCGAGTCTTATTCTCGAGAGCTGCTTGAGAGAGAGTTGCCTGCAGTCTTTCTACTCTCTTTTGCAAATCAAATCGCTTGTTTCTTTCTATACAGAAATAAAACCAGCTCCATAAACATGATTTTTTTTGTCAAATCCATCACTACAGAAATGAAATAATGGAAATTGTCATTCAAATTTAAAACTACTTGCATCGCTTATTTGAACACATTTCCACACCAAAACTATCTAAACTTAAACTTCTTCTATCATTCTTTTCAGTTGTACCAGATGTCTCTGCTCACACCTGTCTTTTTGTTCGTGCACTTGCTAATGCACAGAGTATATGGCATGTACCTATACGATGAAGCAATTTTCATCTTTTCTATTGGACAAAGTGTCAAATTCCTTCTACGTCTAGTACAAAATTTTATATTTTATAAATTGTTTTTTTTTTTTTGTACTTTCAGATTCAACTTTAGTCGAATGGTGTTTTCCACTTCCGGCGCGACATAACAGAGACTAGATATACACACAAATGTGTCAAATAGAAAAAAAAATATAAATGCACATCCCTAAGGAGTAAAAGAGTAAAAAAAAAAAACAACAAAACCTTCAAACGTGTGTCTCTATACCACCACATCAGGTCAACCTTACTCCCATTGGAGAGAGGTGGTGAACGAACGAACCGAAAAAAAATATTCAAAAAAATAAAAACGAAGAAATAAAAAAAGGCAAAAAAAGAAATGAATTTCATTTGCGCGCTTTGTGTATATTTTTATGAGCAATGCAACGGATGTCCTTGCTACCACTTCTTCTCTGATAAAATATTACAAGGAGCAGAAGGCAGAACCTTTTTTTTAAATAATTTTGTTTTTTGTTCTATAAATTATTATAAGTTCTTTTTTTTTTTTTGTTCTTCTGTTTGTGCATGAAAGTACGCAAGAGAAAGACCGAACACAAATGCTACACTGCGCTTTGATGGGCAAAACATAATTATAAATTAGGTAACTCGGTTTATATTTAAAAACAAAAAAATGAAAAAAACAAAACAAAACATAAATTAAAAAATACCCGTTTTTAACCCCCGACAAGTTGTTTGTTGTTTGAAAAAAAAGAAGAAAAGATTTATCGTTTCGCCGCTTGATCTTGAAGTTGGGGTTAGGCTGAAACTTCTTCCTTTTTTTTGTTCACGTTTTACAATTTTTTTTGAGAGAAATTTAATGGATATTATTTTTTTTATCACTTATTTAAGCAACTATCAGGAAAATAAGAAAATTTTAAATTAAAAAAGTCATACAATGAGTGGAAAAATTAGTCAGTGAGTAGTTTTTTTTTTAAGGGAATCAACAATCAATTGTAAAAATTTAAAGTGGAAAATAAAACTCAAATACAATTACATTCATAAAATAATACAAAAAAAATAATCTCAGTTCAAAATTTTCTAATTTGCTCTGTGTAAGAACTCAAAGCTCAAACCCAATCAAACCTAATCAGTCTATCTCATTTTAATCTGGCTTCATAAAAACTAGCAAAAAAAAGAAAACATCTTGACTTTCTATGACTTTATGAGTCTATGACTTTCCACTCAAATTTGACTCAGATAGAATATGTCTTCAAAATCAAAAGTACAATTCGTACAACTTTCGCTTTTGATAGTAATAAAAACTTACATACAAATTTTAACGTTTATCTCAAATAAAATCCCGGCTCATTTTCGTACTCAAACCTTATAAGCTCAATTTTTCTAATTAAAAAAAAAATTTAAAGGTCCATAAGAATCGCTTCTTTTGCACCACTCCTTTACATAATATATGTATTTCTTGGTTAGCTTTGTTATATGTTTGAGTGATTTTGCTTCCGGTTTCAATTCGAAAAAATAAATACATTCTGCAGGACTTAAAATAAAAAAGAAATCTTTTCTGAAACCATTCCATTTGCACGTATGTACATCCTCTTTTGACGATTCTGAAAAGCGGATTCCACTTATCGATTTCAAGTCAGGAATCACTCAAGAAGCACTTAGACATTCAAACACTCAAACGTCAACTTATTTCATATTTTTAAACTTATAAAACATTTATTCTTATTGCATTAAAAAAAAATATTAGTAAAATAAAAAAAATAAATGTAAAAATTTAAAAAAAACTTGAAAAAAAATGATGCCTTTTTCCATTGGTTTCACTCAGGGATCTATCCATTTTGAAATCCAAAAGCTCAATATCAATTCTTTCTACACTGTGCTGCACTGTACTGTGCATTGCTGTGTCCCAGCAAATAGGTTACATTTTAGCGATAAGACTTCTAGCATATAGCACTGTTCCACTGGATTTAAGAATGATTGAATTCCTGAGTGAAACTAATGGAAAACGACAAAATTCGACAGAAACATTAAATTTAATAACTCACTCTGATTGAGTTTAACATTGTCATTTTAAATTGGTTTCAATTAAGGAGTCACTCATTTAACTCATTCTGTCTTATTGAGTTTTATATTTCTGCAAAGCTATGTCGTTTTTTTTGGTTTTACTCAGGGATTTACTGATCTTCAACATCAATTATTTTACTAAATTCTCTCTTGTCTTTTACCCCGGTTGATAGTTTAATTTTGATGATTCACCAATATAGAGACAAAACTTAAGAATTGAGTAGAAAACAACCGGTACTGTTCAATTAGATTTAAGAATGAGTAAATGAGTTCCTGAGTGAAATCATTGAAAAACCACAAAACTCGGGGGAATTATTAAACTCAATTACTCACTCTGACTCAAGCACGATTATAATTAAGCATCATTTTTAACTAGTCAAAAGTAATCACTCATTTTAAACTCCGATTTTTCGAACAGACAAAAACAACTTTAAATTGAAATTTAACCAAACAAGTATTTTTTAGTTTTTGAGTAAAACCAATGAAAGCTAGAGTTGCTAAGTAGATATTAATAATTTACAGTAAAGTAACTATGAGCTTGAAAACAAAAGTTATTGACCTTTGATTGAGATTGAGTGGTTTTTCAGATGGTATATTTTTTTGCGAATATCCCAATTCTGGACTGTCAAGACCTCTGAGCCCGGGGAGATTAGTATCGTCTACGAATCTGATTCCAATAACCTGATTGATCTTCCAACTTTAAAATTATATTTTTAAAACTCATCTCTTTTACTTTAAAACCAAAAAAAGAAACCCCCTTTCATCCCTCAGGAAGATTTTCAACAAAAATATCATCAAATTTTTAAGGATCATTGCTTAAGATATTTCCACATCAAAAAGCTCCCAACTAAATAAATTTCCATTCCTCCCTGCTGCTCTTTGGCTAATCCACATAACAATGTTAAACCTCTTTATTTCCTTAGCACAAGTCTCACAAAACAACAATAAGTGTTAAAAGTATTAGTTCTCTATGGCTGTGCTGAGATTTTCAAATACACTGAACACAAAAAAAAACATTGCATCAAAAGAACAATTTTCATTTCCCTTTGTACGTGCTGCTTTTTTGTCGATTTTGATAGTTTTCTTCTACGAAAAACATCAAGTAGCACCCAGAATGAAAAATAAAATAAAAATGAAAAAAACAACAACTACATACTCGTACATAAGTATCAGAAGTCTGAAATCTCTATGAAAAAGCATTAAAATTGCCAATTTTAGTTCTAGATATGTATGTACCTATATGAGTGCATGAATATATGTATATTTTATTTTAAACAAGGATATTGCACTTTGTGCATGAGAATGTGTGTTAACAAAATATCCTTTTATCAAATATACATTTTTACGCAAAATCTATAGAGAAAAAGAGAAAATCTTAAGGATTACTGGCAGCACCATCGCCAGTGGCAGGGTGTAACGCAGAACATTGCACATCATGCTCTTTTAAACTCGATCGATGCTGGTTTTTCGTATGCTGATGCTGATGCCAATAAAATATCCTTTTTCTTCAGTTATTTCTTAGAGTGGCTTGGTTTGGGCTACCCTCTGCTACCACCATTCACCACTATCAGCGTCTTTTCGCTACTTCACCATCCAAGAGATTCTTGTGATTTGAAAGAATACTGTGAGGCAATCCTTTTTTTGCTTTGTTTGTGTGCTCGTTGTCTCTCTGGTAGGAGCCTTGCCTTGATGGGCCAGGATAAGACGGCGAACTTTCGAACACACACTACTTCTCTAATACCCAAAGAACAACTATGTAGGTATTTTTTCTTTTATTTGCAAAAAGAACGAACAATCCTTAGCAAACGTAAATATACACACATACACATATTTACAGTTCTTTAGGTATAGTAAAAAAAGGATAAAACGAAAACCAAAAGGATATTAGTTGAAATATTACATTTCAGATAGAAAAATGCATTCATATGAATGAAAATGGTATGGCATTGGGTGATGGTGGGTGGCTGTGGAAAGGACATTCAAAAATCAAGAAGGATATGCGATTTTCTCTGTGTGATAAGAGAGGAGAACTCTGACAGAAATGTGTAATTTATGTTTGTGAAAAGTCTTTTGCTGCCTCTGCACACCGCCGAGTTATTATGTAAACATAAAGAAGAAGTTTGTCCTTCGTTCTTCTATAATACTCATATAACACTGTTGTGGTTTCTTTTGCGCTGAATATTTCTTTTTTTTTTCTTTTCAATGTTGTGTAAGGATATCAAATTTTTCATCTTTAACTAAGCCACAAACTATAATTCATTCAACCCATGGACAGTTTATTAGACACACAAAAAAAAAGTGCAACGAAAGTAGTTTTTTGTTCAAAGAGGCAGAAAGTTCTTATGGTTCAATAAAGGTCTATAAAATTAGGCTTTCGAATTTCTTACATAATTTTGGTTGAGTTTTTGAAATCAACTCAATTTTCAATTTAAAGTTCAAGGTAGAACTTAAGCTTATGTCAAAAACAAACTGAAAGTAGTTTTCCGTACTGTCATCTTGTTCATAATAATCACCGTGCGTTGGAGAGTGGAGAGAGGAGAGAGAGATGAGAGAGAGAGGCGGTAAAACTCTGAGAGCATACATTTTATGAAAACACTGTTTTGAATAGAAAGTAGAAGTTACTTACATTTCCTATAAAAAAACATACAAGACATTGTTTGTTCGATTAACGACAATTCTCGAAATATTGGTTAAAAGGAATTTTTCAAAAGATATAATCAAAAAAACTAAGTTCTTGAATCACTATTTGTATCTTGTTATTTTGTGATAGGTTAAGCATAGTTATTTACCTACAGGCTCAATTTTAGGGGTTCGACACGAAATCCCGAATGCAAAAATCTGGAATGCTAAAATTCCGAGCGACAAAATCCATTTTATTTGGGATTTTGGCGTTCGGGAATTCGTTCATTCGGGATTTTTGCAATTTGGGATTCGAGGATTCGAGATTTTGCCTTTTGTACTATGACATTCGGTATTCTAATCTTTTAGTCTTTGGGATTCTGGAATTTACGTACCTACCCTTCCCCAATTTTCTTTCTTTCCATATTTTTCTCCTAAAATACAACCAGCTTCTGAGCTTTTTGTAACATAAAAGCTCTTTTTTTTAGGATTTTGTCAGTTCGGGATTTTGGGATTCGGGTTTATGAGCATTCGGGATTCCTATTTTTTTTGGATTTCGGGATTTTGAAGTTTGGGACTTTGTAGCCGTTCCCAATTTTTATCATTTCTCTTTAGGTACAACATTCCACTCCTGAGCCTCCCATTCGCAATTCTACTCTTTTGCTATTTGGGATTTTAGCATTAGAGTTTTTGTTCTCTTCAAAATACAATAAAATTTTGAAAATGTAAAAAGAAAATAAAGCCAAAATCCCGAATATCAAAATCCCGAATACCAAAAACGCGAATGACAAAATTTATTTTATACAGGAATCTGTCCATTCGGGACTTTGTCAATTTGGGATTTTATTTATTTCAAGAGTTTGGCATTCGGGATTTTTGGCCTTTGGTATTATGCCATTCAGGGTTATCATTTTTTGCTACAAAAAGATACAAAAGCTCTATTCAGGAATTTGTCAATTCAGAATTTTGGGCAATTCTAGTTTTCTGTTATTTGGGATAAAGGCAATATTTTCTTTTTAGACACAACAAAATCCTGTCAACACAAATCGAATTCCAAAATCCCAAATGACAAAATCCATTCTATTCAAGATTTTGTCCATTTCGAGACTTTTTCCATTCGGGACTTTGTTAATTTGAGATTTTGTCAGTTCGGAATTTTCGGCCTTTGGTATTATGGCATTCGGGGTTATCATGTGTTGCTATTTGGGATTTCAGCATTCAGAATTTCGTAGCCTTCTACAATTTTTGTAATTTCAATATTTGTATCTCTTAATACAACATTCCACTTCTGAGCATTTTGTTATACTAAAACAAACTAAATTCTTCAAGAACATTAAAAAAAAACCCTTGGCTTATCCAATAGAATAATCCCCACAGACAAATGCTTAGACCAACAAATAAATGTCTTTAAAATACAAATACATTATCCTCATTGAGTGTCTTATGTTCAATTAATTCCAAAGAAACCTTCAAAATGCATCAAAAACAAAGTCACCATTGATAAATTATGCACAGTCTTAGCTTGTGCTTTTCTTAAAGTGGCTTTCCTCTATAAAAGAAAAAAAGAAAAAACCTCTCATAATGCTCACTTGAGCGCTGCTTTCGTTATAGCCATCCAAAATGATTGACATAACTATTTTGCATACCATATGCACACACACGGTCAATATATCTTAACCTCCTTTTTTGTCTTTTTTTTTCTCTCCATATTTTATCCAAGCTACTCGTATATTATTATGAAGATACTTTCAAGAGAGATTCCCTGAAGTGTGTCTCAAGAATATAGATGATCCTTATTTGCCTTCATTTGTCCTTGCTTAAGGGCCTGTGTGCAGGATCTATGTATATATGAGGGGGGAACAAATTGAGTGTGTACTCATCCTTTTGGCTCAAGTAGGCAACAACCTACAACCTTCCAACCTCGTCTCTCTTACCCTATCAGACCCTCTAATAATATTCTGTTGTTGTTTGCATTACATAGTGCACTCTATGCTGTCTAATGTCATTATAGGAACTAGACTTAAGGAAAGACTGATTACCTTGGCGCAGAATAAGAGTTGGGGTTTTTTTATTTCTCCAAGAGAGGGCCAAGTATTTTATTTTCTTTGAAAAGAAAGGGCTTCAATGAAGAAAAAAGGTTGTCACTAATTGTTAGCCCAAGCTTTAAGTAGGTCACCGTGTATAAGTGGACACATGGCAAAAAGGACCATCAAATTGAGTATCCTCTTATCTTTTTTTTTACTAGAAACTAGGGTTTGTTCTTTGTCTTTCATTGTCCAAACTAAGGTTAAGAGATTTGTTTTTTTATCTTGTTGTTGTTTTTTTTTTTTTTTTAATTTCAAGAGCTTTGTGCAGTAAAAAAGTAATCTATCACTATGAGGATTGAACAAAAATTGATTTTTTTTTTTCTTGCGTTCACTCTTGAATGATCATACTTATATGTATTGCACAGTATCCCTTTGTGATGCTTGACATTTCCGTTTTTCCACTCACTCGAGTGTTAGAGAAAGTATCGTTGAAATATTACGAGAGAAAAAAATAAAAAACAATTTTTAAGTCGACATTGTTGAGGTGGAATTTATTTAAGTCAAAAACAGTTGAAGCTAATTGAAGAAATATAAACAAATAATCTTAAAGAATTTTTTGAATATTTTAGAAAAATGTTTGGTTCCTGGCAAGAACTTTCCTAAAATGGGTAAAAATATGTGAACATTTTCATATTTTTCAATTTTTTTTTCAATTTTTTTTATTGGCATTTAATTTAAGTTTTCTGTGTATTAAATACGAGTATTTTAAATTTAATATGTTGTTGCGATTTATTTGTCATCTTGTTGCAACAACATTTAATTTCTCGAGATTCATGTTTATTGTGTTATGTTTGTATATGAAAGCAAGCCAAACTAGTCAATTAAATGTTGGCGACTCTTTTTCCATTTAAATATTTTTTAGCAACAAATTGTCAAGGACTCATGTACGATAATGATAACTGTAAAGCTCGGTTTAAACCTAGCAACATGTTGCGACAACATTTTTTTGTTTGTTCTTTTAGTTGTTGCTAGCAACTTTAAAAATTACATAAAGAGCAACACGAGTGCAACTTGTGGACAAAAAATTGATAATGATCCATGAAAAATATTTCCTGACAACATGTTGCCGGTGCTAATTTATGACATTCGTAAGTTTGCACCATCAGGGAACATGTTGTGTTAACTTTTTAGTTTCTATAATTCGGGTTTAATGCGTTATGTATATGAAAGCAAACCAACTAGACGATTAAATGCTGGAAAATTGATTTTTCAAGCGTTCCCAGCAGATTTTCTTGTTGTTAAGAGTTGCTTCGTGAATAAATACAAATTCTTAGCATAAAATTATTAGGAGCTAGTTTATAGTGTCAACATGTTACAAAAACTTTTTACTATCCTAACGTTGGGTTAATTGTGTTATGTTTGTGGAATAAGGCAATTATTGCTGGGAAATCCGAGTTTTGGAGAGTAAAAAGTTGTTGCAACATGTTGCCAAGTGTGGACTTAATCCTTCAATTGAGTTTATTATAGATAAACACCTTGCTATTTTGTACTAGAATTTTGTGTTTATTCACGAAGTAACTCTAAGGAACAAGTTGATTTTTTTCGGTGATTTTTGGTTGGTGTTATAAACATCTCGGAACGCTAAGAAAAATCAATTTAAGAAAAGTTTAAATATATTTACATAGTTAAGCACCAACAAAAATCACCTACAAAAAGCAACTTGTTTCTAAGAGTTGCTTCGTGAATAAATACAAAATTCTAGTATCAAAAAACAAGGTTTTAATTTATAATAAAAACTTGAGCTAAGAGACTAAGTTCACATGTTGCAACAACTTTTAACTTTTCAAAATTCGAGCTTATTGTGTAATGTTTGCATTTCCTCTCTTTTAAATCTCGTATTATAATTGTTTTGGTTTCAATCAACACAATCAAGAAAGTTCAAAAGCTCTTCACACTTGGCAACATGTTGCAACAACTTTTAACTTTCCAAAATTCGAATTAATGAATAATATAATGTTGAATTTCCTTAAAATCTTGTTATTTTTGTTTTGGTTTCAATCAACACAATCAAGAAAGTTCAAAAGCTCTTGCAGTGGGCAAACGATGAAGTTAAAAGTTAAGTATAGAAAAATTACACTTTTATTTTCCAATAATGGTAGTGGCACGAATTTATAGCAATTAGCCAGCAGCAACCCCATTTGTATCTTTTTTTTAACTCACAGAGGAACCTTCTGGTCAAAAAAACCTATCAACATTAAAATAAAAACGAACAGTTCTGAAATAATTTTTTTTTTTTCTAGGGAAATCCTTCACAAGGAAAGGGAGTTTTTTTCTGTTGCTGGTATATTTTAAGTTTTATTCGTAAATGTAGAACAACTCCATATACTTCGTATATATGTAGGTGAATAACTGCAAAAAGGATTCCTTCTCAAAATGCCAAAGAGGTACATATACATATTTATTATACTCGAATGACTAGTACCAGTACTAGTAGACCATCACAGTTTGAGTATAAAGAATTAGCTTTAGATAGCCATCAAACCGATTTAGCTCTCTGTCCGTTGATTTAGATTTTCGTTTTCTTTTTTTTTTATTTGTGTGAATAAATGTAGATAATTTATATATATATATGTATGTACAATGTGTAGTGTATATATATAAAAAGAAATAGAGAAACATGATAGTGGATTTGTGAGAGGGACTTCGACCATTAATTTACTGAATTCGTGCAAGTTGATTGGATTTACTTCTTTTATTTTATTTTATTATTTTGTTTTATTTGCTATTCTTTCAATTGAGGCTTTCATCGTGGCATTGATCTACTATTACTAATTGAGGGGTTTTATTTATATTTTTGTTTTGTCTTTTTTGAAAAAGTAAATAAATTAAATAATGAACAAGAATAATTGGAAATAAATTATTGAATTCGTTAAAAATGTTTTGGGGCATAAGTAGTTTTACATTACTATTCTTTTATTTATTTATTTATTTTAATCTACGTTTAAGACATTTTAACAATATTCTTATATGAATGTACTTAAAGGTAAATAGTTAATATATAAAATAAAAATAATAACTTATGAAATAAAAGTAGTTACAATTACAAATTGCAAGGGTTTCAATTTTAATAGAAAGTTTTTTTTATTCCTAAAAATGTTTATGCCCGGCGAACATAAATAAAATATAAGTTATTTACATTAACTGGCACTTCAACAAATATCTTGATTCTGCTAGTAGCTGTATGAGTACCACGAACCAAAACCTCGAATTACAAAACATAACGTTTCATCGGGTAAGAGTGAAAAGCAGCTGAATCATTTTAATTTAATTTCTTCAACAGTTTGCCAAATGACTTGAAATCAGAAACGAGCTTAATATCATTCAAGCGTAAACTTCAAATTTCTATAAAGAGTATTGTAAATTAAGCAAGAAATTGCAACTTAAAATTTATATTTATGTTTAAATTTTTCAAATTTGATTTATTTTGCTCTTCACTTTAACTTAACTTAATATCCGAAATTTAAATTTAAAAGAAAAAAACAAACAGTCTTGAAATTGTCAAGATATAAAATGTAATTGTAAAATTGTAAATGATTTTGGAAAAGTTCATTGAACTAATAAAGAAATATTATTATTATTAATCACATTTTGTTTTTTTTACAAACAAATATTTAAAAAAATATGTTTGCATTACTTGAATAAGACCAAAATTTCATTAAATATTAACATTATTTCTCATTATTTCTAAATTCAGTTAAATTAAAACGATTTGATAGATTTAAGTATTTTTTTTAGCAGTTTTTGAAATGATCTGTAATGAAAAATGTGGAGTTAGTCGTTTTTTAAACTCGAGAAACAAAAAATCGCGATAAAAATCTCGCTTTTCATAATTTGAATTAAAACAATCTCGCTATCAACAACCTCGCATTTACATATCGTACCGAAAAATTTCACAAATATAAAACTAGATCTCGCAGTTTAAAATCTCGCATATCAAAATCTCTCAAATCAAAATTTCGCAAATTTAAATTTCACAGTTCAATTTCGTACTGTAAAATAAAAATCCTGCGAACCAAAAAAAGAAACTCGAAAAACTTCTTCACTAAATTTTATTGCTCAGGTTTTGAAAGAAATGCCTTCTATAGCCTTCAAAAAACTCCAATTTGTAATAAATGCATGCCTTAAACAAAGATATGTGCCACATCATTGGAAAATTGCAGAAGTTATTGTTATACCTAAACAAGGTAAGCCACCAACAGAAGTAACATCTTACAGACCTATATCGCTTATACCAATCATGGCAAAAGTTTTCGAAAAACTGCTTCTGAAAAGACTAAGCAAAATAATAGAAGAAAGAAGACTAATTCCGAGCCATCAGTTTGGATTAAGAAATAAACATTCCACGATAGACCAAGTGCATCGTACTACGGATGTTGTGGAAAAGGCACTTGAAGAAAAACAAGTATGCTCGGCTATATTCTTAGATGTTGCTCAAGCCTTTGACAAGGTTTGGCACTTGGGACTTGAGTACAAACTGCAAAGGGATCTTCCCAGGTAGTACTACGAAATACTGAAATCCTACGTTACGAACCGACTCTTTAGAGTACGGTACGACCAAAATTACTCGGAACTAAAGAAAATTGAAGCCGGTGTACCACAAGGAAGTGTCCTAGGACCAACCCTTTATCTGTTATATACAAGGAATATTCCAATGGACATCAACGCTATCATGGCCACCTTTGCTGATGATACTGCAATATTGGTGCCAGATAAATCCGTTACGAAGGCTACACAAAAACTGCAAAATGCAGTCGATAAAGTTAGTGATTGGACGCAAAAATGGTTAATCAAACTAAATGAAACAAAATCGGCGCATATAAACTTTACAAACAAAAAAATAAACAATGTTCCAATTCTAATAAACAGTACAACAGTACCTTACTCCAATACTGCCAAGTACCTTGGAATGACTTTGGATGGAAAGCTTAAATGGAAAGAGCACATCAAAAAGAAAAAAGACGAACTAAACTTGAAGTACAGAAAAATGTACTGGTTACTAGGAAAGAACTCTGACCTATCTATCCAGAACAAGCTAATGTTATATAAGCAAGTATTGAAATCCGTTTGGACATATGGCATCCAACTATGGGGCTGTACAAAGAAAACAAATGCTGAACCCATCCAAAAATTCCAAAGCAAGGTCCTTCGCGGAATAATAAATGCCCCTTGGTATATAAGAAATAGCGATCTACATCGTGACCTTTAAATTGAAATGGTTACAAAAGTGGTTAAAAACCACACTGGATCACACAATCAGCGACTGCAAAACCATACCAACTCCGAAATGGAGACCGTCTTAAATGTACAAGACAATGTTCGGAGATTAAGAAGAACCAAGCCTCATGAGCTGATAGTGTTATAACTTAAACTTCCCACAATGCGACTGATAAATTAAGAAAGAAAAATCATTTGTCGATCTTTCATAGATTGGTCCTGATTCACCGGTGGTTTTAGTGCGGTAAGAGTCCCACACTACTTGGTAGGTACCTATTCTTACCGAGTGTCTTTTGAAGATTTCCATCGGATAAAAAAAAAAAAAAAAAAAATATCCAAAAAGTATTTAAAAAAATTTTTAAATATGCTTAAATTTCGGGCGAAAATTTGTTGCCATGCAATTAGATTTAGCAAAATTTTAATTTGTGATTTTTTAGTTTGCAAAATATTATAATTGCGAAATTTCATAAGGCGAGAAAATATTGAATTTTAAGTATACTAAAACTTTTCAATGAAGAAGAAAACATGGAATTGATCTGAGTTTACTTGGCATTTACCTTACACAGTTTTAGCTGAAAATAAATAATTGATACTCAGGACATTCAGAGATTTCAAGTTATTATTATATAAAACAAATTATTTGAATTTTTCCATGACAAGAAGGACATTTATCTAAATTAGAATAAGTATTAAATTATTAAATCTTGCATTTTCTAAAATATTAACAGAGATTTGTATTTCAAAAATTACTTTTACGAGCATTTAAAAAAGGGGTGTTCATTAGACTTTTGATTAGTTTTGAAATTGGTTAAAATACTAGGTTCATTTATCAGCCCTGAAGTCACCCTAGAATCTCCCAAAAGCATATTTCGAGAACCTGAACTTGTCTTATCTAGCGAATTCTGTGTTTTTTTTTGACCTAGTGTCACCCTAAACTCGTCCAAAAGTACATTATATCTGAGATTTTTCGTTGTAGAGAGCTGAGGTAACGAATTAACAGTGGCAGTGACATGAGTTGTTTGTTGTGGATTTGCGCCAGTGGCGTAACTGGCATTTTGGCCTGGGGATGCAAACAATTTTTTAGCGGCCAAATTGTGAGATAGTTTTCATTTTTTCCCTACAATATGTTTTTGTGGGTAGATTTTCGTGACTCAACTAGACGAAAAAAAGCAAAAATGAATTTTTTCGGAGTTTTTTATTTTTCGCTAGACAGCTATCAATTTCCACCAAACGCCTGTTAAAAATTGACGTATTTTTATTGTTTCCGAAAATCCACTCGAACACACTAATTTATTACACTGTGTGACAAAATTTGAATTTTTGCCTCTAACATGCGCCAAAATATACTCGAATTCGATCTAGGAATTGCTCTAGTACTTCAAACTTTTGAGATATTCAAATCTAAATAAATTTGTTAAATTTGGGCTTTTTATGATAATTCTGAAGTATGAACATTTTCCTTGGAAACCTTTTTCAATCTTTTATTCATCTTCAAGAGATCATTATTTAGCTATTGACCTTAGTATTGAACTACCTAATGGGGTTTTACGGAAGCAGCAAAAATATGGAACACCATTTTTTTTGTCAGCACGATTATAAAGGATTTATCACTAACACTGATCATGGCTGAAGCTGTTGTTCAGTTTTTCAGTGTTTTTTAAATTTTTTTGTGTGGTCTGAAGGGGGTGCAAATGCCCCCTTTGACCCCCAGTAGTTACTCCACTGATTTGTGGGAATATATGTTTTTGTATACTTCTGCATTAATAATGCTTGGTACAAATCAGCCTGGTTTGAAAACTTGAAAATTTTTTATGTCCCAAATTTAAGCTTCAAAATATCATCCGCAAATTTGTATCTTTGAGCATTTATGCACTTCTTTTTATTTAAACATAAAATATAAAAAGAATTTACTTAAAATTTCAATTAAAGTTTTAGTAAACTATCATATGCCTTGTCGAAACAAAAATATTTGTCCTTCTACAAGTGTTCAGAAGTGGGAATTTTTGTTGTTGTTGTTGTTGTTATTTCTTCTTAACTATGTTTTTCAATGTCCCACATTAATGACAAAATCCCATTTTCCCAGTTACTGTCCTTACCCTGTAGGTATATTAGTCAAATCTGTGTGCCTATTTAACTAAAAAGTTTTTCAGAATTCTTCTTATTTTTGAGTACCTACATACATAGTTTCACAAATATATTTACCTTGATCAAATTTTTGGAGGAGGTCATTTTATATATTTTTACTTCTAAAATTAGTCAAAACCCGTCTTTTTTTTTTGCTTTCTGCCTCTTCACGATGAAGTCGTCAAAACATAACCTATTCCTAATTATTCGGAAATGCCAACACCGTCAAAACAAAGCTTCGCACTTTAGTTGAGATTTTTCAGAATTTTTTTTTTTTTAATTTTGTCATTTTTCCTCCTAATTTTCCTGGAGTACCTGGAGTTTAGGTATTATCGAACAAAAAATTGGAACAATTTTCAATTGAAGTTTGAATACATTTTTTGTTTTTTTTTTTGTGGGGCAAAAATATGAAGAAAAATAGTTTTTGGAACACACAATTTCAGTTATACATTCCATTCTCCATTCCATTCTCTAGACGATTTTTTTCAAATCAAAATTTACTGTAGTTGGTAATATCTAAATTCAAACATCAAAAATAAATATATTTTCCATTCATTGGCAACACTTTTCACTATAATACCAATCCAAAAGCTCTTCAAAAAAAAAATACAAAAAATAAAAATCATCGCGCGCCATTTTTCAATTTGTTCAAGTACTTGTAAATGCGGATGTTTTGTTCTTTTCCAAGTGTTGGTACTTTATGTCTCTGCACTCCCAAGCTTCAACCCAATTTTTTTTCATTCAAATCCTCACACTCCCTTCCTTCCCAAAATTACCGACTCTCATGCTGTTGATGGGAAAGGGGGGTATGTGGGCAAAAGGAATGGTCGTCGTAGCCATCGTACACTAGGGTTAGTATGCCATTTGTGTGTATGCTGTGCACATTACATAACATTTTCCATCCACTATAGGTATTCCCTTTATCCTTTTTTCATTCATTTCAGAAATTCTCTCTCTCTTCTTCTCTCGGTTTCTATGTTTTAATTCATTGCTCCTGCTATACCTTAATTTCTCTTTGAAAAAGCTTATGAAAGTGCGATAGTGAACGGACCGTTATTAAACACACATCACACCCAACAATAATAGAAGCAAAATAAGTAAACTTCTCTACTATTGTCCTTCTTTTCGTTCAAAAAAGGAAAACCAAACACAATACAAAAGTAACTTTTTTGTTTGTTGCTTTTGTTGTCTTAAAGCCCTTTTATGATTTGTGTTTTGTCCATCCAACGATATGTGTACATACAGAATATCCTTATAAAAATAATTTCGTTGGTACACTTCAAGGATAAAGTTTTTTTTATATTCTACACAAACACTCATACATACAAATGCGTATAAATTGAAATTAAGCTTTGCAGACACAAACATGAGATTTTATGGAGAGAAAGAAAGAAGAGATGAGAGGAGAGAAAAAAAAGTTTTCTATTTAATTCAAAGTGCAAAGAGAGAGAGAGAGAGAGAGCCACCCAACAGTAGAAAATATGGGCGATAAAACAACAACTACAACATTTCGAGGTTGAAATTTTTGCAAATAACAAAAACAAGCCAGAACCAAAAGAAACCGTTTGTGTTCCAAAAAGGACGAATAAAATGTATATATGTACATATTTATATGTGTGTACACATTTGAAGAAATAATTTAGAAAAATAAGTCTAAAAAAAACCTAGATGCAAACTTCTGGTCTCAGAATGTCCTTCTGGTTAAGCTGAATGCACATCCTATCCCAGGGTCAGGCATGAAGAAAATTTGAAGAAATTCATCTCTGTATGTCTTTATTCTGAGATCAGAGGTTTTTGAGGATTTTTGCAATTTTTTGCAGGAAAACTATTTTGAATGTTTTAATATGAAGAAGTCCAGAGGGCATAGCTATTCCAGGAAATCATTGGAAAATACTTTAAGGTTTGTTCGAAGTTGGTGTTGTTGATTTGTTATTTTTGTTTTTTTTTTATATGAAGCTGAATTTCATATATCTACTTGATTAAGAACAAGGTCCTTACTAGGTACCTTTAGATTTTAAGGTAATATTTTTTGAGTGAAAATTTGTTCGTTATAAGTTTAAATGCACCTTTTTTAATTTTAAATGAAGTTTCATGTGAGGAAGGAAAAATATAGATTTGAAAGTGGGTTTTGATACTGTTAGACCTTCAAGTTGTAGAAAATAAAATGAGAAACTAATTTAATGAATAAAAATAGGGAAAATGATAATGTTTTCAAGCAAAACCTTTTCGAATTTTTTGTAAATACTGAATGCACACTAAAAAGGTTAAGTTAACCATCAAATTCTGAAGGGGAGGACCTTGCTTACTGAAATGAAATATTATTTCATAATTCCAGTGCCTCCGATAAAGAAAAGCCAAAATGAATGTGCTAAAAGTTACAAGGAAAAAGCGATGGTATTCGCCGATTACTTAGAGGAGACATTTAAGCCGTTCGATGGGCAAGAACTCAACGAAAATATTAAAATTAATTTTACCTCAAATGAAAGCTTAATAACAAGAAATGCTACACTTACCGAATTAAAAAGAGAAATAAAGAAACTTAAGTCCAATAAAGCTCCAGGATATGACTTAACTACGGCAGAAATTTTAAAAATTGTCCCTCGTAAAGGATTTATTAACCTCCTTTACATTATAAATGCCGCTTTAAGGTTAGAATATGTTCCGAGCAAATGGAAAGTTGCGGAAGTCATAATGGTTTTGAAACCTGGCAAACCGTCTCACGAAAAGAAGTCTTACAGGCCGATTTCGCTTCTTCCAATAATATCAAAAGTTTTTGAAAGAATACTAATCCTGCGCCTGCAACCGATAATAGAAGAGAAACAATTAATACCTGAACATCAGTTCGGATTTATAAGCAAGCATTCGACAATTGATCAAGTGCATAGAATTACTGACGTAATTGAGAGAGCTCTTGAAGAAAAGAAAATCTGTTCGACTGTCTTTTTGGACGTGGCGTTTGACAAGGTGTGGCACGAAGGCTTCAAATTCAAATTAAGACAAGTTCTGCCTGAAGGACTTTACAACATTCTAAACGGATATCGAAATGAAAGACTTTTTCGTGTAAGACACGGAAATGACTATTCTGATTTCAAAGAAATAGTGGCTGGGGTACCACAAGGAAGTGTATTAGGTCCAGTTCTGTACCTTTTATTTACACGCGATATACCTCAAACTGATGACACTATTGTAGCCACGTTTGCTGATGATACTGCAATACTAGCAGTAGGCAAAACGATTATCGAAGCTTCAATTAAATTACAAAATGCTCTTAATAATGTTAATGAGTGGACGAAAACATGGCCAATAGCGCTCAATGAACAAAAGTCAGTCCACGTGGATTTTACGTTTAAAAAAATAAATAGATTACCCGTCTTTCTTAATACCGCTCGTGTTCCATTTGCAAATGAGTATCTGGGAATGACTCTAGACGCGAAATTAAAATGGAAGCCGCACGTGAAAAAGAAATGCGAAGAACTAAAAAGTAAATTAAGAGATATGGACTGGTTACTCGGTAAATATTCAAAGCTTAGTATTGAAAATAAATTGATTTTATATCGACGGGTTCTTAAACCTGTTTGGACTTATTAGACAACTTGGGGTTGTACCTGCGTTACAAACTTAAGTAACTTACAAGCGTTTGAAAATAAATTGCTTAGGTCATTTGTAAATGCTCCGTGGTATATAAGAAACGAAGATCTTCATAGGGAACTCGGGATTCCTTCGGTGCGGGAGGAAATAAAAAGTTTCGCGCGAAAACATAGAAATCGACTATTAGAACACGCTAATTCAACGATTATTGACATTCTTCACGAGTCGAATATAGTACGCCGTCTGCGAAGAAAAAAACCTTCCGACTTGGTGCGGTGAACAGAAAACCGCTTTAAAATCGCGGATTAAGCAGGAACTTTCACCGGAAAGTAACCTGCAACACGTTACTTAACTCCCTTTAAAATAAGTTGCTAAAGTTTCAACTTAGTTGTAGTCGGGAAGTGGAGGTAGTTTTAGTATAGTAAGAATCTCACACACCTATGAGCACGCGTTTTTCGGTCCTCATAGAACCTGATGCAGGTTTTGCACCTGCCCACGGGGAAAAAAAATCATAATAAAAAAGTTAGACGTTCTGCTATTCATTTGATCAAAAAGTTGAGTCACTGTGTGTACAGTCATGCCCGATTAGTTGCGTATACTTTTCTCTTAATATATTACGACCAAATAAACGCAATATTTGATTTCCCAATAGCAAAAATTAAATGTATTATTAGCATTTTCAGGGTAACCGGTCGCCATTTTGAAAAAAAATTACTTCTGATTGTTCGAACTTGATTAACATTTTTTCTCATGCATTTTATTGGAATTTGTCCCACTTAAAATCTTACATACTCGCCTTATTTTGTTGCGAAAATACCAGGTGCAACTGACAATACCGAAACCAAACAAGACCAAGAGTGAGACACAATTCAACGTGTGAGACTGAGGCAATAATAAGTTTTAAAAAAGCGAGACCGATACGGAGACGATACTGAATTTTTTTACTTAAAAGTTTCGTCTCGTATTGTGGGCGTGGCCAGCTCCAGTAGTGTCAGTCGTCGCCAAAACAATTTAAAGGAAACGAATTTTCAATCAGAAGCAGTGTTGCCACGCTGAAAAAAATATTGAGGGACTTTTTGGGGGCCTTTTGCAAAAAGTCCGGGCCACATCCGTCATAAAACAAAATTCAATGAATCTGAAAAACAAAACGCAAAGTAGTTTTAGTTAAATTGTTAACCATTTTCGAAAAAAATGGAAACCAAGAACTATTTACCATTGAGCTAAGCCATACTTTAGAACTTTTAAGCCCATATCATTTCGATAATTCTCTTATAGAAAATATTGCTGTATGAAAACAGAAAACTAGGATTTGCTGGCCATTTCTGGTTGGGTCGGGCCTAAAGCGAACCACATGAATGTGGAATACTTTACCCTGCTCTATTTTTCCCACCCATTTGGTATCTCCTTTTAAATCTTTCCCTTTTTTTCTAACGCTCGCACTGTGTTCAATCATCTTAAGGGTAGTCACAACCCTTTTAAAGCGCGCATAATTAAAAAAAAAAAAACTCAAAGTAGAGGACCAGATATCTCGACTGTACGGACGCTGAAGACCATGAAGACCATGAATAAAGGGAAGTCGGAAGAGAGTCAAAGTTGACACCAAAACAGCACCCTGACGTACTCCAGCATCAATTATGCAAATTTTAGACAACACGATTTGTATTGTGCGGTTTGAATGATAAGTTTGAATCTTTCGAAGAAGAGTTTCATCAATACCAAAAAAGCTTGATGCCAAAACATTTATAAGAGAATCGATGGCAAAACAGAACCCTGCGGCACTCCAGCATTAAAAATGCAAAATTAAAACTTGAATTTGTTCAACACGACTTAAATTGAGTGGCTGGCAAGCTACATATTCCTTAATCTACCAAAGACGAGATAAAAAAATAATATTACTCTGCCGTGCTAAGAAGCAAAACGTATCAGAATTTTTGGCATTTCAAGATAAATGCTATTTTCTGTTTTCATTTCTATGTTTTTTTGTTTTGTTTTGTGGATGAATTTTTTTCTGTCGTATCTTAAAGTCAATAATTTTTTTTAGATTTTTTGTCAAGATAAAATAGAAAACATATCAGGGATGCCAAAATTGGCATCTAAGTCCAAACTACCAAAAAGTTAGATTCGTTTTTTCTTCTCTTTTTTCTCTTTCTTGAAATGTTCATTTAATATAGAAATATTCGTATTTGAACGCATTTCTAAAAACCTTCGAAAGCTAATTCTTGCATTTCTTTTTTTAATTTTCGAAACACAAGAAAGCTTGCAGATTAATAATCCTGCTTTTTATAATCTCGCAATTACAAAATATAGCTTTAACAATCTCGTATTTACAACTTGCACCGAAAAATCACGCGATTATCAGCATCTCGCAATTTGGAATGTCCCATATAAAAATTTTGCAAATTCAAATTTTATCGCAATAAATCAATTACTGCAAAAAAACCTTTTTAAACTAAAAATTTTAAAAAAATTGACAGATAAAACTTTTTCTCTAACTTTTATTGTTTCCCAAAACAAAATGAATGAGTCTTCAACTGCTTGATCTATAATAGAAGATAGGGACTTGATTAATTGCGCAGAAGTTAAGAAAAACTTGCAAAATTTACCTAATATTAGTAAGATAAAATATTTTTCAAATCATAATCTCGCTTGGGATTTTAGATTAAAAATTTTTTGCAATGTAAACAAATTTTTCGAAATTCTATTTTTGAGATTAAAGTTTGCGAGATTTTGAAATTGCGAAATTATAAAAAGGGAAATTTTGCAATTGCGAAATTTTAATTTGCGAGATTTCATACCCAACTCATACCCAGCTCGAGGTACAAAATTTCTTATTTCGTAGAAAATTCAATTTGACATTATGCATCGGCAACGCTACGTCGGTAGCGGGAAAATATTACTGATTCTACTTCAATTTTTTTAACAACGCTGCTAAAAGGATTTCATTTTTCTTATATTGATATTAAGTTCAGTGATCCGAAGTAATGATTAGTGGTCCTACGATTTAAATATTGTAAATAAGGCATAGGTCAAAAATGGTTGGTTATTGATCTGCAACGCCAGGATTCCGATTTCGATTTGACTCTTCAATTAGTTGAGTAAGGTTATTAAAATTTTAAAGAACATTTACATACCTTCCGTTGGTATGTAAATGGATTTCAACCAACAAGGTTCTCTAAACAGCTCGTTTAGACATTCATTCAGCAGACTCAGCAGCCGAATATGGAAGAAGTGAGTAAAAATTAATAACAGTAATCTAGCCATTGATCTAATATATAGCACAGATCAGATATCCACAATTCTGAGCAGAACAAGAAACTTGAGCCAAAAAGAGTCTCTAAAATCAAAACGTTTCCACAAGCACTGATGGTACTTCAACGATTATCTTAAACAACTGCATTTACAACTACTTTCTCTCCCGTAGAAGTGGAAAACACAAACAAAATTGTTTAAAAGGCTATCAACTCAGTTTCCATCCATGAGCCTACGTCTCTCATCAAAAACATCAAAAAAATATTGGAAGAAGTTATATTCAGGAGGCTGAAAATGCATTCATCTCAGATATGAAGCCTCACTTCCAGAAAAAACACCCTACCCAATGCTGAAATTCGATACTATGCAAAGTTATTGTTGTGACGTCATCATGTCACCGTATGCCATACCGCATCGAAGGTGCTCAAAAACAAAAAAAAAGGAGGAATAAGTCACCTTTTCATATCGAAGAACGCTAAATTTATTCTAATTACCCACTTCAAAAACTATATCATACTTCTGACAATTTGTAATGTTTTATGAAAATTCAATTTCATCTATCGATCTGTAATAAATGTGAGTATATGTAGGTATTTTGAAAAAAACATACACAAAACAGCAAAGCAAATAATTCAAACTTAAAACAAAGCAAATTTCGAAGCAGCTCTTTACCTTATAGAAGGACCAAAGTAATATGGTCTTCCCCTTCTTATTTAATAATCCATATACACATAAATATGTAAAGAACAATCAACCCATATAGCCAGGATTATCCAGACCAAACAATGTTATTGCAATTGCATACCAAACATACACGCATTTACAGCGTGTGAATTCCTCGTTTTACTCCTCTATACTGAGTCCACAAATAGACCATCTCATTCTATTGGCTGTGGATATTGTTCCATGGGTGTTCATATCCTCTTCCCTTCTACGACTTGTAGATCTGTATATTTGGGCCTATATAAGGTAACATACATGCAACGTGCATCGTTATTATCTTTGACTATACAACGCACAACGCACGACGCCAGACGCCAACAAGGACAACAACAACGCACGTAGGAAATTGCATATTAACTGAATTTTCCTCAACCAAAATTGATTCGAAGGATATTTGCTAAATAGATTTACGGTAAAGATATATGCATACATATGTACCTACTCCTTTATTGAACGGTTGAAATAGGTCGAAGGTACGGACATGATTTGTGACTTATGAAGTCTTTATGCGAATGCAATTCGATTATGATCAAATTTAAGGAAGGTAGCGATGCATTGTGGCTTACGATTTTACACCGATAGATTTTTAGTTCTATGTATAGAATATAGGTGGCGCTGTATAAAAGAAAAAAGCAGGCGTCATTCAGAATACCAATTGAAATGGCTTGCTGCTATCTTGATTACCTACAACACTTTTGAAAATTATAAAAATTAAAGATCAAATGATTTGTGGGAAATTAAGGGAATTTCCCTAAAACTGCCCCGTAGCACTGGTTTCAACACTAATTTTTGAAATTTCAAGTCTTAGTTTTGTCATTTGTTCTAAAAAAAAAACTTAAAAAATAGTTATGAGACCTTATTTCATCATCAAAATTCTTCACTGATCTTTAATTGGATCAAATTTTGAAATAAAGCTCCTGCAAATAGCTAACGGAAGCATTTTCAAAAACTTCTAGACAATGATACACTTCCTTCAGGCAAATTCTATTTGTTGTTGAATTGTCTTCTTTTTCATCTGCTATTACCATTCAAATTGTTTTGCAGCCGATTACAATTTTTTTCAATTTTGTTAACAAAAAAAAAATATAGAACATCATTTCTACAGGCTACCAGGAACAGGATATAAAGAACAAAGTAAAAGAGAACGATTGGGTTTGTGTAGTGTTAGTTGTATGGGTTTGTTTTTTAGTTTTGTGAGATATAGAGACACCACACAGCTGAAACGTTAAGAGGAAGGATATGCACAAACAAAAACCGCTCCAAGGATTGGGTTACCCTATTAATGAAAAATACAACAAAAAATAAAACGAAACAAAAACATAGAAATGAGACAAGCTGATCGGCCGTGTTAAGCGAAATACTACTGTGAGTATTTGAGTTTGGTTGTTAGTATTCACTGTGTATACAATTTTTTTTGTAAGTTTTTATTTTAGCAATATTCCACTTTACCATGCCTTGTTGGAGACTTGGGACAAACATGTGTATCTATCTTCTGTTACTCTGATTATTTTTTTATTATTTTTTTTAGAAAGGGAGGAAACAGGAACAGTTACTTCAATTTCATATTATTCGAAATGGTTTAAGTCGTTTTTTTTTCTTTTTATTTTCGGGAACAAAAATGAACTTTTTTAATGCTCGCAGTGCCAGGAGGGAGACTATTTTTTGTTGTTGTTGTTTGTTCTTACTTTTGTAAGGACGAATGGTGTGTAGGGGCTGCTTTGTAACTAGAACATGACAACGGTAGTTAGGAATTTCTTTTTTCTATATATTTTCCTACGTAGTGTGTTCCTCTATGTATGTGTGTGTGGAGGTTAATTTTTGGGATAGGTCGTTGTGCCGGAAAATGATTTTTGAGTGTTGCATCAAATAATGTAACTGTATGTTTTTTTTGTTGAAAAAGTCAAAGTAGGTTAATGGAGAATTAAATTTTGTTTAGGGGAAAAAAATATTATTTTTTGTTACGTATACGCCGTAGTGACTGCAGAAAGTTGAATGGGTTACTTTGCAACGCTGCTGGAATGAGTGTAAGAATTAGAATACTTCGTTATTATTTTTATGGAATTTTAAAATGGAACATGTTGTAAGGAGTATTTAGAGGAGGTACACTTTTTAATCCGAAATTTCACATTCAGAATCTTGCATCTTGAATTGAAAAAAAAAATCATTTAGGTGGAATGGGAATTTTACAAAAATTATCTTAAAGTGAAAAAAATAAAATGCACGTCAGGGCTGCACGTACTTGCTTTTTGTTCAAGACGCTGATAGTTTAAGAATATTTATAACTGGTGATTTTTTAGCTGGTTTGGTTTTGGCAACACCGGTTTTGACAGCTGACGTGTGTTGAGTACCTTGTGTCACTGTCAAACAGCTTCAGTTTGGTTTGCAATTTAACCATAGATCGTCTTACAAATGAACAACGCTTGCAAATTATTGAATTTTACTATCAAAATTCGTGCTCGGTTCGAAATGTTCATCGCGCGCTGCTTCCATTTTATGGTCGGCATTCTCGACCTTCTGAGCAGTCTATTCGGAAGATTGTGACCAAATTTCGCACCAAATTTACTTTGTTGGACATTAAACCACCAACACGTTTACGTACTGTGCGTAGTGAAGAAAATATTGCGGCCGTATCAGCTAGTGTGACAGAAGACCGCGAAATGTCGATTCGGCGCCGTTCCCAGCAGTTAGGCCTTTGTTACAGCACTACGTGGAAAATTTTGCGGAAGGATTTGGGCGTAAAGCCTTTTAAGATACAGCTGGTGCAAGAACTAAAGCCAGCCGACCTACCACAACGCCGAATTTTTGGTGAATGGGCTCTTGGAAAGCTGGCCGAGGATCCGCTTTTTTATCGAAAAATTGTGTTCAGCGATGAGGCTCATTTTTGGTTGAATGGGTACGTAAATAAGCATAATTGCCGCATTTGGAGTGAAGATCAGCCAGAAGCATTGCAACAGCTACCAATGCATCCCGAACAAGCCACTGTTTGGTGCGGTTTATGGGCCGGCGGCATTATTGGGCCATATTTCTTCAAAGATGATGCGAATCGCAGCGTTACTGTCAATGGTGAACGCTACCGAGCGATGATAACAAACTTTTTTTTGCCCGAAATGGAAGTTCTTGACTTGCATGATATGTGGTTTCAACAAGACGGTGCCACATGCCACACAGCACGCGAAACAATGGCGCAATTGCGAGGCGAGTTTGGTGAACAGTTAATTTCACGTTTCGGGCCGGTCAATTGGCCGCCTAGATCGTGCGATTTGACACCATTAGATTATTTTTTGTGGGGGTATGTCAAGGCTAATGTCTATAGGGACAAGCCCGCTTCGATTGACGCACTGGAAGCCAACATCCATGCATTCATTCGTGAGATACCGGCCGATATGTGTGAAAGAGTATGCCAAAATTGGACTCAGCGGATGGGCTACCTGAGACGCAGCCGCGGTCAACATTTGCATGAAATTATCTTTAAACATTAAATTGCAAGGTTCAAACTATCGATTCAAATAAATATTTCATTCATTTTTTCGAACTTTTTGTGTTTTTTTTTTTTAAGTTCTAAGCCTCTTAAAAAATCACCCGTTATAAAGACACAGAAATTATGAGAGAAAAATTTTGAAAAGCTGAAAGTTGAGAAAAAAATTATGCAGATCTGATGCTTGTTATAAATTATTGTTTAACTGATAATTTAAAAGTCAGGCCAGTTGTTCTTAAGCGTTTTTAGGATTTTTTCTTGCTATGGAAATGACGACTTTGTTACGGAAATTACGATCTAGTACCGAAATGACAATTTCTACAATTATAAATAAAATAATAGATTTAAATCTGTGCTAAAGTTAATAAGAAGATTCCAAAAACCAATTAAACATGAAATTTAGTATCTTGTTTCTATCGATAAAAAATAATCGTACCTGTTTGGTTTTCTGCATGCTATGAGATACAAATTCATCATTTTTTTTTAAATTAATCGTTTTCAATTGGTTCAAACAAGTAACGTAGGTATCAGCCATAAAGAAGATCAGACCGTGCCAGTAATACGAATAATGCAAAAAGACGAAGGAATTGAGTCTACTAGAAAAATAAGTTCGGGCGAAACCCCTAATAGCTTTTACAATTCCGGGGGAACAAACATTTTTCAGGTGAAACTCACAATTAGGCTGAATGTTTTTTTCTTAAATGCTTTACAAAGTGTAAAAAATCCTTAAATACCGCGTTTTATAAAAATCCATATAATTTTTAAAATATGTACTGGTTTTTCGAAAAAAAAAATGTTGTAAATTTTTTAAAAATCTAAAAATATTTCTTTGCAAGTTTTGGTCAGAAAAACTTTTTCTATTGTTAAAAAGCATATAAAATATTTTTGAAATCAAAATTATCGTTTCGATGAAAATTGAAAGAATGGTTCTTTGGCCAGGTACCATTATTAACCATTTTTTGAAATAAATATATTGATTTTTTTTTTTTTAAGTTGTGGGCCGTTTTTGAGAAAAAATAAGATTTTATAAAATTGGTTAAAAAAATTGTATGGCAGGTACCGTTATTTTTAGTTCTAAACAAAAATTTAAAACAAATGTGTATACAGAATCACCAAAACCATTTTGTACAAAGTTTTAACCAAAATCGATCCAGCCGTTTAGGCTGTAGCCAAACGAACAGACAGACAGAATTGTAAGACCCACTTTTTTCGTCGTCTCTATCAACGCAATGACAATTCTGATCAAATCTCCAGTTCAATTTTTTTTACGAATGCATAACTTGCCATATAGTTCCTACACATATCGCAAGTAGAAAATATTGAAAGAACTAAAAATGACGACGCGACACGGTGGTAAGTTCAAAGATTATATAAATGTCAAACTTAAAGAGGCCAACAATTCTTTCTGTTTTTTTTTTTTTTAATCAAGATGTTTGTGAATAATTTTTTAAATAATTTCCAACTTCAAAAATTAAAAGTAAAAATTTAAAAAAAAAATATGTTTAGTAATTTTTTTTCCTTGAGTAAGTACATTTTCAAGAACTTTTCAAGTACAAGTCCATTTCGAGTACTTTTCAAATACAATTCGTGGAGTATTCTGGTTGAGCTATCGAAAAAGGACTATTTTATAACTTAAAAAACACGCGTTGTGTTGGCATCATCTTGCTTAAGTCTTGCCATGGTTTTCATTATTTGATAGCTCAAACAGACTACTGAACAAATTCTACTTAAAAAATACTTGAAATTGACATGTACTTGAAAATTTTTTTAAAGTAGATATTTACTTGAAAAGTACTTGGAATGGGCTTGGCCTTGAAAACAACTTGAAATGGACTTGTACTTGAAGAGTACTTGGAAATGTCCTTGGCCAATATTACAGTACCAAGTACGTGTACTTGGAAGTGGAACAAAGTACTTAATTAAATATTTGCACTTGGTGTTTTTCAAGAAGGTACCAAGTACATGGTACTTGTTTTTTTCAAGTACAAGTACAAGTACAAGGTAGTGGGTACTTAAAAAAGTACTTAAGTACAAATGTACTTAAATACTTTACAATTATGTGCCAAATTACTTTGAAGACAACAACTCAAGTCAGATAACAAGTACAGTTTTAAGGGCCCGAGGGGATTGTTCAATTTCAATGCAAGAGCATTTAGAACAAATTTTCTTGACATCTTGATGCCAGGGTTACCTTTGACAATTTTGAAATTTTTTAAAGGTCGCAAAAAAAGTCGCACTCAAGAAAAAAAAGTTACAAAACCAAATAAACGAAAAAAAATTGTTAGACTTTTAATCAAAAAGTCGCTTTTCGAAAATAAAAAGTCGCACAAAAGAAAAAGGTAGCCCTGACCAAAAGGTAGTCGTTTAGTTGCACGGAACCAAAATAAAGTCGCACAATGCATCTAAAGTCGCACAGCGGTAGCACTGTGATGCTACCAAAAACACATATCATTTGGTATGAGTCTGCCCGTTAAGCAGGTCATATACATAAGGCACATTCTTGGGAGTGAGCAATAATTTCTAAGTTTCAAGTAATTGTTCACACATTTATTTGACAGGCAACTTTAGTTATTGTCATTTAATTTAATTTTAATAAAACGCAAAAATACTTTTGGAAAAAAAAAGAACGTGAAAAATTAGTTAAGGAATTGATTTTTAGTTTTTCAATTTAAAGTATTGTTTCTAGAAAAAACCTACCAACGTATTTTTTCTAGACTCCTAACGCGAAAGAGTAAATATGATAACAAACTCGAATAAAAGATCAAAAACTTTCCGATAACTTAATTTGGAATTCTGTCTTCATAAAACTTCATTTGGTATGTAAATTGATTTATTAAATTGCATAGGTTTTTGTTCATTAAAAAAATACAGTAAAAGTATAAAATTATTCCCTATAACGTCTAATTTTAAAAGAAACCAATAATTTTTGAGCTTTAACAGGAAACTCTTTTATGCCATTTGAGTTATTATTTTGACACAAAAATTTATTTCATGTGTTCAAAATGTACAGACGTGTTTAATGTCAAAATAAAAGGAAATGAAATAAAATCAGGGTAAGTTATTAATTGCTGCTTGTTTAAGTGACGTATTTCCTCCTAAAGGTTATAAAAAATAATATTAACATTAAGTAGACTTCAAACCAACGGTAGGTATATTCTTTTACTATTAAATATTCAAACACGCAATAAAAGTTTTTATGGATGTAAAAACATATCCCTAAAATGTGTAATTAATAAATTTTGGTTATAATGGAAATTAATCCCTAATTTACTCGACAGAAAATAAAAATCTACCTTCCTACCTCTACTCTGTAATAATATACCTAACTCGTCCATCAATTAGATTCATTTCACCACTATAGTTTATTCTTGTTTCTATAAATAAATCTGATTCCATTTTATCTTCTTTTTTTTCATCCAAAAAGAAAGGTAAAAGGATTTTCGTATAGAAAAAAAAAAAGAAACTCCGTACAATGACATAAAATCACCAAAAATATAGGACAATTTCAAATAAAACTCATAAATGAATGAAAAAAAAAGAAACCAAAAAAAAATCCTTTCTCTTCGACCAAACATGAAAATTACCACCATTACCATTCACACGGCAAACGACGACAACGACAACGACGACACGGTCCACATATTCATCTAAGAACCTTAACTCTTTCCTCATTCCATATTCCTTTATGCCTCCTTAGCTCGCCATACCAACTCTCCAGCCTATCAATTCTTTAGGCCGTTATAACTATTGAAACGGGTGGGCTTTTATGTATATCCTTTTTTTTTCAGGACACACGGAATGTGATTAATGATAAAAGCAAAACGCCATTAAGTGAAAATACAACAACTTATTATGTGAAAGGCTTTAGGCCCTGTGTCCATAAAGGTAAATGTATTCCCATGCCCCTCACATCTCCCCATTTGTTCCGTTCTCCATACCAACCAGCAGACTACCTATGTATATTATATAGTCCTCCTTAAAATCGTGTCACATAAAAGGATATGGGCTACGGAATTGCGTGCTGGGAATCGTTTTGCTTAAACAGAACTTAAAAACGCAATCACTTTGGTTGCACAGACACATAAAGTCCACATTAAAAAAAAGAAAAAAAATATCTACAGAAAAAGGACAAAAAGTTTGATGTCTTGTTGTTGCAGAAGAATGTCCTTTTTGATTTTTTTGTTGGTATATTTTCATATTTAATGTAACGAGTTAGGTTTTTTATAGGTTTTTTTTTCATTTTAGAAAAAAGAAAAATAAATTCCTTTGAGATTCCGCTCTAAAGGAAGAGGCACACAAGGAAGTGACTTAAAGCTTATCCGACAATAAAATATCCTGTGGCTGCAATCAACCCTAAATGCGTTTATTCAATTGAGTAAGTTGGGGGATGGTTAAAGGGTGTGTTGTATTTAGTATTTATCTCCTACAAAGGCATCAAACAGCCAGCGACCGCAGCGAGGGATAGAAAGAAAGCAAAGAAAAGGATGATTCATCCAGGGGAAAAGGACACACATATACCTTCCTATGTGTATGTACATACGTACACATCTACAGCACAAAACAACAACAACAAACAGGATGCTCAGGAATCTTTAATTAATTTAATTAATGAATCCTTTTGAGGTTGCATCGTATTTTCGTTTCAATTACGTTAGTGTAATCCCATTGTGATGTTTAATTTTGTTTTTATTTTTGCTCTCTTTTTGTAGTTATTGTTGTTGTAATTGTTATTTTTCATTTGAAAAGGGATTTTATACTTTAAGTGGGATTAAATATATATGTTTATACCTTCGTCTATGTGTGTGTGTGTGTGTGTTTTGGTGTGTATATTTGGTATATTTAGGATATTTGTAAGGCTTAAGGATTATCATTTTCAAAGAGAGAAAAAGTTGATGAGATCGAGGAATTAAGAAAAGGATTTAATACTAACGTATTGCCATGCTGTTTTAGAAATAAAGAGAAAAAGAGAAATTATAATAATAAGCTTGACCACAAGCAAAAGGTCAAACTACAAAAGGGTTTAGTTAGAGAAGACTTGAATAGAAAATGACTATTTTCAAGAAAATAAAGGCATTGCTAAAAACTGCAAGGGGTCAAAAACAAGCATTTTTTAATATGGGAGGGGGGTCTATCTCACTCCGTTTAGGAGGTAGGGGCAGTTTAAAAAAACGACTTAAAATTAAAAAAGTATTAAGAAACGGCGGCAACACTAAAAATAAAGTGCTACACCGTTTTTGAAAGCCAACAATCTGTTCTTGAATCTTTAATTTAAATTAAATTATTTGTGTCAATAGTTGTCGAAATATTTCCATGCAAACTAAGAATTTTGATTTAAAAAAAAAGGACCTTTTTTTTACACAATGAAATACTAAATTGACTTTTTTAAGTCAATTTTAATATCAGTTCTGAATCGAACACAAAAATCGAATGGTATTATGTACTGTTATCAATTTTTGTGCCCCAAAGTTATCGTATTCTAATCTCAAAAATGTTTAATAAAAATCGCAAGAGCCGTTTTTAAGAAAAAAAATATTTCTCTTGACGGTTTTTTTAACATTTGTATGGAAGGTACCGTTATTTTGTTTTTCATAAAAATAAATTTCTTTCTTAAAATATTTTACAGAGTGTAAAAATACCCTTAAATAGCGAGTTTTATAAAAATCGATTGTTTAGTCTTCTTAACATTTGATTTTCAAAAAAAAATTGGTTGAACATTTGTTTTAAATACAAGAAAATATTTTTTTGAAAATTTTTTTAAGAAAAATTACTTGAATTGTTTAGGAGCTTCTGTATAAAAAAATTATTAAAATCCAAAATAAAAAAAGTGGTTCTTTGGGGGGAAACCATTAATAACCATTTTTTTTAATGGTCTCCCATCCAAAGGTAGCTTTTACCAAACAAAATTTATTGATTTTTTTTTAGAGTTGTGGAGCCGTTTTTGAGAAAAACAAGATCTTGTAAAATTGCTAAAAAAAAAAATTGTATGACAGGTACCGTTATTTTTAGTTCTAAAAAAAAATTAAAAAAAAAAGCGTTTGAGGAATATCACCAAAAACCACAATGTACCAAGTTTTAAGAAAATCGATCCAGCCGAACAGACAGACAGACAGTCAGAATTTTTGCACCCACTATATTGATGTTCTCTATCATCGGAATGTTGTTTGATTGTTATTTCGAAATTGTTTTTTTGTACGAGTCTAAAACTTGCCTTATAGTACCTACATATTTATATCGCAAGTAAAAATGAAATTAAACTAAAATTTTTGTCTCATATTATTTAAAATGATATGAAAAAAAAATCCAAAACAAGAAGCATGAAACTTAAAAACTCTTTTATGTCATCTCAACTTATCACAAAGCCAAACCAATCTTTTTTAAAAATAAGAAATGACCGAGAACAAAAATTTCTACTAAAACGTTAACAAAACTTGAAAAATGTAGTTTTCAAATTTTTGTTCACTAATGAACATACATATTTAAAGAAATTTTAAATTTGTAAACAAAATATTATGAAATATTAAATGAATCTATTCATATAAATTAAACTGGAGTTTCTGTCTTTAATAATAAAATAATAAGTTTTTGAGTTCAGGTGGTTGTTTACTTGCTAAAAAACATAACTGCATCACTTGAAATATTTTCAAAAAAGTTGAAGAGAGTATGACGAGAGTTTTCGTAAATATAGTGGGCATTGCCAAAATTGCAACCCGAGGCCTGAAGAAATTTGATCAAAAGCCGTTTTTAAAAGGATACAACAGCATCTAACTGATGAGCCCAACTGTTCTACCTGGGCGAAACGCAATAATATAGAGTAGAGCTCACTTAATACTTGTATTTAAATTAAAAAAAAAATTGGAATATTTTTTAAAAATCCAAAAAATATTTTAATAATTTTTTTTAGTTTTGGTACACAAAATATTTATATTTCATAATAATAGTTACATTTTTTTTTCAAAAATGGTTTTCCACCCAAAGGTAGACTTTACTAAAATTTATTTTGATTAGTTTTCTTTTTTAAAAAACATTGTGAAGCAATTATTTTTAGTTGTTAAGAAAAATTAAAAAAGGTGTAAGCGAAAAACCAAAAAAATTTACCCAGGTATACCAATGTTGTAATATTTAGTTTGATCAAAATCTCGAATTCGATTTTTTCACGATATCGTAAATTGCTATTTTAATATTTGAAATTGATTTTAAAAATAAAAATAAATATCAGGAAAATTATACAGAAGAAAAACTTAATTCTTTTTTTAAATTATTTTAAATAGGTTTTTTAAAACAACATTAAATTTAATTATTAAAATTATTACATATTATTGAAAACAGCAACAAAATTTAAAAATTGGAAAAATAAAAAATATTGTGTCACTAGTAAATTTTTGGCTTGAAAAATGTGTATTGTGTAATAAAGCGTAGAACTAAAAAAAAAATCTAAAAAAATCGGACGTGTCGCACTTATTGAAAATGACAATTTAAATTTTCAAACATACTGGGTTTTAATTAATTCGAATAATTTAAAAAAAAAACTTGATTGGTATTTATAAACAGAATACTGAAAGAATTTATCAAAAATTTAGCTTAGGTGTATTTTACAATACAATAAGGAAAGCGAGATATTACAAAAAACGTCATACCACCCCCAACACATGACTAATAGGTTAACTTTGACCCACTATAACATAAAGTCGGAACAACTTATAGAAGTCGGTAGTAGATAAGTTTGTAGATAATTGTATCCTCTATAAGATTTAAGTCGGACATTTTATTGTAAAATGAAATATCAAAGAATTGTTAAATAAAAACGAAACCAATCTCTTTTTCAAAATGGCGGCTCTTCTCTATGCCCGAAAATCCCGAAAACTCGTTTTAACAATAAGGAGGCGTACACAAACAGATTCTATACAAAAAATGCGATTTCATGACCTTTTTTTGACTAATTTGACTGGGCTATGTGTACAAACTTTGATCTTAATTAATGAAGTGTGATCCTACAATAGGGCAGAAAAGATATGCATAAGCTTTCTGTATGGTAGGCTCCGGTTTTTTTATTTAGTTTAAAAATACGTCAATTTTGAATCTATAGGGAGTCTCCTAAAAACTCAATTCTCAAGCGTGTTCAAAAGGAGGTTCAACGTAGGCTGTTAGTCGAGGTACTCACAGTCAAACCAAATTACAAACAAACAGAGTTGCGAGATTTATTTTTCTACGGGTTTAATATCCATACACCCATAAGCAAGTGCACTGTGGCGTATGTGGATTTTTTTGTATTTTGTATGTTAAAACGCCAGTTAACTTAGAAAATATGAACGAAGTTTTTTATTCAAAATAATAACAAGGAAAAATAAAGCACACACCAAATCAAACATAAGCAATCAAAGAATTTATTTTGAATAAAAAGTCTATTTTTCCAAATGTTTGAGTAAAGTTTCAAAGAAACGAAAGTCAATGAAAAATACTCTTTTTTTCAAAAAACTTTGCCTTTTTTGAATAAATCGAAAATAGCTATTAGTTTTCAAAAAATTAGTAAAGTCTTGAATCTTACTTACGACATATTAATTCATAATATTTTAACATTGGTCCGTAGATATTTTTGGAGACTTTTTTAGTTCTTCGTGTGTTTGACAAATAAGACATAAAATCCAAGTTTCATTGACATACCACTATTTTCAAAGGGTTTCGGTACTATTTACATATTGTAGGTTAGGTACCTACTATCACTTTTTATAGAATAATGATACTGTTTTGATTTAAGTCTCATTGGCTTCAGCATTTAAAAGTACCCTAAAATCATATGTCAGGTGCCTAGATTTTCCACAACAAATATTTCAGTTTAATAAGCTTCCACATTCCCCCCTTTTTAATGCGTGTATACAAAAAGCTAATGTGGGGAATTTATAGGACTTTGGATATACTGTGAAAGTTGAAATTTTGGGTCAGTGCCAATGTCAAAATTTAATGAATTAACATTTCGTAGACAACCTTCAAGATTTTTACTAGGTATTTTTTGCTGATTAGTAGCCATTTTTGATTTGATGATATTCAAAAATAAGCAAATATTTTGGAAATGGAACATTTTTCAGTGGCTTCCTGTTTTTTTTCTCCCAAAAGTGACCCAAAATCAATCATGAGAATATGTCCAAAAAAATATTACGGTTACTACGGCTAATTCCAAAATAAAAATATTGATGGTTTCTAGGCCGCTCTAAAAATAAGTCAATTTTTTCAGTATTCTTCAGTGGCTTCCCGATTTGGTTTTTTCAAAGGCGACTTAAAACTAATGATAAGGATATGTTCAAGAAACCAGTTTGTATCAACTTTGAGTTAATGCAGTGATTTGGAAAAAATCGCTAAGAACGCTTCACCCTATTAACTATACAACAGTTAAAATCAAGTTATTTTAAAGACATTTTCAATTGAAGTAAAATATTTGAAATCAGGGTAGGCTTTATGAAGTTATAAGTTTATAAAAATAATTAAAACTAAAATATTTAAATAATTAAAATAAAAGAACGCAACTTCAAAGATTTCCTTCTCCACTAAAACAAGGGCAGACAGTTCCAGGAGAGTGTATCAAGGAAATCCTTTGCACTATTTGTCTATACGCTGTTTCGAAAAAATATTCCAGGAAATGAGTTCGGATTCTTTAAGGTTGAAAATAAATTGAGTTTCTTAATAAAATCGACATCATGTCCAGAACTTTTTAAAAATACTTAATCACATCTTCAAAGTCCATCCAAAACTGCAGGGCTCCAAATGAATTTCAAAACAAAACAAAGCTGTTGTCAAAAGGAACAACCACATCAAAAATGCTAGGTCAATTTAAATCAGTCCCTTAAACCAGAACTAGATCCGTTGAAAGGGAGATCTGAGAATATTTTTGACAGGCAAGGAAAACCAAATTCTCAGAAGAAATAAAACAAAGCACAAACTCAAAATAAAATATGCTCAATATGACCTCCAGCTAATGATGCTTTTGACTTAAGTCGCTTTTCGTATTTTCTTAAAAATGGCTAGCTAATAGCTTATCTCATAAACACCAATGGAGTTTTCTTTAATATGCCTGAATATTATGTATTTGTAGGCTCAAACTTATTAAATCTTAAATTCCTTAAACGTGGTTGCTCAAGGCTAACACATTAAAGCCTTATCCTTACAAATGAAAAATTATATTCATCATAATTTCCTCGTTTGATTTAATGGGGGAAAGAAAGCAAAAGGAGGGAGGGAGGTATATAGTGATGATAATAATATTGCCTCATCAAAATTTGCCTTAGCCATAAGAATTATAATCCTCGACTCAATCAACCCCGCCGCCGTGCTGGTCATGTCGCATCAAAAATAAAATGAAAAACCCAATGAACTATAATATCACATCCCAATTCAACCCTAATTTCAAATGCATAACCATCAACAGTAGGTATAGTAGGCTTTCACTTTAATATCAAAGCAAAGGCATCCTAATGAGCATCATTTTGTTTGGTTGTTCATTTTCCGGATCTGCTTAAACATGGCTTCTGGCATTCGAATATAATCTTACTCTATATACTATATACTACTTTCACTTATACACTTGTATTCTATGTTCAAAACCAAAGTCATCTCCCCCTCGCCATCACTCCTTGAAGTCATTAAGAAGCGTTAAAATAATAGGCCTGCCATTATAATATACAGCGAACAAGACAACCTTACCTTATAAAAAAAGAAGAAAAAAAACTTAATAAAAAACAACAAAAATACTGTGGGTGTTTCTTTGCCTGTTTCTCTAGAAGTCTGTATGTGTACAGTGCGGTTTGCTTGATTAGTTACATATTTAAAGTTTAAATGAAAAAATATGGCTTGCTAAGGGTGAATTTTAAATATAGTTTCGGTTAGTTTAATGCTAGCCTTAAGCAATTATCACACCAGAAAAACCTGAATTGAAGATTTGATTCAAATTTGTGGACGATTGGTTGTGAAGTTCCTAAGATAGTTAAAATCAAATTGACCCAAAATTGGTTTTTTGGTCGAGTGGTAATTGGCAATTTGACATCTCTTTTTTCGTTTAGTTAAGGTAATATTGGAAAAGAATGAAATACAAAATTTCTTAAGAATCGCGCTCAACAACCACATTTTGGGACTAAATTTTTGGTTCGAAAATTTGTCAGAAAAATTTGGAGCATTTTGTTTTGAGCAATATGTTCAAGTTGGTACTATTCTCTACTAACCTAGCCTAGGATTATTTTGACAACACAAAGCTCTCGAGATATAAGATAATAAACACGTTTGGTCAGGTTTAAATTTTTGGTTCAAAAATGTTGGCAGAATTTTTCCATTTTCAAGACTGTAGTACAATTCTATGGACGGTTCTGTAATTTTGAATATATTCTTATTTGATTCACTTGATTAAGGTTGTTTCGACAGAGCCCAAAACAAAATTTCATCCGCGTTGGTTCAGAATTTCTTAACATTCGGAGGAGTTCAAGACATTTTTATTAAATTCGTTAAAATTCGTTCAAAAATGCATTAAAACTCGATAAAAATTCTGCGGTTCAAAATTCATACAAACAAATCCACCGTTTGACAAAAAATAAAACTTCTAAAGGTAAAAAAATACAAATTTGGGCAAAATTTTAAGATAAAAATAAATTGTCCAGAAAACCAAGGGGCAGAAAATATTTTAATGTTTGCACACTATTTTATAGACGGAACTGTATTTAAAATATTAAAGAAAAACTTTAAAAAAAAATTAAATATCAAATTTTAATTCTTAACTTATACCCTATCAAGTAAACTGCAGTGTATTAAAGTGCTTCTACCTATCTATTTTATACATTCGCCGGCCGCTACGGATTGTCCTATCTTCTACTATTTTTTTTGTCCTCTCTCTCGTTGTCAGTGTTAATTTCCATTTTTATTAAAAACAATTTCACCCCTAATGCGTATAGCATTCCCCGCGAATCCAAGAAAATTTCAAAAAACAAATCCTTAGAGAAGGGAAAAAATAAGACCCAAAAGGAGAAATGGGTAAAACGTACAAATAATAAAACTTAATGCATTTTTATTGTCTACTTATGTTTTTGCTTACCACCTCGGGAATGCCGTGGGAAGGACAAGCAAGGGACTCCTTCGCTGTTCCCAGATCTACTGCTTGGTTGATATAGGAGATTAACGGAAAAGTCGGGGGGAGGGGGGTAGATGGGTTTCTTGGAACAGAGAGATAGAGAGAGAGAGAGAATGAAGGTGACGAAAGAGTAAACCACGAATAAACCACCCTAGTATAGGAGACATCCTCCCATACTCCTTGAGGTGGTGGCGAAAATCCAAAGTGACGTATCCTCAGGATCCTCTTGCACACACTTAAAAGCAAATCTCAACGTCGTTGTCGTCATCGTCGTCGGTCGCGTCCCTAGAATCTAGAGCTAAAGCTGTATATGGTTTGGCTTGGTTTGCTTGCTAAATTCAGTATCTCTATGGTTAGAAGCACTGACGTGAAAAATTCCACTACGCTAGCTGTCTGTTTTGTAGCCCCAAAGGGACATTGATGCAAACACACAGTACAAACCAATGTATTCGCCAAACGTTCACTATAGTATATGAGAGATGATGATACTTTGGAATAAAAACCAGGATGGAATTGGAAATTCAATTTGTACAAAATAAGAAAACAAAATCAAGAAATCACAGTTAAGAAGGATTTTTTTTGTTTTTTTTTCGCTTTTGAAAAACTAGACTTATAGTGCTCTTCCGTTTGTTGCTTCTTTTTTCAACATGTGTTTTATTCACACGGTTATCGGGGATATTGTGTTCTGTCAAGCAGAGGTTTAATTTAGTTTCTCAAAATAGAAATAATTTCTAAACTAAATAAATACCAATAATCCTTCTCATCAGAAGGAAATTTTTCATATTTGTATTATTTTTTTAGTGTTTACTTTTTATTCTTGTAGTAACTTAATGTTTAATTAGTAATTATCTTTCAATTATGCTTGAATCTAAGGCTGCTCTGATTATCATTATTTGTTTTTGGTTAATCAACGCTACATTATATAAAAATTAATTGAAAAGTGTTGGAAAATGTGTATTTTTTGAAAAAGGATAAATTGTTTACACAGATGTCGCAGGGTAATTTCAAAAAATATCCTGTGGATTAACGTTTCATAAATTACATAGTGTTCATCGAATTTATAAGAAAGTTATAGGTTATTTTTTATATGTGAATCTTCTGCTGGGGCACTTTGACAAGAAATTGAAAAGCTGAGATGTGATAAGTTGATTATTTTAGACTAGGATCATAAACAAATTTCAACTATTCACTTCAAGGTTATGCAGAGGACTGGATGTTGACAAGCTGTAAATAGACTTTAAAACGAAGCCGCTTCCATTTTAAAACATTATTATTTAGACTAGGATCATAGACAAACTTCAACTATTCACTTCAAGGTTATGCAGAGGACTGGATGTTGACAGGCTGTAAATGGACTTTAAACCGAAGCCGCTTCCATTTTAAAACATTATTATTTAGACTAGGATCATAGACAAACTTCAACTATTCACTTCAAGGTTATGCAGAGGACTGGATGTTGACAGGCTGTAAATGGACTTTAAAACGAAGCCGCTTCCATTTTAAAACAGGAACCTGCTGAATATTGAATTCGGCACAGCTATCAATTATTTGGAATTGACTGTTTCGAACGCACTAGAAAACTTAAAGCAGCGCTTAGAATAGATACCAGCACCTTCCTGAGTTTATTCGAAATTTAGGCGATTACAGACAACGACTAAGGCTGCAGCCAATCAAACTGGGTCCTGAAGAAGTTTTCAAGGAACATCAAAAGAGTTATTAAACAAATACTGCCACTAACTGCTGTCACCAACAATAGAGAAGGGAAATTTACTTAGAGCAAAGTTGTTGCATTCGTTTCTTATTTCGAAGGATTTTTTCTTATCTCCTGATTCAGTTTTACGAGAACAAATCGAATAATTTATCCAACAGATATTGCAGACATCAATCCCCCAAGTGATCTACAAGACATAGAACAAATTTTAGCTGTCCACAAAATATAGCTGAGATTGAAAAATATAAAGTCAAGCTTTTGCCTTCTTCAACTCGCGAATTTCTCTAATTCGCTTAGAAATTCAAAGTTATCTACAATATCTGGGGGCATATAGAATTTTTATGAAATTCTGAGCAAATTTCTCGAAACTCATTTCCCGTCTGACAAAAATTAGTTTTCACAAAACTCGTTTAGAGTTTCATTAAAAGTTACTCAGAGGTTTGCGATTATCTGCTGTTTGGAAGAATAATAGAAAATTTTTATAAAATTGGAGAGTTTGGTTAAAAAATTCAAAATTTCATAAAAGTTTGTTTAGAGTCTGACAAAAAAAAGATTTTCGTATGGAAACGATGAACTTATTTACAGATTGGTGGCTGTCTATGTATAACATTCGGCTGAGTTTAAGACTTTTTTATGAAATTCGTTAAGTTTCGTTAAAATTCCTTCAAAAATACATTAAAATTCGTAAAAAAAATTTGCGGTCTCTAGTATATATCCGTGAAATAGAAGAGACTTTTTGAAAATTCAAAAAGAATTTCATTAAAATTCAATATAAAATTTCTACAAACTTATCCACCATTTGACAAAAAAAAAATAAGATTTCGCAAAAACTGTATAAAACTCAGAGAGTTTCAAGAAAGTCATAGAATATTCCACAGTTGTCTAGTATTTCGGAGGATTGTGAAAAATTTTTCATGAAATTCGTGGAGAGTTTTTACTAGAATTCATTTAGAAATGCATTCAAACTCGTTTAGAGTTTGTTGCAAATTTAAAAATTTGTTCATAGTTTCAATCAAATTTATATGAAGATTTTGTGGTTGCCTGATGATCTGGGAGTTATATAAGAGAATATTCATGAAAAAAAGTGGAGAGTTTCGTTAAAATTTGCTCAAAATTGTATTAAAACTTGTTCAGAATTTAGCGAAAGAATAGATTTTTCATTTGGAATCGATCAGTTTTTTTTTTCAGAAATTAACAATAAAATTGGTTTTGAAATTGGTTTGATTAGATTTGCATGAAAACTTTAGTCTAGGGATTTTAAATAGCAGTAGGGCTATGGTAGTTTTCTGGTAGATACATTGCCTTTTTCTTTAAAAATGATTGCTTCATTGGCTGAAAACATAGTAACCTTATTCTATAAGAGTAAATACAAAAAATTGAAAGAGATGTCTTCACAATATTAATAAAATTCCCTTGGAAATTACTTCTATCAGAAAAAAAGATTTAAAATAAAGGGTGATTTTTTAGCTGGTTTGGTTTTGGCAACACTGGTTTTGACAGCTGACGTGTGTTTAGTACCTTGTGTCACTGTCAAACAGCTTCAGTTTGGTTTGCAATTTAACCATGGATCGTCTTACAAATGAACAACGCTTGCAAATTATTGAATTTTACTATCAAAATTCGTGCTCGGTTCGAAATGTTCATCGCGCGCTGCTTCCATTTTATGGTCGGCATTCTCGACCTTCTGAGCAGTCTATTCGGAAGATTGTGACCAAATTTCGCACCAAATTTACTTTGTTGGACATTAAACCACCAACACGTTTACGTACTGTGCGTAGTGAAGAAAATATTGCGGCCGTATCAGCTAGTGTGACAGAAGACCGCGAAATGTCGATTCGGCGCCGTTCCCAGCAGTTAGGCCTTTGTTACAGCACTACGTGGAAAATTTTGCGGAAGGATTTGGGCGTAAAGCCTTTTAAGATACAGCTGGTGCAAGAACTAAAGCCAGCCGACCTACCACAACGCCGCATTTTTGGTGAATGGGCTCTTGGAAAGCTGGCCGAGGATCCGCTTTTTTATCGAAAAATTGTGTTCAGCGATGAGGCTCATTTTTGGTTGAATGGGTACGTAAATAAGCATAATTGCCGCATTTGGAGTGAAGATCAGCCAGAAGCATTGCAACAGCTACCAATGCATCCCGAAAAAGCCACTGTTTGGCGCGGTTTATGGGCCGGCGGCATTATTGGGCCATATTTCTTCAAAGATGATGCGAATCGCAGCGTTACTGTCAATGGTGAACGCTACCGAGCGATGATAACAAACTTTTTTTTGCCCGAAATGGAAGTTCTTCACTTGCATGATATGTGGTTTCAACAAGACGGTGCCACATGCCACACAGCACGCGAAACAATGGCGCAATTGCGAGGCGAGTTTGGTGAACAGTTAATTTCACGTTTCGGGCCGGTCAATTGGCCGCCTAGATCGTGCGATTTGACACCATTAGATTATTTTTTGTGGGGGTATGTCAAGGCTAATGTCTATAGGGACAAGCCCGCTTCGATTGACGCACTGGAAGCCAACATCCATGCATTCATTCGTGAGATACCGGCCGATATGTGTGAAAGAGTATGCCAAAATTGGACTCAGCGGATGGGCTACCTGAGACGCAGCCGCGGTCAACATTTGCATGAAATTATCTTTAAACATTAAATTGCAAGGTTCAAACTATCGATTCAAATAAATATTTCATTCATTTTTTCGAATTTTTTGTGTTTTTTTTTTAAAGTTCTAAACCTCTTAAAAAATCACCCGTTACATCAGTTCCCACAGAAAAAAGTTTTACTTAAACAAGAGTAAGAGCTACTTAAATGATCCCATGATCTGTAACTCTCGCATCCATAAAATTTGTGGATAAATATTGAAAATTGAAAAAAAAAACATAAATTTCATTAAAAAGTTACAAAACATGAGCACTGATACTATTTAACTATAGTTATTATCTTATAAAGCAACATCTTTCAAAAATCGATATATCACTTTGCATACTCCGCCAAAAATATTGGTATCATCTGAAGGACAAGAGTCAGAATATAAATGATGCGTTTAGGCATGAAGACAGTTTTGATGTGTCTGGTAGTAAATAAATAAAGATGAGACCTTCTTGTGCTTTTCTCAATCTATAGATATATACGAAAAGGTACCTCACTATCTATCTTTGTTTAGTTCTGCTGTGACAAGCTAAAACGAAACCATCTTAAAATTAAGTCAACAAAAACACGTATTCAACTAATCCAATGTCTGGGTCCAGAAGTGATGGTGTGTATTGGAAAAAAAACGCCACAATCCATAGAAACCTTGAAGTTGTCTTAGAAAATGACTACACTTAAAATGACGAGACCAAGATGATGTGAAGAACCGCAATCGACTTGGAATGCTAATCTTAGGACGAGAGGTTTATTGTGGGCTGAAATTTCTGAAGATAAAAAAGCTTTTTCGCATTTAACAGTCTTTTTTTTGCAAAAAAAAAACCTTAAACCTAATACACAAGTTGCTACACAAAATAATATTTCAAGCTGCCTATTGAAAAACTCTCCACACTACCTATATAACTAAAAATTAAAAAAAAATACACCCAAACACCCACAGCGAAAACAAGAAGTAATTTTGAAGCGCAGACAAATAAAAATATAAAGTTAGTTTTCGGTAGACTTCAAGATGTTGAATTTTATTTCAACTGATGTTGCGTTGATGGTGATGACACTTCAACGCGCAACTCCTTCAAGGACATTTTTGTAATTTTCTACTCGTGTTTGTCCCAACTCTTATAATCTTCTTCTTTGTCGCTTTCCTTATCTCTCACACTTTCTCTCTCTGTCTCTTTCTCTGGGAGTAGGTCAGCATTGTACAATTTACCAAAAATTCACGTAACACAAATGAAAATTCTCCCAAGAAAACTCATTCAAATATACCTAATGCAGAATTTTAGCAAAAAAAAAAGGAAGAAGCAGCGGCTATGGCAATAAGCCGCGAGATGGCAGTATATGGTTCGACAACGGTGGCAAATGAAACTTCTTCGATTATGGCAGGTGGCTTGAATTGTTTAAGAAAACATGAAAAATAAAGGATACTTTTTTCGAGTTTGGTATTTTTTTTTAGCCTCTCACTCTTATTGTCAGTGCCTACCGACAAAGACGGTTTTATGAACAGAAACTCTAAAAAAAAGGTCATTTAAACAAAAAACAATCCGGGGAAAAAACACAAAAATTTACGACACAATATCTTTAAGGCCAAAGAAAAATACGCGAGGTGATTGCTTTAATTTTGTATAAAATGCGGGACACTAAAGTTTGCAATGTATAAGCATCAGTTTTTTTCTCACTTTTTAATAATGTCTTACCTCAAATAGTACAAGAGGTAGGGTTGTATAAACTGTGAAATAGACTAAATCCACACGATCCACAATGTGTTGTCATTCATGAGTCGAATATTCTACTGTGAATTTGAAAGGGAAATGGTTTTAATAGTGTGGAGACTTTTGAAGTTCAAGTTAATAAAGACAGCAGCAATAACATACAAATCAATACGATCCACAGTTTAGTTTGCTTTATTTCCACAGTGAATTTATAAGAGAAAATAGCGCGGAGATTTCATTCTTTTAATAAAGCCACCAGAAATAACCTACTAGTAAATACGATCCACAATTCCTTCATTATTTCAATTTTCAACAATTTTCAATCGAATTTTTAGCCAAACAAAATGAATACGATCCACAGTTTATTTGCTTCATAATTTTAAGAAGCCAATGGGAATTTGCAAGGAAAATGGTTTAAATAACGTGGAATCAAGCTATAAGCCAGCAGAAATAACTTACAAATAAATACGACCCACAATTTGTTTTGCTTCATAATTTCAATTTTCAACAATGAATTCGCAAGGAAAATAGCGAAAACAACCTGGAACACACAATTTTTGATTAATTTGTTAGTTAAACTTAAACGTCTATAACAAGCACGTACAACATTAATACCATCCACAGTTTATTTGCTTCATAATTTCAAGTAGCCACTAAAAATTAGCAAAGAAAATGGTTTAAATAACGTGGAAACTTCATTACTACCTAAGTTTTTACTCAAACTATTAAGCCTACAGCAATCATTTAAAATTAAATACGATCCACAATTTGTGTTGCTTATTTCTATTTCGCAATGTGAATTTACATTTTATTGGCTTTAATAGAGGGGAAGCTTCATTTTTACTCGAAAATTGAGTCAAGCTATAACCAGTGGCAATAACCTGCTAAATGAACATGATCCACAGTTTTTTGTTGTTCCATGATTTCGAATTCAAGTGAAATGGCTTAAATAGCATGAACATTTCTTTTTTACTCGAACTGTTCGTCTTACTAAAAACGCTAAGAGAATCACCTTCCGGGGAGTGGAAAAAGTGGAAAAAGTTAATACGATCTACAGTTTATTTTGTTTCATAATTTTAAGTTCGCAATGTGAATTTGTAAGAGAAATGTCTTTAAAAGCATTCAACTTTCATTTTTTTCTCAAACTATTACTCAAGCCGTAAAGCCATGGGACTGGAATAGAAACAAAATACGTTCTAAAATTTCTGAAATCTCGCTATATTTTTCGCCAGTAAATTGATTTTGATTTAACAAACAACACACAAACTGTGGAATGTAAAATATTTTAATGTCCGCCTAAGGTCCAAAGTCTAGTAGTCACATCATGTGAAATGAAAACCCAATGCATTCCACAATCTTTTTCATCAATACTTTCAATTTTTGACATGGTATATCAAGGGAAAAAGCTTTTTCTTCGTGTAATAGTTTACTTTTTGACAGTCAATTGACGTTGGTTCAAAACAAAAGATGTGGAGAAAAAAAATTTAATATTATTTAACACAAAATTTTGTTTGTGAAATTTTCATTTTCGCTCCCATTTCATGGAGATATTTATAACCCATAGACTATTAAAGTAAATGTCCCTGACTTGAGATTGATGTAGTTTTTTTCGGTCATACATTTTTTGTTTATTTTTGTGCATAATTTTGAGAAGGAGGTAGAGAAAAGTTTTGACATATATTTTTTTGTTTGTCATTTTTTTTTTTGTTGTCTTCGTTAAAACTGCAAGAAGACGTCATGAGTATTGATGGATATTAGTAAAACGTGTCACTGTGCTGCTCTCATTTTGTCAGTTTGCCTACTTTTCTTGAGTTTTTCTGTTTTTCATTTTTAAACACAGCGAAATAAAAATGAAAATTCTCCTATATATTTCCCCAAAGTCTCCCTCAGGGGGGAAATGAAATGATATCGCTGTTGGGCTGTGAAAGAAAAGGATTCATTACTTTGTGTGTCCTCAATTGTAATATGAACACAGAAGGAAGAGTATATATGTACAAGTAATATTATAGTTTAAAAGCGGAGTAGGAGGCGGAAGTAGGTGGAAAACGAAGATAACTTTCATTTTCATTAAATTCATTAACACAAAACGCGCTGAGTTAAAATAAAAAAAAAACGATGTAGAACAAAAAAAAAACACAAAAACGACACACAAACCAACGGAAATAAAACAATGGAGCCTGCACTATAAATTCCAAGGTAAAGCTCCAGAAAAACAAAAGCGAGTTTGTGGCACGGATGTGGGTGGGTGGAGCTGGGAGACTAGGGAAGTAAGAAATCAGTTTAACTTTGCATACAAAACTGTCGACAGTTGTAGGTTATGAAGAGATCTCTCTGAGTTTTTCGATGGAGTGTTAATTTCTGTTTTTTTTTTATAATATTTTTGTTTTTGTATTAATTTTTGGAGAAACATAAATTTAATTCCTTTTCAGTTATGTTTCAATGCAAATGCAATCCTTTGTAGGTAAATTGAAAAAGCAAGGACAAAAGCCAATTTATAAACAAAAGTTAAAAATTAATAAATAGGAATCTAAGAAAGGTTGAATAAAATTAAATTTACTTGAGTGCACAAATACACAAGCTTGGAAATGTTTATGGGATTTTTCAAGGATACCTATTTATTAGTTTTGTTTTTGTGCTTATAGTTCATAGCACATCATTTCTTGTATGATTCCTAATTAAACTTGACTTCTTGACTACTCTTTCACTTAGAAAAACAAATCGAATAAGAAAGCAAAATGGAAAATAACGAACAATGTTGAACTTGGAACCCCATATGTGGGATATTCCCAATAAAAGTATGCCATCTAATTGGTCAAAAGTGGTAAGACTTTAAGAAATTTTCCTGAAATAGAAAATTTGTAGTCAAAAGTCAAGCAAGGGTCACTTTCAATTTTTAGCACCTCATTTGTGGGATATTCATAGAAAGCGTATTCCATCTTAAAGGCCACTTAATCACCAAGGTCAATATGATGCAGTAAGTTTTGTTAAATTCAGTATGTTTCAGTAATTGAACTTGAAAAAAACTTTAGAAGTTCTTTAAAAAAAAGTTCAGAATCAACATCGAACAATTTTGGAGTAATTAAAGCAAAAGAATTATATCGCCTGGGACTGCGAAAGTGACATTCAACTCGCAACGGGGACTCAAATTGAACCAAGCATTCAAGATCTTGCAAAATCAATACGCGCTTAAAAGATTATCATAAGAATTAAGCTTATTATTTTAAAAAATATTTTCGAAATCATTTTAGTGGGTTGTGAGCCTCTATTCTAATAGTCATTATTTTAAAAGATATTTACTTATTTATATCGATTTTTTGCTCATTGCAAATAAACGGCGAAGTTGTCAAAATATTATTTATGCTTTTTGAACGGGTAATTATATTTTCTAGACTTCAAAAGAAGTTCGATGGCTCTTCTTACCATAAGAGCGATCAGTTAAAAAATACTGATATTTTAAAGAGGTGAAGTAGTGAAAATAAAGGTTTTTCGTAAATTTTTTTTTTCGAACATTTTTAACTAAAATTTGTAGTTCATGTGAACTTCTTACAGAAAGTATTAACATATATTATCTAATTCGATCATTTAAAAGATATTATAACTTTAAAAATGAGTCAAAATCAGTTTCTTGGTAATAATATTCTGTAGAAGAACTTTCATAACACCTTGTTCTATTGGAGCACTCAGTTTCAAAATATTGCGATTTCAAAATTGGTAGAATTTCAAATTTCGAAAACACCAGTTTTTTGACAAAAAAATTTATTTCAAAATATTTTTTTCAAAAATTACGAATAGATCTAATTTTATTTGAAAATTAAATAAAGGAACATACTTTTTGGCGCAGCGCCACGCCGTGAACAGCGTAATGTCCTCAAAATACCAGTATTTTCATGATTTGACCATTATTACAGGCGCAATATCTTTGGAACTCAGTCCTAGTAGAAAAAAGTGCCATCGAAAGCACAATACTGAGATAACTTCGCTATTCAGGAGCAAATGACCAAAAACCGGTTTTTGAGTTTTGGCCAATTTAAATATAAAAATATCTTGTAAATGTTGACTATTAGAACATAAAAAATGTTAATGCTTCTTTGCAGAGTACTCCAAATACTCCTAATGGAAAGCAGCTAAGCGCCTAAGAAGACCACAGACAAAAAAACCCGCCCCTAAAATCTCAAGATGGTAATAGAAACATTTGACAAAAAATACTATTTTCTTGTGTTGTGGAGCTGATATTGGAAAAGAGAAGAGCTCGAAGAAAATGGAAAGTTACGAGATTTCCAGGTGATAAGGCAGTTTTTAACCGTCTCAACAAGAAAGGAATCTGTGAATTAAAAATGATTTACTTAGTAGATTTCTGAATAATCTGACTGCGGATGCTTCTACCGAATGTTCCTTACGGAAAACAGCAAAGCTCCTTTAAAGACCACAGACACACAACCAGCCAGTAAAATCTCAACATGGGAAATGGATCGGAAACACGAAACAAAAGGCTGATCAATTAGCTGAATATCTCACGATTTTTTTAAACCATTCCCGGCAAAAATAGCTACAGATCCCTTGTTAAAAGGAAACGACGAATGTGAAATTCCTTTTGTCACGCCCAAAGAAATAAGAAGCATGTGTCAACATAAGTTGTCTAGCAAAAGATCACCAGGGTACGATCTAATAACTGCTCGGGTTTTGAAAGAAATATCTTCAATAGCCTTCAAAAACTCGAAGTTTATAATCAATACATGCCTTAAACTAAGATATGTGCCAAATCATTGGGAAATTGCAGAAGTCATTGTTACTCCTAATCAATGTAAGTCACTGAAGCAACATCTTACAGACGTATATCGCTTATACCAATCATGGCAAAAAATGTCGAAAAACTGCTTCTGAAAAGTCTAAGCAAAATAATAGAAGAAAGAAGACTAATTCCGAGCCATCAGTTTGAATTTAGAAATAAACATTCCACGATAGACCAACTGCATCGGATTACAGATGTTGTATGAAGAAAAACAAGTATGCTCGGCTATATTCTTAGATGTTGCTCAAGCCTTTGATAAGGTTTGGCACTTGGGACTTGAGTACAAACTGCATAGGGAACTTCCCAGGCAGTACTACGAAATACAGAAATCCAACGTTACGAACCGACTCTTAGAGTACGGTTCGATCAAAATTACTCGGAACTCGGAAGAAAAATTTAAGCAGGTGTACCACAAGAAAGTGTCCTGGGATCAACACTGTATCAGTTATATACAAAGTGGACAACAACGCTATCATGGCCACCTTTGCTGATGATGCTGCAAAAATGGTGCCAGATTAATCCGTTACAAAGGCTGCACAATAACTGCTAGATGCAGTTTATAAAGTTAGTGGTTGGACCCAAAACTGGCGAATCAAACTAACGAAACAAAATCGACGCATTTAAAATTTATAAACAATGTTCCAATTCTTATAAGCTGTACAGCAGTACTTTACTCTAATACACCAAATACCTTGGAATGAGTTTGGATGCAAAGCTTAAATGGAAAGAACACCTCAAAAAGAAAAAAGACGAACTAAACTTGAAGTACAGAAAAATGTACTGGTTACTAGGAAAGAACTCTGACCTATCTATCCAGAACAAACTTATGTTATATAAGCAAGTATTGAAACCAGTTTGGACATAATGGGACTGTAAAGAGAAAACAAATGCTGAACCAATCCAAAAATTCCCTTCGTGGAACAAAAAAATGCCCCTTGATATATAAGAAATAGCGATCCTGAAGAAACACGCTATATCACCAATCAGCGACTGCAAAGTCATACCAACTCCGAAATGGAGACCGTCTTAAATGTACGAGGCAATGTTCGGAGATTAAGAAGAACCAAGCCTCATCATGAGCGGATGGTCCGAAAGCTATGGGAAAGTGTTATAACTTTAAACTTCCCTCAATGTGATTTATAAATTAAGAAAGAGAAATCATCCGTCGATCTTTCATAGATTGGTCCTGATTCACTGGTGGTTTTAGTGCGGTAAGAGTCCCACACTACTCGGTGTCGGTACCAATTCTTACCGACTGTCTTTTGAAGATTTCCATCGGATAAAACAAAATATTTTAAAATCTTTTATTTTGACATTTTTGCACAAAAAGACGATACAAGATGAAATCAGAAACGTAACGGTACTAAGCTTTACGGGGCCGCACAGTGGTCCATTTGTTGAATTTTGGCGACGAAAATCATTTCCCAAGCCAATTCTTAATATAAATTAATGAAATTTGGGACACTTGATGACTAAGGGATAATGAGTTCAGTGGTATTGGCTTTTTTTGTCTACTTCAAACAGGGGCTTCACAGTTTAGGTCAGAACATGGTACAAAATTTCAAAATTTTAAGTAAAGCATTGTCGAAGTCAGGAACTAAGTAAGGTTCATGTTTGATGTGTCTGAAAGTATGCGCTTGAGTGAGTATACTTTCATATAAGAATGACTCCAATACTTATTTGTACCAAACTTAAAAAAGATGGTCCAAAATGTTCAGAAATGTTCCCAAGGGATTATAGAACTTATTTTAGTGCTTATTTTTAAAAATATTTGTATTGGAAATTATTTTAGGACCTAATCTTATTGAATCTGAACAAATTTTAACAAATTTGACGGCTGGAAGTAGCGAATCAAAATTACAACTACTCAAAACAAGGAAAAAAGTCAAAAACAATGTAAAGTAAAAGTTTAAATAATTTTGACATATTTTCTGGTTTTATTATTTAAGTGTCACATCAGGCTAAGAATTCTGGTTGTTGAAATTGGAAAAACCGTTAAGCTGCCATTATTCACGAAGCTATTTTAATATTCATATATTTAAAACATACTGGTAATTTAAAGGTTTTTTCCAGCTTTCAAGTATCAGAATTCTTGGCCTGATGTCAGATTAAAATAGTGCAACCAGAAAAAGTATCAATATTATTAAATCTATTACTTTAGATTATTTTTGATTTGTTCCCAGTTTTTGAGCAGTTGACCTAAAATTTGATTCGCCACATTCAGCAGTCAAATTTGTCTAATTTTGTTCAGATTCAATAAAATTAGGTCTAAAAATAATTTCCAAAACACATTTTTTTTAAAACAAGTACTTAAATTAATTCAAATCCCTTGGGAACATTTCTGAACATTTTGGACCATCTTCTCTAAATTTGGAACAACTCAGTATTGGAGTCATTTTTATATGAAAGTAACCATTTAAGCACATATTTTAGGACATTTCAAACATAAACTGCATTCAGTTCCTGACTTGGATAGTAATTTATTTAAAATTTAGAAATTTGGGACTATTTTCTGACCTTAATTGTGAAGCCCCTGTTTGAAGTAGTAGTAAAGGTAGAAAAAATAGGAATTCCACTGATTTTAGCATCCCCAAATCATCAAGTGCACCAAATTTCGTTAATTTATATTAAGAATTTGTTTGGGAAATGATTTTTGTCGCCAAAATTAAATAAACGGACCACTGTGGGCCGAGGCGGAGACCGAGACAGATACCAAGAAGGGACAAGACCGAGAAGAGGCAAAAATCACGAAAAAAACCAATAAGGTAATACATTTGAAGATGCACTTCATTAATTTTGTAGATCTAACTCCGTTAGATTAATTGCTAAAAATCAAAATTTATTTTTAATCGATTTTATCATCACCAAGGATTGATTTCTCTATTCAACAATGATCTCCTAGACACAAAAATTGAAAAGAAAATAAATAAATACCTAAAAATCCATTAAACAGCTAATTGTTTATGAAAAAATTAATCAAATAGAAAAATAGAATTCATAAGTGATTAATATAATATATAAAATGTGTAGGTATACTTACTCATTATGTGGTATATCCTCGTCCTGTTCACCAAGGACTAATATCGTATTCAGTTTAATTGCAAATAGCACCACGCACAATGTTAAAATTCCAAACAATTTGTGTTGTTCCATTGTTGCAATTGTTGTATTTGCTGTCGGTAGTGAGAAAAAGGTGGTTTGGCTTAATATTTATATAACTGCTCTGCTTGATGGATGGAAATTTTGATTCAAAAGGACATCAAGTATAAAGAACCTTTTTTTTTTGTATATTCTCTTCACTAATTATTATTTTTTTTTAAACTTAAATGCACACACTAAAACTTATTTCTTTTTTATTCGAATTGCACAAGGATTAAATTACACACACACGCGCACATTTATTTAGAGAGATTAAGAGAGATTAAAAGAACCTTTTTTTGTGAGAAAAGAAAAACACTTTGCCAAACACTTTTTTATTTTGTTTTAATTTTTTTCGTTTTCTTTATATTAGAAAAAGTGCCACAGAATTCCGCCTTAAAATATGCAACAGTGAATTTGAATCAATATTGCTCACTTTACACTTTATACGATAAAGGATGGCATCCTTGTTGTTGTAAGTTTATCAAATTGTCTATTTTCAATTCGCTCGAAATTGCAGTCATTTTCTAAGCAGAATTGCGCGTATATACCGAGCAAAAAAAAAAGGTATAAAAACTTATATTTTTGTGTCTAATTTGTATACTCGAAGGATATTTTAAGTATTTTTTTTCTAAGGTATGTATATCCTTCTCACACACGATGTTCACACACACACACACTTTAGAAATATACTTGCATATATACGCATGCAATTATTATTATTATTTTTCTTTTGGGACTATTTGTTTGCACTGGCAATTTGTTGCTGCCGCTCCTTGTGGCTTATTTTGTTATAGATACTCAAGGATATAATATATTTTCGAAAGGATGTTTGAAATTCATTTCCTCATGTTGCACTTTTGCTGTGCGGTGCTGGTACTACTACTGGTGCTAGTGCTGGTCCTGAAATTGTGTATGGGGATGTGGTTGTGGCGGTTTGGTAGTGGTACTGTTGATATATGGCACTGGCACATCCTCTCCTTGAACCAGTTTTTAGTGTGAAGTCGTCTTTTTTTTTTGTTATATATTCTTCGGTTTTTTTTTCAAAACAGAAAAAAAGAAAATACTTGATTCTTTTAGTTTTTCTATTTATTTTTTTTTCACCAGCTTTAGTTTAGTTTGTCCTTCCTGTGTTCTGTGAGTATAGAGAAAGAAAAGAAGAACAAGAAAAAAAAAATGAATTATATAAGGAAAATTGCAAAAGTTAAATGAAATTTTGTTCACACATATTGATAAGGCACTTAAAAAATGTATACAATAAATACTGAGCTGTTACTGAATAAGTTGTACTTTAACACTTTTATTTGATAGTTATACTCGCACGCATCAACAATTCTTTTCTTTTTTTTGCCTTAAAAGCTTATTTTAGTAATTAAGTCTAGTACACTGCTGATGCAAAATAAAAAATCCCATACAAAAATTACACACAAAAAAAACATAAACGAAAAATGTAGTCTTATTTTTCGTTCTGAAGTACGCTGTTCGATGAACAAAAATGATAATTGTTGCATATTTTTTGGAGAAGTCTACACTCTTTTTTCGCACCCACTGCGCGAAAAATTGACTTTTTTTGTTTCTTCAATTTTGTTACCTGTTTCTTTTTCATATTCATCTGTTTTGATTTTTTGAATTGGTGTAACTGTCAATTAAAATTTATTCGCTGCGTTTTCGTAAGCATTTCGTAGTCTTGTTGGAGACCAACTAAAAATTTCGTTTCGTATCAGCAGCAGTGCTGCCACTTTACTCCTTTAGCAGTAGATCTACTGCGTTAAGTCCCAAATGAAAACCTACTGCGCAGTGAAACGAATCTACTCCTCTTTTAAGAATTTCGAACATAATTCAAAGTTAACTGTGAACGCGTCCATCCCGACTTTTTCAATAAATTTAAATTCATAATTGACGAATTTATAGAAAGTTAGAAAATATTTTTATGAATTCTTCAAACGGAATGTAAATTTTTGTAAGTTTAGCCTATACAACTTTTTTTTTGTTATTGCTGACTTGATTTCCTGTGGAATTAATTTTAGATAAATAAAATTTATATTTTTTATTTGTATTGTATATATTGTATATATAGGATCTACTGCGGCATATTGCAATCTACTGCGCTTTTTTCTCATATATACTGCGCTCAATCATCTATAGGGTGGCAGCGCTGATCAGCAGCGTACTAGGCTTAAAGCTATAATATGAGCACATACAAAACGTCATTGTGGAAAGATATTAAAAGGATTATTAACCTCATTTTTTTTTTGAATAGGGTAAACAAGAATAAAAGTGCAGGTCAGTTAAAAAGTATTCTCTTAGTTCGAATGTAACAGTGTGTGAAGCATCTTTGGTTTAATACGCGCAGTGTGACTGCAGTTATAACGGCAATAGAATGTGACAGTTCAACAGTGTAAAATTGTGGCAGAGTCAAAGTTTAACCCTCACATTTTCACACTGTCACGTTTTAAGCACTTTGGAACCCACAGTATTACACACTTTTAACCATCAAAATTTTATACTGTCACCTTTTTAAACTGTCATATTGTCACATATTCAATCTGTCACACTTTCCAATTGTCACATTGTCAATCTTTCCCACTTGGGACCCTCACACATTCACACTGTCAGATTTTCTCGCTCAAGTACTGTCATCTTTTCACTGTCTTGTCACGTAACGTAACAGTTTTTAAAAGCGTGACAAAGTAAATATTGTCACGCTTTTAAAAACTGTTACACTGTCAATCTTTCCTTCTTGTGATCGTCACGCTGTCACCTTTTCACGCTTTCATATTGTTACGTACTCACTCTCTCACGCTTTCAAATTGACGTTACTCGAAATGCACATTTAGCCTTTACCCAACGTAAGAAAAACCTATGTCTGAGGCGAAATCCTTTTTATCTGGTCGAATTTAAGGTTTCGAATAAGTTAACGAGGATAAATGTGCGATCGATTAGAAAAATTATAGTTCTCCAAATGCAAACCTCAATGGAGACAGGTCATGGAGCACTTTAACTTAAACTGAATAAAGTTGCATTTGAAGAAATGAGTTTTGAATTTTAAATATGTATTAAACCGCACTGCACATTTATCCTTGTTTACAATATTCAAAATTTCAATAAACAATTTATGTATTACTTAAGATAGGAAAAATGATTTGAATGTCAAAAAATTACTTCTCTTTATTTGTTTTTTTTTTTACGAATTCGAAGTTAAAAAAAGGGTAAATAAGGACAAATGTGGGATCGAAAAGAAAAAATTATAGATTCCCAAATGCCATTTTTCCTAGTGAAATTAGCTCAATGAATACTAAGTAAAAATTTATTTGGAAAAATAATTTTGGAATTTCCGAAATGTACTTTGCTAAACTGCAGATTTATCCATGTTCACCCTATTACAAAAAATTCTTTGTGGAATTTATTTTCATAAAGTAACTTACACAACATTTTTTTGTACATACATAAATTATATCGACCATCCCTATTGTACAATAAGATAAATGATTAAATAAAAACTAAAGCAACAATTCAACTTTTCGTAAGATTGGTTTTCATGCATTGATTTTCTCTATCGTGTGTAAAGCACACACAATTGCGCATCTAGTTTTTCTAGTGTTTGCACATCAAGGATCTTCCCAAAAGAAATAGAAGAAAATGTTTTTAACCACATGAGGGATTTATGATACTATGGGGATACAAGAAAACCCTATACAGGTCTTTGGAATCATCATAGTTATCATTACTATCATCATAAGTCATTACCATAACACTGTGGTAAGTACAACTTTATGTATGTAGTTTTTATAGCCTGATAGTGGTCCTGGGTGATTTAATTTTTTGTATGTAAAACACAACACAAATAAAAACTCTCCAACAAAGTTGCAAGGATTTCGCCTAGTTTCATATCACTACATTTATTATACTAACAATTTTAGCTGAGGGAGGTGTTCTCGCGCAGAACCTGACACAAAGGGAGGAAAAGATGATGTGAAATAGAGGGTTTTCCACATGTAGAACAGAACATACTCACTCGTGAGCAAAGGGAAGATGATTTTTTTTCTATTCATATCATCCAAAGGTATAGGTACATACATAAATATTTGTATTTATTTGCATCCTGCCACAACTGTTCACAAATAACAACAAAAATCGTATTTTTTTCGTGGCCACAATTCATAGGTATTTTTTTTTTATTTATTTTATTTTCAAGGGGCCAGCCGACCGACGAATATAAGTTGGTTGAATGGGGCTTTAACATTGAAATCGAATCTCAAGAGAGAGTTTGAGGAGCAAACAGGACTGATGGTGATTATGATGATGGTGCTATATAGAGTACCGCTGCTCGTAGCCTTGAAAAGTCATTTTTTTTTCTGTACTCTTTTTAAGTATTTTATTTTCAGAATCAAAATTAGAAATGAAAATAAAGGAGACTCATGATTCATGGGGGAATGAGCATAAATATGGAATTTTTTCAAGCGAGAGTTTATTTGTTTTTGTATGGAAATGTTAAAGTTTAATACTTTTTCGTAGAATATTGTTTGATGGACAGTATAATGAGGATTGACCTTGTTTCAATATAAATTAATAAAAAAATATTTGAAGAAATTTAAAGCTATGGAAACGTTAAAAGATTTATCATTTCTTAACGTCTGTCGTTCGATTATATAAATCTGAGCTATAAAATTCTTAGAATCAATTTGGAGCTCAAAAGGTCCTTGAGACATAAATACTTAAAAATACTAATAATAATACAGGACAAAATATTATAATCCCGAATTCTCGAAAATTCTAATAGTCTAAGAGTCAACAGCTAATTTTGGGGATGAAAGCACAACCAAAATATTAGTTTGAGGGTACAAACGACCAGCAAGAATCTTTCGACGCCCATATTAGGGACGTGGGCAGGGTTTACCAAATTAACTACATTACATTTTCTACATTATTAACTATGTGTAGTTAATTGAATAAACTACACGTCGAATTTACTACAATTAATTACGTCTACTACATAAGTATTTTAAACGAAAAAACAATAGTATTAATATAGGGAAAAATCTTTAAAAAACCCAAGATGGTGGAAGTTTCATCTTAATAAAGTTTATTTTAAAAACTGTTTAAACATTGCTTTTGGTAATTTTGCTTATTAAAATTGATAACCGATAATTTGACTTCAAAATTCAATTTTCAAACTGACAGGAGACGACTGACAACCTCACTGACAGATCATTTGACGTTTCAAACTACGTCTACTACAATTTGTTTCATTTACTACATAAACTACTTTTAACTATATAAAATACGTAGCAGACGTAACAAATGTAGTTATTTCTAGAAAGTGACAGTTCGGCCAACCCTGGACGTGGGGTTTAAAGTTGCGGTTTTTGAATTTTTAAGTAAGGTATGAAACCTCTTAAATCCATTTGAGGCAATGGGAACCAAAACTCGCCATATCCATTCCAGAAGAACTCATCACAGTGAGATGTAATATTTAAATACCTTGCTGACGAAACTTTTTATATAATTTTCTTATACTCGTAAGCCATAACAAAAAGTTTTAAAAATCTATGATTAGATATAAAAATTATTTTCTAAGTAGGCACCCTCATTTTTAAGTTATTAAAGACTGAAATTTGGTCATGGAGAGTTTTTCTGACATGGATATGGCGAGTTTTGGTTTTCAGAACCTCATTTATTAAAAATTGGCTCTGTCAGCTTTTTTAAGCCACAGACTTTAAGAAAACTCAAGAATTTGGCTCTTTTTTTTGAAAAGATATTATTTTAAGAAGACAAATTATTCAAAACTAAGCAGTGGCTCGAATAAATTCCAGCCCAGAGGCCCAATATTCAACCACTGTTTGCAGCAATTGGGGCCGTATATCATTAATAACGCGCCAAATATTCTCTCCCAAGGCGTCAATCGCCTCGGGTTTATCTGCGTAGACAAGCGACTTCACAACTTCACAACTTCACGACTTCAACCCCATAAACATAATTTTGATAGTAAATTTGAATGACTTGCAAACGTTTTTCAGGAGTAAGTCTATTCATTATGAACTGGCAAACCAAACTGAGCATAAATCAAGTGACAGCTGTCAAAACGACCAACTCCGAAAAAAGTATTGCCAGATTGAAAACCACAGGTCTAAAAAAAAACACCCTTAATAAAAATATAGCTTGTAGGTTATTAAATATACCAGAAAATGAGCTGAACAAAGGAACAATTTCGTTACAGGGTTTTTTTTTATTGAATAAGTTTCTTTTTGGGGTTTCTGAGAGAATGGACACACTTGCCACTTTCTATTGTTTGGTATAACTCGGAACCTAAGCCGAATTTGACACTTACACTCAAAATACATAGTTTTCTTAAAATATTAAGAAATATGCAATTTTTCAATTTTTTTTATTGGTTTTTATTAACTTTTCTTACTAAATTGTTTAATGAATTTTTTTGAAACATCTATTGGAATTGGGAATTTAATTTCGAATATTAAGTTTTAAGTTAAAAATTGTCAAAATCGGTTTGGTTTTCGAGTTATACTCCTGGGACCCCCGCCTATACTATGATACTTCTTTTTAGTATTGTTATTCTGCCCCATCTACTGATTTGTGCTTCAACTAATAGACGTTCAACGGTTTTTATTGCAAAAATCATAAAATGGGTCAAGGAAGATGAGAAAACCGCGGAGTGCTATTAAATTGGGAGATGCAATTATGAGAAAGGAGTGCAAAAGCACCCTATTGTGTTTTTGCAAATAACTCGAAAACGAAGCAAAATTTTCAGATAATGCGCAAAACCTTTTTTGTAGAAAACAAAATTTACCATCGAAATGCATTACTCAAAAAATTAAAACAAAAAAGTCGTTAGTTAAATTTAAAAAAAAGTTTCCAGGCAGTGCGAACTATACACTCAAAAGATCTCAGATTCCGTGATATTGGATCCCAGGAGCTTAGCAAGGGAAGGGTAAAAAACAATTTCGGCTAACACGATTACTTTCGAAGTTGCATTCATATTAGTTTTCAATGCACTTTTTAATCACTAAGACCTCAGTTTCGGACTGCAAGACTTCGATTTTTGTAATGGCTTTTAATGAAGCTTTCGAAGCTTTACTTCATTTTTTGCTATCACTCACACCAAAAATCTGCTGTGGGCTCTCATTCTAAAATTGTTTTTATGAATTTTAATTATTTTAAATTATTGCAAAATTAAAAGTTGAGACCCAGAGTACCCCCTGTTATACTTTTTTATATTGACGCTTTTGGGAAGGATTTTTTTCAAAACTGTTTTCTCGATTATCCTTCGATTGACAATTCTAACAGCTTAACTGAAAATTAAAATTGAACTCAGTACAAAAAATTGTTCATACCATGGGTCTTGGGTCTCAGGAGTCAGGAGGTTATAAAAAATATATTGAAAGTGCCAGTGTGATCATTCTCTCAGAATCGCAATGCTGCCAAATTTCGTCAAAATTAAGTTCATTTACAAAATTCTACAAATAATTTAAAATTACAAAACTTTTTATTTTATTTGTATAGTATTGTAAAGAGAGTATGAAAACTAAAATTTTGAAAAGCAGAAGAAAAATTTTGAAAGTGTAATTTTTAATACTGAATTTCTACACGCGCTGAATAGTAATACTAAATTTCTGCACACGCAGAATTTTGACCCCAGCCCAAATTTAGTAAGTTGTAAGTAGTTTGAGTAAGGGCAATTAATATTAAAATGAAAACATAAGTATCGATAAAGTAAAACTTGGGTTAAATTTTTTTTAAAATTTTGAGTTTGAAAATTTATTTTTCAAAATGTATTCACTAAATAACTTGAATCTACTCGCAGAAAGAAAATAAATTAATATATTTCAGATTTTAAAATTCTAAGTTGTACCTTTTTTTCAATTTTTCATTTTATAGCTTAATTCTATTTTTTTTTAAATAGAACTTATTCAAACGCACCTATGTATTGTAGTTTTAGTAGAATTTTCAAATAGACCGGTTTAAAATTCATACAAATTTTGCATTAATTACCTTGATTCCTTAATAGGTTTAAAAAGTTACCAAATTAAATCAGAAGTTCTCTTTAATTTTCATTGTTTATTTTAAAGCATTCTAGTCAAATTTAAATTTATTAATCATTTCCAATGAAGTTGATCTTAAAATGCAATTTAAATAATTTTCACACGACAAAAAAAAAATAAACAAACAAATAAAACATTCCAAAATCATTTTGCACACTTGCAAATCAATTTTCTCACTTCCCTAGCGTAGCGAATGCATTACATTACATTTACTCATGTAAATTTGTACCTATTGAGCTTTGTTTGTTGTTTAATGATATTTAAAATATAAATTTAAATTCACTGCCCGTTTACATGTTTGTTAATATTCAACGTGGTGTGTATAACCCACAAGGACCACACGATCTGGCTGATCGGATAAATGATATCGATTTCCGATGCACTCGACCATATTATATCCAGCAATTCAGCAAATGCCCAAAGCCCAACCATCATCATCATCAGTTGTTGGAGCATCAGAATTATTAAACAAATACCCTTGCTCTGTATAGAAATATGTATAACCAAAAATAGGAGCTTTGAGGCTTTACAGCTTCTGGGGGTGTAAATTAAATAATTAATGAGAATTCAGAGTATCGTGTTTCGAATTTTAAATTATATTTAAAAAGGAAAACAAAAAAATAACAGCATTAAAAAAGGATGAAAACACTATACAGTCTGCATCGGTCGAATGAGTACGATATTTTTTGTTACATCAATTTACTGGCTTTGAAAAATGTTTCTTCATACATTCGCTTACCTATATGTGGATATATGGATATGGATATGGATATGGATATGGATAAGGATATGGATATGGATATGGATATGGATATGGATATGGATATGGATATGGATATGGATATGGATATGGATATGGATATGGATATGGATATGGATATGGATATGGATATGGATATGGATATGGATATGGCTATGGATATGGATATGGATATGGATATGGATATGGATATGGATATGGATATGGATATGGATATGGATATGGATATGGATATGGATATGGATATGGATATGGATATGGATATGGATATGGATATGGATATGGATATGGATATGGATATGGATATGGATATGGATATGGATATGGATATGGATATGGATATGGATATGGATATGGATATGGATATGGATATGGATATGGATATGGATATGGATATGGATATGGATATGGATATGGATATGGATATGGATATGGATATGGATATGGATATGGATATGGATATGGATATGGATATGGATATGGATATGGATATGGATATGGATATGGATATGGATATGGATATGGATATGGATATGGATATGGATATGGATATGGATATGGATATGGATATGGATATGGATATGGATATGTATATGGATATGGATATGGATATGGATATGGATATGGATATGGATATGGATATGGATATGGATATGGATATGGATATGGATATGGATATGGATATGTGCATATATTAATATGCATGGCATATGCATATCGTCGGCTTTATATCATAAAATTGCATGTCTTAAAATGCCATTTAATGTTATAACAGATCAGATTTGTTCACTGAATTCAAATATCAATATCTCGTAACTGTAAATCATGGTTTCCTTTTATTCTTTTAACCAGTTTTAAAACCTTTTATGATCTAAGAATTCCATTTTATTACCTTTTTAATCGGATTTTATGGACTTACGAGGTATTGATAGAAAGCCGACGATATATAGATGTTTTGAAAAGTAAAGACGTGGAAAGGAAAAACCTTATGCGTATTTTATTATTAGCCAACAGACTACAAAACTATCGAGATCCTAAATAAGCAAATAGTGAAATGTTGAGGAAGTTACCTTTGGTATTTTTCATAGGCGCACAGTGAGCTTAAGAATGTTTTATGAAAACTGGCATATCGTTTTAGGTCATAATAAAGAGAATGGGACCTAAGTGGGTACTTTGGGGGACATCAGAGGAAACTATAAAATGCCCAGAGGAAACATATCTGAAACTAAAACTATACAGGTAAGAGGAAATCCTGTGTTTTGAAATTTGACAACAAGATGTTCTTGTATTCGATTGAAATCAAAAATGAATGGAACAGTCAGAAAATCCAATCGAAAACAACATAAGGAATATGAAAAATTTAGAGTAGTAGGAGTGAAAAAGGAGTAATCCGAAAATCCAATAGAGAAGTTCAATAAATCAATCAACCAGTCTTAATCAACTAATTCGCATTGTATTTATGATTCGCAATTTGACTTTTGTCCTGTTCGGTGTTGTTCCGACAAAGTGACTCAGAACACATACAATAATATACCTACCTACCATTTAAACATAAAATTAAAAAAACAATATTAACATACAGTACAGTTAAATGGAAATTCAATTCCCGACAACTCACAGTCATCATTTCGATTTCGATTTTGATTTCGACACGAATCGAATCGGAATTGCAGAGAGGAGCACATTAGTGGCAAAAATGTTAATTTGCATATTCAATTTATGGGATTTGTTCGTATTTCGTTCGTTTATAGTGATGCATGCCTGGCACTCTTATCATCATCGATATTATACTTTATGTTAAATTAAGAGATTAAAGTGATGCTGCATTATATTTAATTTTTTTTTTAAGTGAAGTTATACAGGGTGTCCCAAAGTCACCGCGCTCCGCAGAAAAAAAAATATAATTTATTTTAAGAATATGAATTGAACATTCATAAAAAGAGAACAAAATATATTTATTAAGGTGTTTTTTTTAATAAACTGATATAACAGTTGGATTAAACAAATTGCCTTCCGCACAAGAAGAAATTTAAGGCCAAGTTTTTATGGTTGAAAATTTTTGTTTGAATAAAAAAAAAATTGGAATCGGCCGGGATTTGGCGAAGATAGAGCCAATTAAAAGAAACGGGTACTAAAATCAAAAAACCGATATTTCTTCTAAACGAAGAAAAAACGAGAAAAATTACATGTTAAGTTTTTCAACTTCAAATGACCTCCATGGAACCCATTTTTTTTCTCTGCGAACTGTAGGACACCCTGTACATATAATTGGAAATGCAAAAATAGAAAAAAATATCACATCATATCCTTAAATAAGTAATGAGATTTATTTTATTTGAATTACTGATTACATTTAATGTAAATAATTATATGATGTCGAATTGGATAATATGTATTATTTTGGTTTAATTTTGTATTATTATTTTTCGAATGAGTGTTATCTTTTTTGAATATGAAATAATAATCAATTAGAAAGCAAATAGTATCAGAGATATCATATAAACATGAACAAAAATAAAATAAATAATGTGGTGGGCAAAATATATTTTTTGGAATGTCGGTTTACACTAAAATAAAATGTGTAGTTTAGGCGAAGCAAACATTTGTTGCCTTGAATATTGCATAATTTGGTGCTCAGTATAGGAGGAAAATTTGAATTTGTTTGCGTATGGGAACTATGATTTACTCGTACATAAGAAAAGAAAAAGAGAGTTGCTGTCAAGGAACGGAGGAAAATTACTGAGCGTTCAAGAAATATAAACCAGCTAACCTATGTCGCTTTTTAGACTTAAGGTAACAAAACGAGTCAATGCGTGATCTGACGAACAAATGTTCTAACTCGGTCTCCAGAACTTTTTGTCTGAAGCGGGTGGTTATATGGAATGACGGGCAAGGATAAATGTCTTGGATGTGGTACCAATTTAAATAAAAAATGCTAATGAAAATAACGTACTTAGTACGCTTTGAAAATTTGTTAATCAGATAACGGATGCAATGCAAGCGTAGCCTTGAGCGAAGCGAAGTATTTAATTGCACTGCAAACGTAGCTTAAACGTAGCCATTGATTGATTGCAAATGTAGAAATAAACTTTAATAAGAAGTTAACAAATAAACAATTTGTAGACAGCAAAAGGAAAACAAAGAAAAATATGCGATTTTTTGATTTTATGAGATTTGATAATGCTCAAAGAAAGCTTGAAATCTTCAACAAGTCAAATGTTGAATACCCAAGATCAATTTTCTCGAATTTTTGTTTGCTTTAATGAATCCTAAACAAAGTATCGCAGAAAAGAATAGAAGTCAATAAAACTTCAAGTAAAAAGAATCTTAACAGAAGCAAAACTTATTTGAAAAGCACCGATTTTTTTCTAATTTTAAGATATTCGATTAATAAATTTCAATATCAATCAAGCATTACTTACATTGTGTACATTGTACAATACACAAGTTCTTTTTCTTTTTAAAACAATTTCACTTTTTAATAATTAAAACTAAAACATGAACAAATAAGACACAAATTCACTTCTGACAAAATAAAAACAAAACTAGAAGAACGGCAGCCATTGTCCTTTGACTTCAAACTGACATGACAGCAAACAAAAGGCCTGTCCGTGTACTTGAACAAAACTGCAAATTTCTATTTGATTCATGGTTTGTTTACACTGAAGTTTTTTTTTCCTTAGTTAGGATTAAATAGATACATAATGTGGGTAGTATCTCCACCACACAAAAAAATTAACAAATAATTTCAAAATGCAAATCTCATACATACATGCAGTTAATATGTGGTAGAACTATAAATGTGGGAAGGGCACTGAAGCTTCATCACATCACTGAAGCACATCTCTTTTTATGATTCCTTTTTCACCAAACGTCAGTTTTACTAAAGTTAGGTGCTCTCCAGAGCAATTAAATTTCAAATAAAGAATTAGCCAGTTCATATTTCTTAAGGGTTCAATATTTTTTCTTCGTTTTTTGACAGAGCAGGAGAATAAAAAATAAAATAAAATAAAATAAATAAAATATAAACAGTATTCTTTTATTCTTATGCAATTTACTGCTACAAAAAATAATACAGCAACCGAATCCAAAAACTTTTCTGTTTTTAAGGGGAAAGGTGAGGAATTTTTTAGAGGAATCCTGACCGCTCCGAGTCCTCTGAAATATCAGAAATATAAACTGACCAAATCTTAACAGATGCAAAGCTTATTTAAAAAGCAGATATGTATTTCATTCTAATTTTAAAATATTCTAGTATCAAATTTCAATTTCCACTAAGCACTATACTTACATTGTAAAATACGCAGTTTAAATACTCTTTTTCTTTTTTTAGCAATTTCACTTGTTTATAAACAATAAACAAATAAGACACAAATTCATTTCCGACAAAATAAAAACAAAACTAGAAGTAAACGACAGCCATTTTGACACTGACTTGACAGCATAATATAGACCTGTCCGTGTACTTGGACAAAACTGCAAATTTCTATTTGATTTATGCTTTGTTTATACTAAAGTTTTTTTTTCTTGGTTTGAATTAAAAAAATCTATGTTGGTAGTATTTCTACCGCACAAAGAGATTAATTCATTTCAAAAGCGATTCCAAAACCAAATTAAATAATTATCTTTTAAAGAACAACAAGAAAAATACAATATGGCTGTTGTTTACATTTAGTTTTGTTTTAATTTCAGCTGATAAGGAATTTGTTGAAGAGAATGGAGACAAATTAACTCTACTTTATACCTGAAACCACATATTTTGAGCTAAAATTGATAGAAATGCGTATTTATATTGCAGTTTTCGGCAAGTACGAGATTATACCTAATATCTCAGCAAGTCAAGTGAACATATGTATGTAGAGTTTCAGTGAAACAATAAGTTTAAAAAAAAATATTTTAATTTAAGTAAGAAATGCCACGATTTTAAGTGTGAGATCATTCAACTGCAGGAACATTTTTTTCAGTCTATTTAGACCCTGAATCAACTTTGGACAACATTATTTCAGAAACACGTCAAAAATCTATTTAAATCTATTAAAATCGACACAAGGCGTTTTTTTTTCTTTTAGTTTCAAGTAGATCCCGAGTTGTCAAATGAAAATTTGTTTCTTTTTCAGCTCTGAGAGTTCTGACTTCAGAGCTCGGAATGTGTTTCTTATCTCGTTCTGAGCGTATTTTGAGCTATGAGCTCAGAACAAAAGACCTGAGAAATAAGAGTTAAATGCTGAACATCAGTAAGTTAAATGCTGAACATCAGTAAGTAAATTGACAGCAAAATGTCAAATGGTGACAGTTACATAAGTGTTCAGGTGTGTTTCAAAAATAATCTAAAGCACCTCGAGCAGAGGATATTCAGAACTGCTCGACATACTCGGAGTCCATTCAGAGCTCTATTCGGAACTAAAAAAGAAAGTGTGAACCTCACAGTGGCTTCATCACTGTTTTGGTAATGAAAAGCTGATTTTCCTAGTGTCCTACCTCGATATTAATAGATTTTTGTAAACTGCACGTTAAAGTTAATCCTCAACCGGACACATCGACAATTGCGATTGCACGAGAGTGAGTTTTAATTTTCTGAAAGATAACGTGTTTGAAATCAGTCAAATTTATTTACACTTGTTTTTGCGTGTGTTAAGGAAAATTGTTTACAAAATTGGGTGCAAGAAGCTAGAAGTTTTACTACTCTCAAGATCTTAAACGATTTTACTGCTTTCTGGAAACAGTTCTAACTTAGTACCTACCTAATCGAAACGTCAAAATAAAGTTTGATTCCTTTATAATACATACATAGAAGAGTTCCCCACTGACAACGATGCAATGGACTAAGAAGTTATAAAAAAAAAACTCCAAAACTGGTGACAATTTATGAACACAGTTATTGGAATTTCTCATTGGAAACATTTATATTTAAGGCTTATATATATAATATGGAGGGCTTGCTCATATACTTAAAGCATTGTAGTACGTGTAGCCAAGATAGGGGACGCTGTTTCACTTTCTGTAACTCAAGGTGACAGATATCAGTGCATGTTTTCGCCACTTTATTGTCTCACAAATTTTGCACTTTCTCGACATTATTTCCATTTTTATTTTTTTACTAAAAAAGGTTTTATTAATTTATAACTATTATAAATTTATCTATCACGTGTGTTCACATTCCTTTTTTTATTTACTTTTCAATCCTTATCCTTCGGCTGTCGGCTGTCACTTTAAATTACACAAACTTGAGTAGCGCCCTCTATGATGGTTACGAATTTGAAATAGAGACGACCTCTCCATATTATATATGTATACTGAAAGATTTAAGGGAAGAATTCATCAACTCCTTACTGTTCCTTGATATGTCACAATTTGACAGTTCAAATGTTTGTCTTTAATTGACGCCATTGCCAAAACGTTTTTCACACTCACAAATGTCAAATGTGTTTTTGAGCGTACAAGTGGGGGAAGTTGGATATCAGGAAAATAAAGAATTGATTTTGCTTTCAAATACTGAGAAAAAAACATGTGGAAATGCATTCGGAATACGTGTAAACTATTCTTAAGGGGTTTTATTGACATTTTGAATGAGAGTTCCTCTCATGAAAACAAGAGAAAACGATTCTGAACTTGGTTTTTAGAATCGAAACCAGAACAAATTCAAGCACATAGTTGTCAAAGTGTTTTCAAATACTACTAAAAGTAAATTTTTAGTTAAAATTAAGTACAATTCATATATTTGGCTTTCAGTATCGGAGAGTTCTTCCGAATTGCCGATCAAAAGGGCCATTAAATAGAAAAAAAAAATTATTGTTCAGTCAAAAAACTTTGCTGATTGATACCCATTTCAATCGGGTTGATTTCGGGTTAATATAAGGGGACTGACGCTGTTGATTTAGCACGGCTACACTTATTCAACATTGTTGATCAGCAATATTGATTCACGTAAATCAATATAATGTTGACGCTGCTTAAGTGACAAAAGTGACATCTAATCCAAAATTATCCTCTCAGCTTCATTATTGCTTCTTCCTATATTATATTGTATTAAAATTCACTCTAAAACCATTTGAATCTCACCCAATCTCCTGAAACTAAAACTTCCAAAATCCATTGAACCCTTAAGCACAATTTCCGTCAAAACCAATTTAGCATACAATCCCTTTAGGTTTTTGACTCTAATGCACATTTACAAAAGAGTCACCTTTTATATGAGTTACTTCTTCATGCGGGTTGATGGTCATCAGTTCATCACACTAAATCTCATCATCCCACCATTAAAACTTTCCCCAAAAAGCATCCTTTCATCTGCATAACACCAAATATATTACCTTACTCTCAATTCTCCATAAAACTCTTTCAAGGGATCAAGTAAAGTATCCGAAATACGAGTATGTATTGTAACTCCATCTCTTGGAATCGAAAATAACCTCAATTAAGTGGATTATAACTTTTTTTGTCTTTCGATTTTTTGCTATTTATGTACGTATTCTGCACATTTTCAATGTGTTTGTTGTTTTGTATGATGAAAGGATATTCCATATAATGAGGCGAATATCTTCCAGAGAGAAAGAGTGAGAGAGAGACATTGTGAACAAAAATAAAAAAACAAACAGCAAAACTTTGGAGAGAATTCCGTTATTGAAAATATTAGATGCGCCCGCGCTCTAGCGGTTAAAATAGCAATCGTATAGTAGAGAGATGCTCGTTTATTGTACAAATGCGCTGCAATGAGAAATTGGATGATTTACGATTAAGGATACTTTATTTTTCTTCTTCTTTATGGTTGGCTTCAATGTATCCTTGATAGTTCTCTCTTTTGTTTAGTTTTTTTTTTCTATTTCACATTACAAAAAGATACAAATATTTCTTGCCTTTTCTTGAAATAAGGATCTATTGTCCTTAGGTTTTGTAATGACTTTTCTATAATTCCGTGCTTTTTGTTGTCGTCATAATATTTGATTAACTATGATACCGATACAATAATATTAAGAATCTTTGTTGAATTTTTGTTTGTTATAGTTTTTGTTTTACCTCACCCCCTCTCATCTAGGGAACATAGAAAGGAAATCCTATAATGTGCTTGGTTGACCTAGAAACAGGATACATAGGTCGCCCTCATCGTATACAGGATATTGTACTCAAAACTTTATGTGTACACACATTCACATTCACACATCTAGGAAATGCAATTTTATATTTTTTTTCTATATTATGCCAGGCCAGGGTATATGGGATGTTAAGGTATGTATTCACTATACATAAACATAAATATATTTACGTACAGGATTGTTGTATAATAGCAGTCCATCACTCACAGGGAATCATCCTTGCATGTGCTTGTTCTATACTTCGTTCTATTTTTTCTTTAGTTTTATTTTAAATTTTAAATGTTTTTTTTTGTGGAGGATTGGAGAAGGGTAGGATGAAGCTAGCTATAGGGCTTTCTTCCTATATTTTCAATGGCTTTGGCTTTGAGAGGCTTGCTTGATGCTTGCTATGGTCATTTAGAGGCAAAAAATGTTTTTGAAACTAAAGGATTCTATAAGCGGAATGAGAAAGGATTTTATGACTAGTTTTTTGAAGTGAACAAAGTTTTCGTTGATACTATACGAGCTCACACACACACACCAACAACAACAACAAAAAATGCCATGTGGTGAAGTGAATGTGCTTTTGACCACTTCAAAGGTTCACGCACTTGCACATTAGATATAATATACTACATACTACGTCGGATATAGGCTTAAGGGCGTTGATATATTTTACACTTTTGTGTTATAGTGATTCAAGAGAGGACTATTTTAGGAAAAAAGCAAAAAGGATTAAAAACGAACAAAATTTTAAGTAAATTTTTGATGACTTTATGAAACTGAAAAAAAAAAAAAAAGAGCTTAGTGAATGAATGAATCGTTATCGTCGATGGAATCCTACAAAGGTTTTTCCTCTGCAAGTTTTAATTGAAAGTAAAATGTTATTTGAGAAATTATCCTTTGTACCTTTTATGAGAAGCGATATAAAAAGTAAAAGGGAAGAACTTTATTCAGAAATATGTTTGAGATACTAGTTTCGAAAATATGAGTTTTGAGTGACCATCTTTAAGGTTGGCCATTTGTTGCTTCTGTTTAAGTACATGGAATCAGGAACCAACCGTTTTCAGCAACTTTCAAATGTAAAACGTTCTAATGCAACTAATTGTCAGATAGCTGAGCTTTATATAGCTAATTCCCACCCAAATTAAGATGGTCCTAACTTGACGGGTGAGGTCTTTTCTATGCGCTTTCTGAATCGTTACTTGAATTAAAGTCCTTAACAAGGACTTAGATGTTACTAAGGCCGAGCTGAATGTGCTAGAAAAATGTATTAGTCGCTGCAATCAACAATGTACTTTAAACACATATATGCGTTCTTTTTGGAAGTATTTAAAAAGATACACATTCATGCTAGAGTTCTTCTATGAGATCTGTGGTAGTAAAGCAAAAATTGGGCCCAGGTTTGTAAGAACAAATTTGAATTTTATAAGGCTTGATCAATGTTGACAACACTGTTTTTCTAACGGAAGCTAAACTGTCATTTTCCAAAGTTTTTCAATGTCTAAAAATTAACCTACATATATTGAGGTTATTTTTCACACCGATATAATTTATCTTTGCTTCCAATTTAATTGGAACATCTTTAGTCCTCTCTTTTCTTTTAAAAATCTCAAGTTATTGGTTAGTTTTCTTCGTTCACTATTTTCGAATAATCCGCTATTGTCGAAAGCTCATACACGGCTGTTCTGAAATTTGGTTGGATTGAATCAGTACGGATTGAAAACAGCCAACTTGCTTGTGAGACATAACCTTAAATGTACCACAAAACTCGTGTTTTTGTAAATTGATTTAGGTTAGAATATCTCGAAAACCTGACGTGATGGAGCAAATCTGAAATCAGATTAGAATTCAGGGCATCAAAAAAGTACGGAAAAATTTAGCTTGGTATCTTCAAAAGTGCATTTCGTCATTTTTTTGGAAGCCTTAAGATCTCGCAAGCTGGGAAAAAAATCTTAAATTTTCACCCAAGGTACCTACTACTGCCCAAGAAAGCTATTGAAAAAGACGCCTTTCTGGCAGAGTAAAGCAAGCGAAGGTAACCTTTACTTCGTGATTATGTATTCGAGGTTTTGGTAATCAGAATATTATTGATTCAATATATTTTGGCATGAAACTTATTATTTCAATTATTGTAAAAATTAGTTTTTAAAAAGCTAAGAAGTCAATAACAAGGATTATAACTTGAGTTAGTATGAATATGCATACGCAAAGCAAAAACTTGTTACAGCGTTTTTCTTAAAAACTAATTTGTTGAACATTTAAAAAAATTTTGCATAATCCTGAGTGGGTTTTGGAAAATTCATTGCTCTGTATCTTCTTAGGTACTTACTACAGACAGTTTGACCTATGACAACAATCGTTCAAAATTGCAAGTCAAATATTTATTGTGTGTACACTTTTTCCCTTTGACCAATAGGAAAGGAAATAAATCGATGCTAAGAATTTACGTAAAATTTTACACCTGCTCGACATGTGTTAAGGTCGGCAGACTAACGATTATTAGGTAAACCCCCAAAAGGCTATTGGCTCTTACACTCACAGCAATAGGTTATATTTAAGACATTTAGGAACAACAAAATAAGAAATTCCAGGCGAAATTTACATGGGCCATCTGTTGGTTTCTTTTTGTATTAAGTGCTTTTTTGACTCTTACTTCTTATGAACCAAAAAAATTAACAGAACCTAAATTTTTTGTTTATGAGGTACGATTTACGCTTGAAAAACTTTGGAAAGCATTGCAAAATAACTTCATACATTTATATAGTTGCAATCTTGACAAAACACTTCGAGTTCTTAAAAGAAGTTTCGGTCGAGATAATGATAATTGATAAACCAAATTTTTTGAAAAAAAAAAAAATATGTAAGACTGCTTTGTTCATTGATTTCCGATCATATTCCTGTACATGTCATGTGGTCGTTGGAATCGCAGTTGTTTAAAAAAATGAGTCTAAGCTCGTGAACCTCAATATCATATATTGAGAATATCATTCGCAATAGCCTAAGAACTATTCTGCATAGGGATATCACAGTAATTGCTACAAGGTCCAATTGACTCATTAATTGAAGCAAAATGACCATACGTTTCATTATCGCTTCAAAACTGACAACCATTGACCTACCATATATGGACTGCCAGGAGCCAACTTCACTTCTGTTCGGTCTATTACTATACGCCACTAGCGCTGCCGTCGAATAGGCGGCAGACATGGTGTAACTTTTGACAAATGAGTTGAGAGTTTATTTTGTTTTTTATTTCATTTTGAAAAACAATAACAACAAACAAATGAATTGAGTTTTTAAAAAGTGTTGAAACCATTTATTAAAAGATTAATCGACTTATTTAAGCACATATTTGAAGTCTCTTTTTTCTTCTCTGAATAATCATTTATTGCAGCTTGACACTTGCATAGTTTTTTTTTTAAATTCTAAATACCTATCCTGGATGTTCGAACTGCTCCATGATTGTTTTCAAGTTATTTTTTTTTTTAATTAAATGAAATAACAACGACTTTTCAATAAAAATAGTAACACATTTTGACTTTGATTGACAAGTATAATAGAGTGATCGACATACAGAGACGTTAGGATAGTTGTTTCGTTCGCCGCATGTTCGACGGGAGCTCTTATGTTGCTAAGGAGAAGCTGAACCCTTTCAATTGAGATTTTGTATGAAAAAAACAAACGACTGGCAGTCCATATATTATAAGTCAATGCTGACAACCATTTTGCTCAAAAAAAATATTTTTTTTAGAAAGGACGATTGTGTTTTTTGACACAAAAATTGACTAAGACAGTCATTATAATTTTATTTATTGAAAAACAAAAGGCACGAAAATAGCGCGATTTACAAAAACGTGGCATAAAATCTGCTCACCGCATAGTCGTAAAGAAGCAAACGCATCCTGAACGTTTAATGGTTTCATGTGGTTTGTGGCATGGTGTCATTATACTTGCTTATTTTTCATCCAAAATTGAGGATCACAGTCAATAACGAGCTCAACTTAATTTAATAATCGTGTCGTGTTGGTGATGCTACTTGGTAGGTACGGTATTACGATTCCACGTTGGAATTTTTTGTGTGAGGTGTGATTAAAGATCGATGCTATACATACAATCCGCAGACGATTCAGGCACTTTAGAACAATATTTGTCAAAATATTCGTCAAATGGGGGCCAAAGCCATCAAAATGTATTAAAAACTTGAACTTGAGTAATAATCAACTGGTTGAATAATCGTTTGGTTGAAATAAAAAAAGCAACAATTATTGAAAAATGTTGAATAGTGTAGATTTTATAATTCTACCACAACGTATACTCGGGCATACGGATTTTGACCTTGTACCAACAGGCTCAAAATGCAACTTTATTTCATTTTAATCCTATTTCATCCTAAAAATGTTCGAACGATTTGCTTCCAAAAACGACTGCCAGAGATTTAGTTGTTTTTAAAAGATATCCAAAATGTTAACGAAATTTTTCAAAACTCCTTCGGTAAATAGCTTCAGCTTAAACACATTCCTAGCTATCATGGTCTAAGGCCACCTTTAAATCAATCAAAAACGAGAAGAGCTCCTTTTTGGATCCTATTAATAAGTAAGTGAAGCAATTGGGCCAATTGTAGATTAGTGTTTTTAAAAATCCAGCTCGAAGGACCAAACTTTCAACTTATGACTTAATAAAATTAAAGGAAACTCCACCGAAATATTTGATCAAACATTAACTTACAAACACCTTCAACTATTCTCACGTTTAGAGCAACGGAAAGACCTACTAAAATCCATAACGATTTAGTCCCTTCACCAACTTAAATTTTTCAAGTAGTCAAAAAAATAAAAATATAGTTGATTTCCTTCTCTCAGAATAAAAAAAAATCAGAACAACCTTTCCCTTATCTAAAATCAAACGAAACTCAATAAATCCAAAGCTCCAAAACAAAACAAATTCTTTACGCTTTGTGTGAACAGAGTTCCACATGTCGATGATGAAAGAAAAAACCTTTATTAAAGCTCAAGTTTATTTAACTATAGCACTTGTACTATATAGCACTATATATATATTTCCACACATCACGTTTTTAATGCTTTTTTTTCTTGCAGATTAAAACCAATTTCGAATAAATACAAACGCAAAATCCCATTAGCTATACGTAGAAGCAGTAGAAGAGCCGAAAAGGGATTAAACAAATTCAAACATCCTTCTTAATTAACCCTTCTTATAGGATTAACATCCTTCAAAGGACGAATAGATTTTCATCATTTTCGTAAATGAATCAAAATGTTCTTAACCTTTCTCTCTGCATCATCATATGTGTATGTACTTTTACCTACACAAAAAACAACAAAAACAAAATACCTCTACACATACAGGGATGAAAAAAAAGACATGTAGCTGTATATATAGCACATTGAAATAATACGACAAAAAAAATATCCAAGGATTCAAGTGGCATTCGTTGTACTCTAAAGTATCTTTATGTTACGTGCATTTTGTGCGACAGGACCTAGGAGAAGGATGAAGAGACAAAAGTGTAAAAGGATGAGGCACCAAGCAGGCAAGGCGGCCGGCTAATGTCCTTGTATGAGTGTGTTCACATTTTTTTTTTATTTATTTTTTATGTGTCTTTACTTAAATTCTGGGGGTTGAAATCCTTTTAAACTTGGCACTATGCCAAAAGACAAAATAATCTCTTTTTCTCTCTTTCTTTGCATCACACGGAGAATCCTTGTTTTCCGTTTGCCTTCCCCACTCCTATCTCTTCTCATCCGACCCAAAAAAACACAACCAACAGTTTCCATATTGGAGATGACTTAAATAAAAAAATACCGAACTCCTAACTCAAAGCGTAGATTTTTTGTTTAATTCCTTCATTTTCTTCTTTCTTTCTTCTTTTCGATTCTCATCTCGGAACAAGTGTAGTAGAAAAACGAAACAACAAAAACAAAAAAAAATCAACCAACATCTAAAAGTATGCACCACGTAATCCGAAAATGAAAATTTACTCACTTTTTACACTCTCTCTCACACAAAAAGCTTGCTCTCTTACGCCTCACCTCACAACAAATTTTAAGCTTTAGCGAAAATTATAAAGCTTACCTTAAAAACAACGTTAGAGAACGGCAACGGAAATGGAGACTTTCTATCAGAAGTCAGTTATTTTCTTCTTCTGCACAGAGAGAGATAGAAGGAGAGATGAATGGAGTAATAATGGAAGCTTTTCTGCAGAAGCACACACAATAATTATTTGTCCTCCAAACCAAAATGGAATGGAAGAGACCGAAAGAGAAAGCGAGAGATGGAATGAAAATTTAAGGGTGGTGTTGTAGTGTATAGATATTTTTTTTTCTTTTTTTTTGTGTAACTTCACTTTTTTGGGGCTTTCTTGAAAATTTTCTACTATTTAAAATCAAATTTTCACTTCAACACTTTTTGCTAGCCCCACTTTTGATTATTCACATTAGCCTTCATTGGAAGTTAAGTTCCGTTCCGTTTTATTTGGTATTTAAACAAAAAAACCAATGAACTATATCTCCTCGAAGAAAAATCTGTATGCGCGTTACTCTAGCAGCAAAGGGACTATATATCTTTGAACTGCTTAACGGTGAGAACTCGGGAAAAAACGTCTATTCGCGAGAGGGTTACACACCGAACTGAGTGAGGCTTTCAATGCAAAATTATGTTATGTATTTAAAAAAAGCTTTTTTTGGCATTTTCCAACAACTCAAAAGTCCCCCTTTTTCTCTGCACTACCTACTACACACAACCCTCTTTGCTGTTTGTATGTAAGAACAAATGGGGAGGTAGGAAAAGACATTTATTTTGGCGGTGGGTCAGCAGCAGCAGTCAGGCTCAGCCAGCAGTAGCAGCAGAGTTGTAGAGAAGGCCTTGAAAAATAGAAATTTATGCGCTCTCTTTGCGTTTTGCGCGATGCGGTTAGGGTATGTGGTGGAAAATGATAATGGCCTCAGTCAGTCTCAGTAGATTATCTGCACAAAAATTACTGGAGATGGAGAGTAAGGGATATAGAGAGAGCGTGGGAGAATTCTGTGCTCTGAAAATGGAAAGAGATTCTTGCAGTACAAAAACCTTGAAGCACGGATGATGTATAAGCTACAATAATCTAACACTGAGAAATGTCAAATTTGACTTCGGGTACAGTTCGAAATGGAAATATTACATCTAGCGCCCATATTATTCGCGCGTTTGATTCGTATTAAAACTTAAATCCAGTTTAAAAGTAATTTAAATCCAATTCCATATTATGTACTCGTTAATTCACACGCCCTCTAGAGGCCAGTTTAAGTAGTTGAATTCAGATTAAAACTGAATCAACAAAAATTTGCGATACTTTTCATGTGTTGTTTTTTGTTAATCGAGTTGGCTTATTGAATTGAATTGAACTGAGGCATTGTCTCTGTGTCACCTCGCTGATCTCTCACGAAGTTTTCAGTATCGTGGTCATTTACACGGGAATCCGTGTCGTGTTTTTCTCGCTTTGATCTCACCGATATTTACACGTCGTTTTTGGCATGGAGCATTTTTTGACGTCATCTCACTTTGGTCTCGCTATAGTCTCACCCAAGGTTTTTTTTTTTTAATTAAAATTTCCAATTGGGTAAAATAAGCTAGAGACCTTGTTAAACAGTACAAAAGTGGTTTTCAGTGTAGGGGTCTATAAGACTAAAACGTCTTATGTGGTCCCACCATGGCCATTTACACGGCAATCCGAGTCGTGGTTTTCTCGCTATAGTCTCGCCGTGACATCTATACGTGGTTTTTATTTTTGGACACGTCTCATTATCGTCTTGGTTTTATCTAGTCAAAATCGTTTCAGCTTGCGACTCGGTTTATATTTGTATTCAATTCGCACTTGGAATCGAAGTTTATTAATAATATTTTGGTCAAACAAATAATATATATTTATTTTAAATCCACTCAAACGACCAACTTGGTATTATGGCAAAATATATATACTCCCAACTGTCGCGAAATTTGACATTTCAAAAATTGACAATTAGATTAAACGATATAAGAATATTCTACATCTGGATTAATGGCTTGTTTAGAGTGAATAATATGGATATGGATTTAAATTTTTGGTTTAAATAAATGTCGGATTTACAATGTACTTAAATCCAATTTGAACCGAGAGTGAATTATATAGCGATAAAATATACTGCAACCTTAAACTGGTAAAAATTAAAAGCCACAGGATTATCGGGGACATTTTGATATTTTATTCCCAGAAATTTTAGTTTAAAAATATTTTTTCAAGTATTTTCGTTTGTTTTCACATTTTTTTTATTTCTTTGAGCTATGAAGAAACTTTGAAAATTACATACATACATCCAAATCTATTGCACCATTTCTAAGAAACCAGCATTTACAAAGTGGGCGTGGCAGTGGGTGGATTAAATGAAACTATTGCCAAAAATTGTATCATGAATAACAACAAACGTTATAAATCCAATATATAAGAGCCTTTTTTTTAGAAACCAAGATATAAGAAAAGCGGGCGTTTCACCGCTTCTGCAGTTGGTAAACGATAAAAAAAATATATATATTTAAGTTCGATTTATACACCATAAACGCTCTTCAAAAAGTCGAGGTGCCAGAAATTGTTTCTATTAAAAATTCTTATTTATGGTACTAAGCTACAACTAGACACATGTACATAGAAAGCGAAACAAATTTTACTCACGTGTTGTCAAATTCTTCAAATTTTTACTGGCGCTATATTTTACTATCTATTCTATTCTTCGAAGGACAAACATTCTTAAGGAAATACCCGATAATAGAAATCTTTTCTTGGAAAGGTTAAAGCGCATGAAGTTGTACGTAAGATTTATTTAATTTTTATTGAATGTGTTTTGAAAAATTCAAAAGAGCGATATTATTTGGAATCTCGAACCTGGCACACAAAGAAAAATCATATATGAAAACGAATTTGGAAATTTTTGCACAGATCGAATGGTTATTTTTGTTTCTATTTTTAAAACACTTTATAGTTCATAACAATAAAAATACACACACAAATCTGAAAAAAAAACTAAATTTACGGGCATGAACCGCACAATCATATTTATTTCGTATTTAATTTCGTATGAACAGATCCAGCTACATATTATGTTGACTTAAAATCAACTGCCGCAATATTTGACGAGTGATTTAATTACGTACTTGTAAATAAAATACATGTATATTGCTTTTTTTCCTTCCACATTATCTCACAGACTTTAAACTTTAACTATCAAACAGAAACTGAAATATATTTTTTTTGTTTTTTATAAAATACTATGTATCTATTTGTGCATTATTATTTTTACTTGTAAGAAGTAAATACGTATCTTCAAAATTGTTTGAGTACCCAGAAATAAGAAAATTTCCCCGAAAAAAAAAAATTTTAAATCCTATTTATGTACATTTGTCACCAAAAACTTATACATCAGTTTTAATATAATCATACAAAACATCACATGTACAAAGTTTAATCAAAATCGTAGGAGCCGTCTCTGAGAAATTTGCCAAAAAAAAGCTAAATTTTTGTATGGCAATTCTAGATGAAAAAACATTTAATTTCACTTCTTTGGAATAACATACAAATATTTTGTAACACATTTGAAACAAATCGGTCTAACCGTCAAGGCTCTAACTCAATGTACAGTAGACGCATGGACGCATAGACGCACAAAATAAATAACGCACAGGCCGACCCACTTCCTTAGACTTCAGTACCATCAACATTCTAGAGCTAACAATAACCTAGTAATTTTTTCCACGAAACTAATACGATTACTTTCCTTATTTAAGGCACAACAAAATTGGGAGGAAAGAATATTGGTTCGTTGGTCACTTTCTAAAATTACGTTCCTTCACCGGCACTGGTAACAATGTATTATTATTAAGTAAGTAAGATACATACCTAAAACGAAGGGTGCAGACGAAGAATTGCTTGGGATTTATTTATTTTGGAGCTCCGATTAAGGATTCAAGCTACGATTCTAACGAAAATCTATTATATTAGAAAAACAGCGCTTATCAAAGCGAAATATGAAGAATATAAATACATATAAGAACTGCGACTCAAGCTTCGACTTCAGTCTTTTATAGCAGCTCCAACACAAACACTTCCGTCCACATTTTTCAAAATTAAATATATGATGAATGTTTATAGTTCACAACTATAAATTTTTAGTTGTAGCATTTTAAATAAGTCTAGCAATAAATAATAAATAAGCAGCAAAATAATATATGACTTGAATTTTAAAATAGTCAAAATAAGAAAGATATTTGTACATAAATTACATATATAATTTTCATTTATTGCTAGCATTCAATTTAAAGAACATTCGAAAAGTCAACTGATGCGAAAACTACTTGTAGTCTAAGAGCTGACAGCAAATTTTGGGAGTGGATGTATAACCAAAATGTCAAATACCAAAGTGAAGCAGGTTTTGTTTTGAGCCCCTGGTATGGTTATAGGGTTAAAAAGTGCTAGGTCCCCTTTTTTATTTTCAGGGTTTTAACATTTTTAATTCTTAAAAAAAAAATCAGATATGTTCACAATCTTGAAGGTCCCATAAATAAAACTTAAGATATAACCATTTTCGTAAACCTTATAATCCCGTTTTTGGTGATTTTCAACAAAACAAAAAATCAACAAATAGTCTTTGCTTATTTCAATCCAGTAACCTAGTAGTTTCATAGGAGAAAGAACTTGTGTCAAGTTCGGCAGTTCTAATTTTCTGCTGAGTTGTTTGTGTTGTTGGCCTCATAAATAATCCAAGACACATTTTTTTAAAGTGAATTAAAAAGTGTCAATGACCCATTTATATAAATAGGAAACCAAGCTTGTCCCCCACGCCACCAAAGGCTTCACAAAAACTGCCAGACTTTTGTATTCGATATCATGACACATGAACCTTTAATCCCTCATACTCAGATTCTAGTTATACATCCACTCCCAAAATCTACTGGTCTATTGGATGTATACTAAAAATACAACAAACTCACTTACCACATTGGCTCCCAATGAAAAGTCCTAACCTAAGACTTACTCAGGTGTTTTCACTTGTTTTCAATTATCAAAAAGCTTTTTTTAGTTTCATATTAGCCCAAATCTGATTTAAGTAAAAAAAAATAAATAATTTTTTGTTTTTTTAAAAAAATATGAACTTTCGATCCGAACCTTTTCCATATCCATCTCCTTGCTGTATACAAGTCTTGCCTCCTTTTAAATGCATTTTATTCAAGTACACGAAAAATGTATGCTTATATGCTTTTTTTTGCTCAACCGAGCGATGACCATTTGGATCTAAAAAGATATAAAAAGTATTTTATTTATTAATTATAATATAGGTACTTGCTAAGACTATTATAAGCAAAATGTCAATGTCATAATAATTACATAATTTAGCTAGGATGTTAACGATTAAAAAAAAATAAACAAACAAGAGTGACTGATTGAAGCCATGATATGCTTCTTGCAGCTGCCGCATATAATATACAAGTCGGGTTTCCCTTGCTCTTCACACAAGTATAAAACTAATGTGAAAAAGTTCATAAATGTTAACAAAATACAAGTTTTCGTCAAGTTTACCAAATATTAGTGAGGCCTCGCCAGAAAAAACTTGTTTTTTTATACTATCATAAATACTCCATATATGTATAACAAAAAACAATTATTTATTTATATGAAACGACTTCCAAAAGCAGTCGTAAAATAAAACGAGTATCGTTTAAAAAAAAAAACTATCGTTAAACGTAATCGCAATATAACGATTACGATAGACTTTGAACGAGAATCGTAATTCGTAATACGGGCCCTATAAAGGAATTTTTACAAATATTAAATTAATGTTCCGCAATTCACTTGAATTTGTGTATTCTGATGTTCCCATCCCCAAAAACCGCGGCGGATCGTATTGAGAGCGATATCTCTCAATTAAGACCGCCTTCGATTTGGGTAATTCCCGTAAAGTAAAAATGATCACTCTGCGTTTGTTTTCACTTCCAGACTCGGTTTTGAGATAAGGCCAAGAAAAGGCACAATCTTACGCTCCGGAATTTAACTTTCCAACCTCAGACAAACTGATTCAAAACAATGAAACATTTTTTTTATTTTTAAACATCATTCTTTTATTATAATATTTATTTTTAAAAAAGTTGTATACTTTCTGCAAATAATTTTTGTGAATTTTAATATAAATTTATTTACCTATAATACACTTTATCGTTTAATGTTTACTTGTTTAAAAAAATGCAGAAAATCGTTTATAGCTACATCTATAGACACCAAACACCAAACGATTTAGTTTTTTTTTTATATATATTGTTTAACCCATAACTTAAGTAAAAATAATATTTTTTTAAAGAATATTTTTTGTGTATGTAATATCTATTAACCTTGCATTTTTTTACTTAAATTATATTTTATTTGTAAGCTATAATATAAATTTTTATTTATTTTTTAAGCGTTTTGTTTTTGTTTTTTTAAGAGCCCTAGAACAGGCTTAGAATTATATAAGAATTTTTATAGAATTAAAAACAAAAAATATTTAGAATGGATTAATGTATGTAATTTTTTAAAGATTCATTGTAATGACTTGGGTAAATAGTCATGAAAACTATAGAACCATGTTAATTTTTTACATAAAAAAGAATAGAACTTGATAAATATTTTTTTCTATTTTTTTGTTGTCAGTTTAATGTTTATCCTTTAAATTTGTATATAATTTTTCTTTTTTATTTATATATTTATATTTATTATTATTTTTGCAAACTTATAACATGCAATTTTGAATGCCGAACAAACATTCTATTTGAATTTATAAGCTCAATAATTTTATATATGATGCAAAGATGATATGTATGTATGTTGTTAGCACTAAATTTGTTTCGAAACACTATTCGAGTACCTTTCAAAACTACGAATTTAGCCCAAAGTTCTGTTAAAGCTCATATAAAAAAATAAAGTTATTAAAAATTTGTAGTTTTGGGAAGTACACGAACAGACATATTGTTTTGTTATTTTTCTATTAACTATATTTTGATTTACAATTAAATATACATATTTGGCTGTGTTGAAGATCAAGTTAAAAGAACTTTACAGAAAAGAAAACATTTATGTCTTTAGTAAGGAGAATTTAGAAATTGCAAGAAATGAAAAATACCATGTTAAGTAACTGAACATAGACAAAATTAATTTAATAATAATTAAATTATATAATTAAACTGCATTATAAAATTCATATTGTAAAAGCTTTTTAGTGATATATTTATATTTTTAGGCCAAATCCACACTATTGCGCCGATACCGGTACAAAATATTAGTACATGCATAAGAATGTGAGAGGAACGAATCGATGATGTTTCTTGTGTAAAGCGCCAGTTATAGCTATCATTGAAATTCATCATTGAAAATTTTAATGATTTATTTTGAGACATTTAGAAAGCAAAATAATTTATTATTTTCATGGACAAATAAAGCTCAAGACTTAATAGATATTTCTAGTAAAAAAAATTAAAATGGGCTCAACTTTTCCACATAAACTGACTATTAAGATTTCAATCATCATTGTTAAAGTAGTTCGATCATTGAAATAAGAATAGTTTTATGTGAAAAGTTGGGCCGGCCTATTTTAATTTTTTTGGCTGGAAGTATTAATTAATTCCTTAGCTTTATATGTCCATCAAAATAATAAATGATTTTGCTTTCTAAATGTCTCTAAATCAATCATTAAAATTCTCAATGAAGAGTTTCAATGATAGCTATAACTGGTGCCTAAGAATATTTGATAGTATCGAGAATTTATCGATATTGGAACTTTAATGTGAATCCAGCCTGATTCTGCTTTTTTTAGAACAAAAAAGATTAAGATTAAAAAATAACTTTTCTTTTTGAAAAAAAAAATCAATTGGAGAAAGTCCGTCTTCAAATTTTTATATTTATAGCACTTCTTAGACTTTTAAGACTTTGCAACCCATTTTGTGTTTTGTTAATTTGTTAGTGGACCCTAACTTTGAGCATTATTTCGAGTTAATGGGATAAGGAATGTAATAAAAAATGTGTTGCAAAGTTGTAAAAAGACTCACAACATAGTTGCTCAAGATTCTTAAATAAGAAAATTCATAAGACCAATTCCATCGTAATCGGATGAATGTTATTAATCCCAATGAAACCATTACAAAATCTGTTCGCAATGCTAATTTGTATGAGAGATTTTTGCACTCCGTATGTCTGATTGGTTTCTTCAGGTTTGTTATTGATTGCTAAAAAATAAATTCAACCCTTGCATGTTATGATTCTCAGAGAAAATAAAAAAAATTTAAATAAAAAGAATTTGGATAATTAGTTGGGATTAGTTAGATGGAGATTTTGGAATTATAAGTTCTGTTAGTAGGAAAGGAATGTCGGAAGGAAATTTTAAATATTTAGTTAGGATAAGTTAGATCAAGATTTTGAGATTGTTAAATTCTGTTAGTAGGAAAGGAATGTCAGAAGGAAATTATAAGCTTGCTTTATTTTTGGAAATTTCTTTTCTTTTATCTCTGATCATAAAACTGCACCAACATGGGGGTATTTAGTTTGAAAATAAAATTAACATCGAGATGTCAGGGCCAAGAAAAGAGCTACATAATGTCTATCAACTAAAAAATAGCACCCCTACCCAAATTAAATTATTTATTAAGTATAAAAATTGAATTAAAACAAAAACATTTATCTAAAGACCTGTGTATCCATGTACATATATATCATCGTTGTTTAAATTTTTAGAGTCAGAAAATATAGCTTGAAAATAGATTTCGAGTTTGACATAGTTAGGAAAAAAAAGTTAAGAATTAGTTCCTTAGAGCTTCGTGGATTTACTTAATTGATTAAATATGATTTATTAATCTATTAAAGAAAAGATATGGACCTAGAGAAATTGTATTGAAGGACAACCAATTCACACTAATTCAACAATAGAACAATCAAGAGAAAGATTTTTAATTCTTTACGTTAAATGGAATTTAAGGTTCAGGGAATTCTTGTTATATATATATGTGTAGTAGAAACATGATATCTCCCATTTAAAATTTGGGTCTTTGCGTTGACTTCACATTGAGGTAGTGCCTGAACGAGGTTACTGATTTTCTTCAAATTTAGAACATTTTTGAACATAATCATTGAAGAATAATGTTTCAGAAAATCGGTACAAGCTCTAGCTCATCGGAAAGTGGATATAAGG